>VZDJ01000241.1:156222-409507 GCA_008694505.1 Cyanoderma ruficeps
GAGGAGAGGAGAGGAGAGGAGAGGAGAGGTTTTTTTTTTGTTTTTAGCTGAGTATTTCTTGAGGTGTGTATTAACATGAATTCAGAAATTCCAGAAATTGTGTACAAATCAGGTGCTCATAAACAGGCAGTCGTGCTGGAGATGAACTGACTGATGTCAAAGAGAAAGCCACAGCTGTTGAAGTTAACTCTCCTGAGTGTAGCTGGGTGCTAACACTGGTTCAAGTACAGCTTTTAACTGCACCAGATAGTTTTTCCTGGAGACTGAACATTGTTGTTGGTCCAGAGCATGTGTCCAACTTTCAACTCCTTTTCCAGAGCTCCTTTTGCTGTGATCACATGGAATACAGAAGGTTAACTGTCCTCTGTTTTCTTAGGATCTTGCTAGATTCAACTTGGAAGTCTTTTTAGAGGAAATAGACCATTGTCCTGATGGTTCAGAGAAGGAGGGAGAGTCATCAAGTTGGGAAGTCATGTCCTATTCCTGACTCAGCTGCTGAGAGGGATCAAAAAGATTTAGGGGATTAGGTTTGGAAAGATCTGAAAGTAGGGTGGTTTTCTTTTCTTTCGGTAGCACTGTATTAGTGGTTTGTTTGTTTGTTTTAAAGACCAGAGGATAAAAAACTCAAGAAAGCTAGCTGCAATCTGCAAAGGGCAGTCTCTTAACCCCTTAACCTCTACAAAATGTGAGCTGGGAAAAGCCTTTAATATGGAAAGTTTTGGCTGGTTTGGGTTTTTAGGGTGGGGTCTGGATGAGGCACCTCATTGCTTATCCATGTGGTGTATGTTATGCAGGTCCAATGGGGCCAGTACAGCTCTGAAATGGAAACCAGGACTAGAAAAATAGAGGAGAATTTTTGAAAATACAGTAAGAAAATACAGTAATTTTTTCCCTGCACTACTCATCTACAGCATTTCCAAGTTACAGTTTATCTTCAGTCATCACTTAGGCACTGGCTTAAGCCATCAAATCCTTGGGAACTTCTGCTGCACAGCTTGCAGATTACTTTTATGCGGCTTTGTCTGTGCCATTTCTTTGGGTTGGGCTTTTGTTTAAGCTTTCAGTGGTGATAAATGTGTGCAGGATCATTCTGGAGAGTCTGTACACAGAGCTTGTACTGATAATACTTCTCATTTCTTTTCCTTTTACTTAGACCAACGAGTGGAATAAGAATGACGATCGGCTGCTGCAGGCGGTGGAGAATGGAGATCCTGAGAAAGTGGCTTCACTGCTGGGTAAAAAGGGAGCCAGTGCCACCAAACAAGATAGTGAGGGCAAAACTGCGTAAGTCCAAACAAAACCTGTGATTTAACTCATGGAAACCCCCAGCCCTAGATGCACATGCCACTTCCTTGAATTAGAAAACAGATAATATCCTGAAAATGAAGTTTCCTTTTTCTTCTGAAGCACAACACATTCTGCAAGTCTTGATTCGTAATTCTACATTTAAAATACTATTTCAAAATCAAAAACCCATTAAGTTAACTTGAAGATTAATAAACTGCTGGGTAGATTGGGACCATTTTAGGATAGGGTCTTCATGGCACACTGCAGATTCCACACTCCAAAAGATATTAATCTTTGGGGATATTTTTTCCCATGGACATTACTTTAATAAGACAGAACTTAACATATATTTTCATCATAATGGATTTGACTGAACTGAAACTATGGTGACAGTTTTAAAATCCTGGAGATGCTAAGGATTCACTAAGTGTTCCATGTTTTGATTGAAGTGTGCTAATGAAAGTTTTGTGTAAACTAGATTCTTTTTGTTATATATTTCATATATAGCATTTTCATCTTCTGGTCTTCCTTTTGTTCTCCTGTGAACATTCTGAATGTGGAAGATAAAAGATTCCACTAAGTAAACTACAACCAAACGATTTCTGTCCTTACACTTTGTTCCATATGGCACAGAAAGATGATTTGGTGGATAAGTGAGAAATAGGTGTCCTGTGACAGAACTGAAGCCTTGAAATTCTGGATAGATGTGGACAAAGGAGGACGTAGAAGGGCATCACAAGTCAGTTTAGTCTTGGGAAGGGCAGCACAAAGCAGTTTATACTGAACTCTAGGTTCTAATAAATTACCTCTGGGTTACATTTATTGAGTCATACTCTGCTTCTTTCTTGGTTCAGTTTCCTGCATCTGCTCTATTTCTGCTCTTCATCTGAGGACACTGAGTGATGGATTGACTCATAATGACCTGCAATTTCTTACTGCAGAAGTCCAAGTCATCAGTTATGTCAAGCGGGCTTTCTTCTCCATACTTTAATAGGTTTTTAATTTTTAAAAGTTGTGTACATATGTTTTTCTTTTGGCCATTGAATCTTGAGAATTGCAGCTGTATTTAGCATTTCATGTTTTTACAATCAACATAACTTCAGACCTCAGTTCTTAAGGTCTCTGTATACAGTGAATCCAGTGTAACACCTACTTTGCAAGTTTCATGTAGGAATTGATACTATGGATTTTTCTAAGGAACCACCCAGGACTGAATTTATCAGTATCTCTTAAGTCTAAGAATGGAGCTAGGTATTAGCGCAATGATTTTTCAGCTTTACATGGTTACAATAAAAAAATCCCATTTTCATTCTTTATAAGCAGCTACTAAGAAGTCAGTAAGCATGTATGAATGATACTGTTACTAACAATGCAGTTGCAAATACTTTTCCAATTGCTTGAAACAAATGTGAGTTAGTGCTATAAAGATCTCTGCTGCTTCTTGTTCTGTATGCTCATTTAACTGTCATTTACTTTTAAAGTTTTTTCTGTGTCGTGGTTAGAAGGAAGCATGAGAGGGAAGAAAGAAAAGCAGTGTTGCTGTGATGCAGAAATACAGCGTGTCAAGTCTCATTCTGTTTCCTGTGCTTTGGGAAATTTAGCAGACCTGCTCAGGTTATTTCTGTCTACATTTTGAAAGATAGAGACTGGCAGGTGTGGAAGCAATGACACAAACCTGGAGAGACATAGCTACCAAAGGTGGCCCAGAAATGTTCTCCAGCATGTCTTAGTAATATTGGGCTGTGTCTTGTTTGTGTTTTTATCACTCTAGAGTATATTTTGGTGTGTACAAAATGGAGTACAGCCATTATTTCTGTATAGACTTGTTTCTCCTATGTTTGCAGTGTGATGCCAGTGCTTCATTCCTGCCATGTGTCTGCGTGCCTGACACAGCTGGTTTTGCCTGGCCTCAGAAGCTCTGCCTAGAGGAGTAGTCCCTTCTGCAGCCCAGCACTGAGGTCTGTTGGTGTGCTGCAAGAGCATGGTGCTGGTTTGTTAGCTATCTCATCTATAATATCTGCTACTCCTGTGTTGGGAAATTGCAAACTGCACAGGGCTTTTTGGGAGAGCTGTCCACCCTTGTGCTCAGATTTCACAAAACCACAGAATGGTTTGGATCAGAGACCTTAAAGATCATGTCATCCCAATCCTCCTGCCATGGGCAGGGACACCCACACTTGGCCATGTTGCTCAAAGCCCAGTCCAGCTTAGCCTTGAACACTTCAGAAATGGCTCCTCCACAACCTCTCTGGGCAACCTTTTCTAGCGCCTCACTTCTTTCACAGTAAGGAATTTCTTCTCTTTCACAGTAAAGGATTTCTTATTACTACTGCATCTAAATCTACCCCTTTTCAGTTTGAAGCTATTCATTTTGTCTTATTTCTACATGTCCTTGTAGAAGGTCTCTCTTCAGCTTTCTTTTAGGTTCCCTTTTAGGTACTGGAAGGTGCTACAGTGTCTCTCCAGAACCTCTTCCCATGAGCTTTGCACATGGAAGATAAGGCAGTGATTGGTGACAGCCAGCGTGGTTTCAGTAACAGCAAATAATGCCTGACAAATCTGTTGGCCTTCTGCGGTTGGGTCACAGCTGTGGTGCATGAGGGAAGAGCAACAACATCATCTACCTGGACTTGTGCAGAACACTTGACAGTGTCCTGCACAACAGTCCTGTCCACAGCCTGGAGAGACATGGATTTGTGGGATGGACCAGTCCTCCCTCTCATGAGGAGAGGCAGGATCACCTCCCTTGACCTGCTGCCCACAGAATTATTTTGATGCAAAGCAGGATATGATTCCTGGACTGTGAGCTGGCATTGTCAGTCTATGTCCAGCTTCTTGTCCACCAGCATCCCCAAATTCTTCTTGGCAGGGTTGATCTCTGTCCATTCTCTGCCCAGCTTTTTTTTTGTGCTTGGGTTTGCCCTGACCCAGGTGCAGGACCATCACTTGGCCTTGTTGAACCTCATGAGGCTCATGTGGTTTCCCTGGTTACATTTTAGAGAGTTGTCTGCACTGCCATGTGGGAAGGGATCTCTTTGGATGAGTGTTCTATTGATCCCAGTGAGTATATATTGATGCATTTGTTTGCTTAGCTGGGATGAAGCTGACTAACCAGAAGGACGTGGTGGATTCAATTATGTAACAGAGTGCATAATGTGATTAAAGACTTCGGAATGTGCTTGAAAACAAAATTGAGAAACAATTACACGTTGCAGTACAGGTTTGTTAACTCCATCATTGTCTGTAGCCTTAAGGTGTGACATGTTTCTTTTAAAACTCTTCTTTCTCATTCTTTTTGTTAGCAACCCTACAAGCAAAATTTTCAGTACTGTCCAGATGTTTGAGATACAGTAATACAGTGCATTACTTTAAACAGAAGGTGGAGAGGATAATTTTTCATGCTTAGAGAGGTACTTTTAAGTTTTTATTTTATAATTAGATTACTTCCTGTTATAAAATCCTTGAACTGAAAGAAACAGAGATCAGAACTGAGGATATTCTTTACTTGTCCTGTTCAATACTGTGTGTGTCCTCCCACTGAGTCCTGCTATGATGTGTTCTAGCTTTGGCTCAGTTTTGGACATTACCACCTAAATTTGTTTTTCGTATCCTCTTTGGTCCCTGTCATTTAGGTCCTTTACTTTGTGACTTATTGACATGCAATAAAATGGAGGTGCTTAAAATAATGAGGTCTAGGTACCTCATTAATTTAAGGTATTAGTGTTAAGGTAGGTATTTCTTAGAGATAATATTTACAAATTTTCATTAGGAGGTTTAACTTCTCAGCAGTATCTCTTTTAAAAGGTACTTAAAAAATACCTTGTCAGAGTAATGAAATTATAGTTTTTTAAAACTTGCATGACTTTCCACACCGTCACCCTGCCTTTGACTAAGTTCTTTCTATAAACAATAAATCACTTTTAAGGCCATGGAGCAAATCCACCTTTGGCGTAAGTTGACACAGTCCCATTGTTGCTCCCACTTACATAGCACAGACTATTGCCAAGCATAGTTGTAATAGAACCTATCTGGAAATCTGACTCTGTCATTGTAGTCTTACTTTGCCAGATGGGTTGGTTGTTTTTTTCTTTTGGTCCAGCTTCCTTAAACAACAAAATGGGGCTTTCCAGCTTGGAATTTGGTCATTTAAATCCACTTAAACTAACAAAAAAGGTTTTCAAAAAAGATCCCTTTCAGAAAAGATAGGATTGGATTCATTCATGTGCTGCACTTTCCACAAGATCAGTTCAAGATCAGTGGACTGTTATTTTAAGAAGCTACTGTCATCATTGAGGGGAAGTGGAGGGATGGGGGTGGGGGAATGATTTTGGAAAGGATTTACAGTGTATAAATGGTAGCACTTCCTTGTCCTGAAGTTATTTTGTCAGTGTGCCAGTCCATTACTGCCATGTTTGCATGTTTCTGCAAGGTACTAAACTAGAATTAAATGCTTTTGGCTATTAAGTGAAACAGATCTCTGTACATTTTTTTGAACTGCAATTGAATCAGCTGTTGTTTAATAAAATTGCTCTAACAATAGTACAAGAAAGCTTTAGAAACCTCTGCAAATTTGCTCTTTAAGGACTCTTTCACAAAACTACTGCCAATAGTAGTTAATAGAAAAGATGTATTTTCATTTCATATATTTCATTTCATTTTCATTCTCATGAAAGAGACCGTTCATGCCTTGGAAGCTGACCTAAAAATAAATTTTGGAGCATATTCCAACTGCAAATACTTGGTATTTATTATGTACATAGTATTCATTTTTGTTTTCTTCCGTTCAGATCTTAGTGTATAAAGGGGGTGAGTGGCATGAAGAACGTCACTTTTCAAAAAGTAGATAAGGTTTTAATTACCTTTGAGAGAGAATGTTTCCTTGTATGTAGTGATATTTTTCTTAAAAGAAGCTATTGGAAGAATACATAGAATGATAGCATAATCTTGGATAGGACCCACAAGGATAATCAAAGTCCAAGTCCTATCCCTGCACCAGACACCCCAAGAGTCACACCACGTGCCTGAGAGCACTGTCCAAACATTTTGAATTCTGTCAGGCTGATGCTGTGACCACTGCCCTGGGGAGCCTGTTCCAGTGCCCAACCACCCTCTGGGCAAATAACCTTTTCCTGATATCCCACCTAAACCTCCCCTGACACAGCTTCAGGCCATTTCCACAGGTCCTGTCACTGTCACCCCAGAGAAGAGATCAGTGTCTGCCCCTCCTCTTCCCCTCATGAAAGAGTTGTAACTGCAGTGAGGTCCCCCCTCAGTCTCAGCCACTTCTCACACAGCTTCTCCTTCTGACCCTTCACCATCCTCCTGGCTGTCATTTGGTGGCTCACTAATGGTCTAATGTCTTTTTTATGTTGTAGCATCCAAAACTGCCCCCAGCACTCAAGGTGTGGCTGCCCCAGTGCAGAGTAGAGCGGGACAATCCCCTCCCTTGCCCGGCTGGCCGTGCTTGGCCTGATGCCCCCAGGCAGGGTTGGCCCTCCTGGCTGCCAGGGCACTGCTGACTCATCTTCAACTCACCACTGACCAGGAGCCCCAGGTCCCTTTCTGTGGCACTGCTTTCCCAGCATCTCCTTCCCCAGTCTGTCTGTACATCCAGAGTTGCCCTGGCCCAGGTGCAGAATCTGGCACTTTCCCTTGTTAAACTCCATATGGTTGATGATTTCCCAGCCCTCTGATTTATCATGGTCCCTCTGCATGGCCTCTCTGCTTTTTAGAGAGTCAATAGCTCCTCCCAATCATCTGCAAACCTACTTAGTATTCCTTTAAGTCTTGTGTTCAAGTCATTTATGGAAGTATTGAAGAGCAGAAGGCTGAGGATGGACCACTGCAGAGCCCCACTAGTGACAGGTCACCAGCCTGATGTCACCCCAGTCACTGTAACCCTTTGTGCCCCACCGATGAGCCAGTTGGTCAGCCATCACAGGATGTGTTTGTACAGCTGTGAGCTGTACCTTTTGTCCAGAAGGATCCTGTGAGAGACAGTATCAAAAGCTTCGCTGAAATACAAAAAGATAAAAATAAGATCCACTTGCTTCCCTTGATCAGCTAAGTGGGCTACCTTGTCATAAAAGGAAGTTCAGTTTGACAAGCACGACTTTCCCCACATGAAGTCATGCTGGCTGTGATCAATGACTTCATTGTCCTGCAGGTGTTTTTCAGCTCTTCCCAGAAGGATCTTCTCCATAATTTTATCAGGCACTGCAGTGAGACTGACAGGCTCAGTTTCCAGGGTCCTCCTTCTTGCCTTTTTTGAAAGCTCAGGCAGCATTAGCCAGCTTCTAGTCAGCTGGGACCTCTCCAGATTCTCAGGACTGTTCAAAAGTCTTTGAGAGAGGCCTTGTGGTGACATCAGCCTTATCTCTTTGGGTATTCTCAAATAAATCCCATCAGGCCCCCTAGATTATAGGGATCCATCTGGAGCAGCAGACCCCACACAAGTTTGTGGTCAACTGTGATCATTCTTGCAGCCATGATCCTCCAGCTCAGGCCGCTGGGATCCCCTTAGCCTGAGAGAAATGGACAGTGCTCTACTTTTACACTGACTTGTGGATGTTGGCAAACACTCTGTGATTGTGTCTGGACTGACAGAAGAGGACCAGTTGGCAGTGCAGAGGGAGACCCATCTGGGCTTCTGAACTGTGGCATGATATCACTGTCCAGGTAGAGAAGTTGGCTGTGAAAGTGCATCGTGTAGCTGCACATGAATGCAAGAGTCAGGCTGATGAAGAGCTGCACATAGATTTGATCTCTGAGAAAAAAAAAATGAAATTTACGTTTATCACAGTGTTTAGTTTCTGATGGTCCAGATGGTCGCAATAATGTCTGGGTTTCTGAACATGGTCAAAGTAAGAAACACCACAGAGATCTCAACCTTTGTTTTATCTCTAGCCAACAGATGGCTGAAATCTGGTTCTTACTCTAAAATTTCTTGTAAAGTTTATTTCCATGGGTGTAAAAGCTTTTGTTTCTCTAAATCTTTTCTAAAGTTCTTTTTAGGTTCAAATCATGAGTGTTCAGTTTTTGTCTCCTCCCCTGCCTTGCAGCATTTTTAGGGATATAATTTAATTAAGATGTTGATACTAAGTTTCCTGAAAAATTGCTTTCCACTTTAGACAAATGCTCAGAAATGCTAATGAAACTCTAGGCTATGGTTGGATGAATGTGTCCACTGCCAGGATACTAAATTGGGCTAATTAACTTTCTATTATGTTCAGCATGAGCTGATTGTTAATGTATGGGGAGAGGGAATGCTTTTATCTCTGCAACAGAGAAGCAATACTTAACTTTGATTTTATAATTTGGCGATACATAAAAAAATCCACACTGCCTACAAACACCGCTGTATTGACAACCATGCAGGCTTTCAAATGAGATCCATGCAGTGAATTCATGACAGTGCTTTGTTCCTGGCTCTTGACTGAAATTCTGTAGACCATTTCTGGTGGTTTTGACTCCTCACTTGACCCTTCCAACTAGAGTTGGAAAATTTCATGATCCAGTTTTTAGTTCTTGCCTACACTTTTGACAGGATTTGAAATCAACAACATCCAGGCTCTATTATACACATTTTAAAAGGAATTTTTATATGACATTTTAGCATTTTATACCTTCAGGTTATTAGGGGGAAAAAAAAAACACAAGAGAAGGGGTCATCCTCTGAAGAGACAGAAATGAATCATCTTTGGTTGTATTTCAGTTACAAAGATCCTAAACTTTTTACTTTATCCTTTAGTGATTTCCTATGTTGTAAATCAAACAAATTCCATGTATTTAAATAACAAACTCCCCGTTCCATATAAAGTTCTCTGAATTGAGAAGCCTCCCAATGGGTTTTGCATCTTATGTGCATGGGGCTTCATGCAGATGATATCTAAAGTTCAGAGATGAAACAGTCTGCAATTTCTTGTGGGAGCCAGCTTGTGTCTTCTGCTCTGTATTTGCTTTTTCACACAGCTGATGGCTTTTCTTAAGAATTTTTGTATTTCATTGTCTTTTAGTGGGGCTGTCATCTCAGAGGGAAGCAAATCTGCTTCTGAAAGGCCCTTGTACTTATGTTTGGGTAGCCTGTGAGCCTCCTGTCCACAGTCAGGATCAGCCAAACCTTTAATGCAGCATCAGGCAGTGGCTGGAATTCCCTGTTAGCACAGCTCCATTTACAGAGTTGCCAAATACCCATTTTTTGCCAGACCTGACCAGCTTTCAACAAGTTTGTCAGTTGCTTGGATCAGCGCACAGCCTGGACGATTGGAAGTTTTTGTATGCTTTGGTTGAAACAGCTGCAGTTTGGCTCATGTGGAGGCAAAACCCAGTGCCTCACTTTCCTGTGGGGAATGCAGTGGCTGCTCCCTGCCCTTGCCCCATCTGAGCTGGCAGGAGAGCCATGAGGGAAGCGTGCCTCTCTTGGGTTGGGCCAGAATCAGCCTCTTCAAGGCTGGAGTGGGCAGGGTTAAGGCTGCAGTTGTTTTTCAGATTCATATCTACATAATAGGCTGCAGTTGTTTTACATGTTTTTCAAAGACTTATGCAAGCAAATGAGCTGTATGTGTAGATTTTAATTATACCCACTGGCTGTAACTGGCTTAAAAATGTACTCTAATCTAGGAAGGGGAACAGACAGGCAAAACAGACCAATGTGCAAAATGTTGGATTTACTCCTTTTTTTTTTTTAATTTCAATAGAGTAGACTGTTCTGGTGGCTGCTTATTTACTAGACTTATGTTTCTCTGTTTTCTGCTACCTTCTTTACAGGTGCATTTTGAGTTATGAAACTGCTGAAATGTAGCTGGAAGGTAACTGAAAAATTTAGAAAAACTCTGAAGTTGCACATACCTGTGGTCCAGCCCCTAGTCCTCTTCCAAAATATGGAATCTTAAGTAGTACAGTTATTCTGAAATACAAAATAAAAAGTGTATTGTCATAATAATCCAAAGATTTTATTTAAAAAAAATATTACATGGTCATATTAACCAGTGGTCTTTGAAGAATGTGTTACAACTAGATTAATTACTGTAAGTACATATTATTGTACTATAAATACATATTATTGCACTTGGTTTGCAATTATTCCATGAAGTAAGAGAAGTTCACTTTGTACAGCTTAATAAAAAATAAGTAAATCCAAACAGTTGCTTCAAATCTGAATAGATGAGAAGTATTATGAGTGTAAAAGGTACAGAAACATCAAGCAGATGTCCTGAGCTATTCCTTGTCAATATCCCTCAGGTTCATAAGGGTATTTCTGCTCATCAGTTCTTGGAGTATTAGATGTAGTTCTTAAGACTTACTGGATTTTCATGCTACAAAAATATTTGGTTTAGATTAACCTTTACTCAGTTGTTCTCACTCTTTCAAGTGGTTCGGGATTACGTTGCTCTGATGTTCATGACTTTCCATATACTGAGGTGATTATCAGCAATTGCTGACCCAGAGGCAGCAATACCAAGTGAATTGTGTTGGAGGATGTAGTCATTGCTCTCATTTTTGGGCTTAATTTTAATTTTGAACTCTCTTGGGCCTTGAAAGGGCTGAAGATGGCAAGCTGGTTTTACCCGGCTTCAGGAGGAAAGTTGTCTTTACCTGGGCATATCCTCAGGATTTCACCTGTGCTAAAAAGATTGTGTGCCAGAGGGCATGTTTATTGAGAAGGTAACTGAGCACCTGTTTGGATTTTTTACATGGGATGTGGTCTCAAAGAAACTATGAGAAGTAGTCTTCCCTACTTGTCTGCCTTCCTTATCCCTCAGTACTTTGTTTTGGAGGCTTGGGCCACACTGCACACACTTCTGGCCTCTTTAAGCTTTTTGAGACTTCATTTGTCATATTTTGTTAATTTTTCTACCCTACAACTGTAAAAAATAAAAATAGTACATCTAAATTTCAGACTTTTCTTTCTGTTAACACCTAGGTATGTCTTGAAGCTTCTGCTCGCAGAATCTCTGTTGCATTTTGCTGACATTAGTTCCTGAGGAATTTTGAAATAGACATTGTGCAAGAAACTTTATGTGATAAATCTAAATTGTGAGCACTTGTGTTTACAGTTAATGGTGCATGGAAAGAAAGTCCTTACATTTGAGACTTGAAGCGGGAGTTTGTGTTAATGTGGTAATAGAGTTTGCCAAAGAAAACTGTATGTGAAAATGGAACTGCTGGAGCACAACCTGAGAATGAAGAGTATAAAGCTGCTGAGGATCCCAGAAATCTGTCTGAAGAGCAGCTGGGTGGATATTTTGCTGAGTTTGAAGGCTAAAATCAGGAGTCTGTAGCTTGCCAGCTCCTGTGTTGCATGGTGCAATTGTTTCTTTTCTATAAGAAAATAGTCGTTAAAGAGGCTTGCCTTTTATTAATGTCCTCTAGCTCGAGGTGTGTATGGTTGAAACAAGACTTTTCATGCTATGATGCAAAGCTGGAAACTTTATATGAAAACTGCATTTGTTGTGGTTTCAGTGATTTTGTTGGTTTTTTGAAAGCTGTCCCAGAATACATGCTAACACAGAAGGGGCATTCAGAATTTTTATCAGAGGGTTCTGTGTATACTGGGGCAAGGCAGATGCCATCTCACATTAAAACAAAAGGACACAGGCTGTGTGCAGCACTTCACTCTACTGTGGCTGGTGCTAAAGAGGACAGAGGGGAAAATAATCTCACAGAGCTCCTGGTAAATCCATACCTGTCTCTGTCAACTTCTCAAAATCTTGCACCACACTCTAGAAGTTGTTTGCAGCAACTCATTGTTTGAATGTTTTAAAACTCTGAAAACATAATTTTCCCAGCTTGTAATGGTGCCAACTCTGATTTGAAAACAAAATATATTTCCTCTTTTTCTCCTATATAATTTTTGAACTCTTTTGGCTGCATGTATGCAAGTGGCAGGATAATGATATGGAATGCCACCATTATTAAAAAGCCACATTTTTTACAGTTGCTCTTGGGAGTAGGTAAAATGGGTGCAGTGTGAAGCTGTAATTTTTATTTGTTTGAAGAAAATAATAAAAAACCCTAAATGGCTGGTAGGTATTGATAGTGATTACCTGTAGATGTCTGATTTTCTTTTAAGACAGTCTGATCTGCCAAACATTGGTATGGCTCCTCCATAACTAAATGACTGATTCTCCCTACAATGTATGTTCTCTCGAATGAGTGACAGTATCTTGGTAATGCAATCAGGAAAAGATGAAGATCCTTTTGACTTTCATAGCAAAACCTTCATTGTTTAATTTGAGGTTTAAGGTGAAATTCTACATGCTGTTCCTTATTTTTCACTGATAGATTGCATCTGTGCTGTGTGATGAAACCAGAGAGGGTTTGCAGAGGAAGGCAGAAGATACCTCCACTTTCAGGACTGTTCTAAGGCTTTCCCAATCATTTAATATGAGGGTGGTAATTTTTCTATTATTAGGTTCAGAGTGTGTAAAAAGAGGCTTACTTTCAAAATTGTTTTAATGCTGATAAAATCTCAAGCCCTTCACAGGTCAGTAAACTCTATTCTTCTACAGGGACTGATCATGGTGCTGCATTTGAGAGGAGACCACACTGGACTTCCTCCTGTGTGACACTAAGTATTCTCTTCATGCACAGAATGTGCTGCTCTAGTGGTAACTCATGGCCCTTTCTCCTTCAGAACAGGTCTTGGGAACTTTGGTGCTTCTGCCCTCAGCCTGTGGTGGAAAGCAATCAAAAGCCAGATAGCATCTGCTGTCTTTATTTTAGCTGTTGTTACTGAAGGAGGAGTGGAAACCTTGAGGGATAGCACTGTAAGCTAGGTCCTGCTTCTAAAATATATAAAAGCTCCAGTTAGTTCGGAAAGTCAGCCAGGTTATCAGAAGGTCACTTTGTGGCTGAGATAGCTGGTGAATTGCTTGCCTGTCTGATCTGGTAGTAGCAAAGCTTAAATGTCTTCCATTTCTGGGGGGTTTTTTTCTTTTATTTTATCAACAATATGAGGTCTTTTAGGCAGCTCTGTGTCTTTATTCTTGTTTGTTTGTGTGAAGGTATTGGTTGGTGGAGAAAGTATAAATCATCAAATTGTTGGAAGGCAAGTTAGATTTTTTAAAAGTCAACAAAGGGTTGACATCCATTAGAAAATGAAGAAGAATGGTCTGACTTGGGGAGGGATGTTTTTACTCAAAATAAACCTTGACAATGAGTGTATATGAGTTCATAGTGTTTTTAAAACATTCTTGCACTTAAAATATTTTCAGAGCACTGAGATTGAAATTACAGAGAACAATAGTATTATATGCTCGCACATAAGTTTGACTAGGTTCCATGTTTGTCATAATAAGAAATAGCAAATACAAAATTCACTTAGCATCCATAATTCAGCCATATTTGTTATTGGCTTTGGATTTTGGTAAGTAGTGAGTTGAACTACTTTCAGGCTCTGAAGAAAATCTGTGTTGCAGAGAATGCTAATTCTGCCCAGAAAAAACTCTGGAGCGTGACTTTGCCAAACAGAGATTGAACCCTCTGATTGGGTGTAATTCTTCTGCTTTTCCCCCCCGTTTTTCTTTCCACAAATGAAAATTTCCTTGTTAGAAGGTTAGTGTCTTAAATTAAGACTTGAGATTTATTTTTTCTGATTTTATCATGTTCCACTTTTATGTCACTTCCCTAGATATATGGACCACCCAGTTGTTTTAAGCCAGCTGTCAAAATACCATTCAGTAAGAGGATTTGCAGAAAGTAGCTCTGCAAATGGTTAAGCAGAGAACCTGAATATAGCAGAGCTGTGTCTAACTGCTAATACCACCTTAGCTACAGTTTTACAAGTCTAACCCCTAATGTGGATTATTTCTCTTCTTCTATTTATGGTGTAAAGATTTGTAAAGAAAAGTTTTATGGGAGCTGAGTAGTAAAAATTGCAGTCCTTCTTTGTTTCAATTAGATTTTGTTTCAATTTCAATTTGACATTTAAATAATTTCTGAAGACAGTCATTCTTGGTCTTTTGGCAAAGACTGGCTCTGTCTGAGCTCTTGTCTGTCAGATGTTAGTTAAAGAAGTCTTCATTCCCATGCTGGTTTAATATTGTGACTGAGCTGTGGAAAAGGTCATTTACCCTGAATAAGGTATGGACTTGTTTAGGACAGATTGTAAGTCCCGTTGACATCTTGTATCTGTAAATAACCTGCTGGTTCAGAGTAATTCAGAGATATCATACACAGCTGTGTCCTCTGTTCAGACAGCAAGCATAAAAACCATCTATCAATGTGGAGTTTTTATTTGAATAACATCATGTCAAGAAATCTGAGGTCCTGACAAGATTTTGAGGTGATAGCCTTGTAGCTGTTGTCCAGTTGAACTTGAACCTACTGAAATGAGTTCAGTCTTAGTCTGTTTACTCCAACTGGGCTTTGCATTCCTCACAATGAACATAATTTTTCACCTTTTCTTGTTAACTTCTGAGTAATTAGGAGACCTTTCAGTAGGAAAATTTTCAGTAGGAAAAAGCAGTGTCAACCCACTGATCTTTCATCTGCTGCAGAGGTGGGTCTTGAACCACTGGGAATGGTAGCTGCTCCTCTACTCACTGAAATGTCTGGATACAATAAAAACAGACCATCCCGATCCTCAGGAAGAACAGAAATGTTTTACAGCAATAAAAGAAATCTGTCTCAAATCAGTTCAGGCTGGACTATCAAGATGTGGCTCTAAGTGGCAATAAAAGGCCTATCTATTGTGAAGGGAAAATGAACTATGTTGTAATGGGATTTTCAGCAGAATGAGAATCCAACCCTCAGTGTGGCCCTTAAGCCAAATCAAGTCTTACATGTTTGTTTTTGTTTACCTAAGTCATTGCACAACCAGGAAATGGGAGGAAAAGTTGTTTGCTTTCTTATCAAGGAAAGTTTATTCATAGAAGATGCAAGTAAAATGCACCACTCCTTAAGGCATCCAGATGGTGAGAACTCCAGTGTTTGGAAACCTGCAGTTTTTGCTTCAAATGTTTTAGGAAATGGTGTCACTTGTAAAGAATTATTCCATACTGAAATGAATGTCTACAGTCTTCTTTGTTTCAAGAGCCTGACTTGCTACATAGGAATCCTCAGTAAATGCTACTCAAGTGTTTGGGTTTAGAGTTTTTCTTTGTTTGTTTTGGGTCAGCTGTTTTGTTTGTTTGGGGTTTTTTAACTAAAAAAAAAACCAAACCCACGAAAGATCTTTAACCAAAACAGTGATTGTTAACTTTAAAATCAGATTTGCTTTTTAAGGGGGAGGGTTTGTCCAACACTCTGTAAATAGTTTAACTTAAATATGACTGTAATTGGTTCATCCTATTTTGGAGTTGTTCTCTCTATGGAGCAGGACTTCTGTTCATTAAACCAGCAGTTAAGTAACCGTGTCCCCCATTCTCCTCCAACTGTTTTTGAGACTGTTAAGACAAAATAACTCACAGGTTTATGAGAGAGATAGTAGAGAGATATAGAGAGAAGAAGGATGCAGAAACGAGACACTCAGCAAGCTGTTCTTGGTGAAATAAAACATCTGCATGTGTGATGACTTGTTGAGAACTGCCATGGGAATTGTTTTTGTTGGTGGGATTTATGTGTTCATAGGAGCATAGCCTGAAAAGAGTTATTTTTAATTTTCTCTGATACTTTTTTGCAGTCAGATTTTACCTAAATAAAACTTCTTTAGCACTTGCGTGTTCATATTGCGTTTGGCACCATCCTACAAAGTCTGTCCATAAAACCTCAGTGCCCCAGATTTAGCCAAGTTATTATTATTCAGGTATTTATTATTACTATGAATATTGTCAAATGTAAGTTAGCCAAGTGTGTGCTTCACAATCTTCCTAATACATAAGTGAATTTGATTGTATTTTGTGTTTACACAAATATATCTGAATGTGTTTTAGTATTTTGCTGGTATGTTGTGCTGGCTAAATTAGAGGTGTTGGAATTTGTCAGACTCCTCTTGTGTCCCTCCCCCAGTCATTTTCCCAGAGCCTGAAAAGCCACTTCTTCCAAAGAATGTTTACAGAACTTTGCATTGGTCACCAAGTACATGAAGTTTTGATTTTGAATGACTGGAGGACAGACAGCAGCAGTGCTGCTTGTGCTCTTGGAAGTGTTAGCTCTTCAGTTTGTTTATAGCAGTAGAATTCACAGGATGAACACACAGAATGCTTTCATATTTGCAGAGAGAGGTTCAAGGCTTAAGCACTGCCTGGCTGCCATTTGCAGTCAGGAGCAGCCAGTGTAGAAGAAAGGACTTGTTCTAGGAAGTGAGGTGGTTGCTGTACTTGATAGACAACTCTGTTCCACAACCTCTCCTGTTTTGATTAATTCTCCTGTCTTTGCCAGATGTTGTCTGTAGGTTTCTTTCTCTGCTGAGTTTTCAAGAAGGCTGCAAAGAAGCCTATGACTTAGAGAAACATGGTAATGCAGTTCAAAGACTCTTGAAATACCCATTTCATTCCTGCCCATTGTTCCTAGTTTCCCTGGTTAGCAGGCTGAACTTTCAGTGTTAGCTTTAATACTTAAAGGAAGCAGTTGTTCAAAATATAAACTCAGAAATGTAGTAGTTGATGTGGCTCCATGATTTATGATGTTTCTTTTACATTCCAGGGCCAAATTCCCTTTACACAGGGGTGCATAATGTTAAAAATTAATACCTCCTTCGAAAGATATTAGAAACCATCTGAGGAATACTGGCTCTTTCAGTTCGGTGCATGTTTGATGATGGTCTTAACTTTCCACACACAAAGAAATAGTAATTAGAAGTGTTTTGTCTTGAATTTTTGTTTTACACTATTCTCACTGAAAAATTGCTTTGTGTGCATCAGGTTGATGTTGGTAGGACTCACATGATAGCAGAATGTATCTTAAGACTTGACAACATTGGCATGCCACGGATCAGGAGGATATAAACTTCTCTGTTTTCAGAAGCTTTTCCTTCATTTTTGCTTCAGGGCAAAATGATGTCAGCAGCATCTCTGTAGCCCTACTTCTGTGAATCTTGATGTGTCCAGCCTGAGGATATAAACATAAAATTTCAGCTGTAAAAAGGCTTGAATTCAGTATAATTTCTTTGGTTTGTTCTGTAATTACATCTTAGGTAATTGATGCTTGGAAGTGCATCCTGCCATGGTGTGGTTGGTAATGTCTGCAGTTTCACACTGGTTAAACAAGCAGGTCCTTGGGGTGAACAGCAAAACCACAAGTGGAAAAAATACATCTCTGGCATAGTCTCACAAATATCCAGTAGCTTGATTTCTCCAGGTGATACTCAGAGTAAAGTGTTTTCCCCCACCCATACACCAAGAAAACATGAGCTTTATAAAGGACAGTGCAAAAATACAACTTGATGTAGTTTAATTAAGGAAATGCAGAATCATGTTTTAGAGGAAATAAATTTTGTACACCGTAACGGGAAAATCTAACTAAATCTGACTAAATCTAACTGAATCTGAGTACTCTGACTAAAATGTCTAGAACAAAGTTAGTTATTGTGACTGTTTTCATAATTAATTCCCCAAGTCCAGGCATTCTTTGGGGATATATTCCATGACTAGGGACAGAAGTTTAGAAATCGTGCAGGACTAGACGTACATAAGGTATATGATATGAGTTTATGGGACATGAGCCCATGTAAAATCATTATCATGGGGTTGTTCAGGTTCGAAAAGATCTCTAAGATCATTGAGTAAGCGTTAGCCCAGCAACCCATGTTCACCACTAAGAAGTGTTCCCCCACTGGCACATCTACCTGCCTCTTAAATATATCCAAGAGCCTTCCAGGGATGGTAATACCACCAGCTCCTTGGGCAGCTTTTTCCAGTGCTTCACAACCTTGTCAGTCAAGAACTTTCTCCTCATGTCCAATCCAAACCTCCTCTGGTTCAGCTTGAGGCCATTTCCTCTCATCCTATCCTGAGTTACCTGGGAGAAGAGACCACCCCCCACCTGGCTACACTCTCCTGTCAGGGAATTGTAGAGAGTCATAAGGCCCCTCCTGAGCCTCTTTTTCTCCAGACTAAACATCCCCAGCTCTTTCAGCTGCTCCTCACAGAACTTGTTCTCTAAATCTTCGCCAGCCTCGTTACCCTTCTCTGGACATGTTCCAATAAATACATCAACATCGTTTTTGTAATGAGAGTCCCCAAATGAATACGTTGTTAGAGCTGCACTATGAAAATATGACTGCAAAGTCTTTTTGATGTGCTATCTCACTTCCAGAGTTGCTATCTTCCTGGGAGGCAATGGAAGGATGCCAGAAGATCTAAGGGCAGGGAGGAAAGAATTTGCCAGTATGCAGTTAGTAAATGAAAGAGAAAGATATCTTAATAATAATAAAATACATCTAAATGTTCTCTTCCAGTTTTCACCTGGCAGCCACAAAAGGGCATGCAGAGTGCCTCAGGATCATGGTGACACATGGTGCAGATGTGACAGCCCAAGATGGTGCAGGTATGCCTCTCTGAACCTATACAAGTAGCATGATACACTCCATTTGCTTAAGTAGTTATTGATGTGCACAGTGAAAATACAGATTTGACAACTTTGCTTTCCCCCACACACCCTGTAGGAAAAGCAGTTGTAACACTTGAAAGTTTGGGCATGCTTGCTTTCCCGCACAGAGAATTCAGAATATAAAGTCCTTAAAAACTTTTGTCCTAATACTATAAATTCCAGCATTTGTAGTAAGCTCCAGATGTAAAATAGTTCCTCAATTCTTTAAATTGTTATTTTTAAGTGAGGAAAAAAAAAAGAAAATAATAATTTTCCTCCCCATCTCTTATTGTTACAGGTTGCATCAAGATCTTCAGTTTTGCTTTTATGTTTATCCAAGCTATTAATCCCATTAACTTTACAGGAGTTGCAGTAAGACATTTCCTCAGGATTATGACACAATGAAAACAGCTGATACAGGCCAAAACAGAGCTGAGAGCTATTAAGTATGATGTTACAGTTCTCAAAAGTCTTGTGCTTAATTATTGCTCCACTAGGAGAATGATGGGAGTTGAATTTGAAACTGGCAAACTCTTCTTAATAGATTTCAGTTGACACATCTGTGGAATCTGTGCCCAGCATTTTCTCTGTCTAGCTGAGCCACCTGGATGACCTGTCAGCATTCTGTCTCTACAGTAATTATCTGTAATTGCTGTGCTCATGGGTTCTGTTTTACCACTTATTGAAGCCTAAAGGCATCTCTGTCATACATGGGGATGATTTGCCTCTATAAGGAAGTGCCTCTGATACTGGAAGAAGCGTTCATGTTTTACATAATGATAAGAGAATATATGTACCTGATGCAGACTATGATTTTGAATTCATGCTTCACCTTGCCTGATGATTTATTGGTTACTTGGGTAGTAAGGGGTTGCCTGCCCACTTCCACCTGAGAGTGTCAGCCTAGTGCTCTTTAGTGAAATCCTTCTGTGTAAGTCACATAATTTCCAATGAGAGTTTCCTGTCACAAGTGTCTTTGTCTTTATTGAGTACTGAATCCTGGGTTCTTCTTTTCTTAGTTGCATGGATAATTTCTTCTTTTGGTGTCTTGTCATCTTCAATTTTTCAGATGCTCTGTAAGATGAAGCTGGAGGAGAGACTTCAGTGTGTCGTCATAAATCCAGAGTCAATAAATCATGGCATTGCATAGCTAAATATGAATTCAGAGGTGCTAAATAAATTAATTAAAATGCAAACCAGTGTAGACCTGTGTTTGATAGGGAATAGGAAATCTGTAAGGTGCAAACTAAAGTAGGTCTGTGTTTGAGTCTTCTATGTGCACTTCATGGGTGGCACAAACTTAATATAGTTGTAGGTCGTGAATTTGCTCTTGATGCTGGTTATGCATTGCCAAATAGCAAAAATCATGAAGACACTGACAGACATCTGTGTGCAAGGGAGGCTGTGTAATATTGGAAAATTGTTTTCTAAGAAACAAGACATAATGTACAATCTTAGACTTACTTCTGCCAAGGTATAGTCTGACACAATGTTTGTGTTCACTCCTTTATATGAATTAAGACTTTATGGTTATTCTGTTACTTGTATGAACAACAGGTAGTAAAGACATTCTACTTGATGTAGGTTTTTATTTTATTTTCTCTACCCTTACTTTTTATGTGTCATGATAGGAACAAGACAGATAATTCAAGATTTTGCCTTTGTTGTGGAAGGTTTTATTTCTGTGCTTTGGCATGATTGAATAATAAATTTGCTTTGCTTTTATTCATTTAGGGCACAGTGCATTACATCTTGCAGCAAAGAACAGCCACTCTGATTGCATTAAGAGATTACTTCAGGTAAAAGAAAAATCAAATTAATTTTGATTTTTGAAATTTTCATTTGGTTCTATTAGATGTGGACTCATTTTATGCTCATAATCTGCACCACACTTCTATACTGTTCTATCTCCTTGGCATTAATAGAGGTGCATCAAGAGTTTAAACACAGAGTTTAAGGACCTTTCATTCAGTGTGAATGGATGATAGAAAACAGTGTATCTTCCCTGAGTGGTGTGCAAGTAAGCTTTCCATGTCCAGCTGCTCTGACATAGCTTGGCTGGATTTCAAGTAGGTTGTAGCTTCAGTTTAACTTCCTGTGTTTTGTCTCTGTGGTTGGATGACTAGGAACTAGGTGGATTAAGAGTTACAGGGGAAAAGGTTTTTCACTTCTGGGGGGATTCTGATAATATTCCACTGGAATGCTTTCTGTCTGTTCACCATAGAAACATTTTCAAGTTTACAGTCAAAGAGAGAAAAAAACAAAGGAGTTTAGATCCAAAAATAATATGGAAATAATAGAATCCTCAATGAAATGAGGTAAAGGGCAGTGAGGGGTTAGAAAGGGAGTTGAACTAATGGGGAGAGAAAATAATGAAAACAAAAGTGAAGATGAACAGAAGAGTCTCATTGTGTTGAAGATGAGTGTTAATAAGCAAAGGCATTGTCCATCTCAGCTCCATTTCAGAAATACACGTAAGTTTTCATGGTGGTGATCGGTGAAACAGATTTTTTCTACGTTTGGAGTTATCAGTATGTCTCAGATAAAATAATGAATACAGACTGAGAATACAGATGAAATAATGATTAACAACTCCACTTGAACACAGTGGTGCAGAAAGAGAATAGATCCTATATCCCAGCCTCCAGATTGTTTTTTCCTGATGGCCTCAGAGCTCTCCGACTGTCCTGTGACTGACCTCCGTCAGTGTCTCTGACCACACAGGGTCCGGTTTCACTGATTCCCACCTCCATAGCCCTTGCAAGCTGTGTGCCCTGCTGCTCCGTGGGCGGGAAGCGTTATCCACATCGCCATCAGGCCGTCGCTGCTGGCATCACAGGCAGCAGCACCGGCAGCTCAGAGCTCACTGTGTTCAGCACCGAGGATCTGCTGCCCTTCCACTTGCCTGCTGCAACCACACACTGTTTTTGTTGATGTTTTTCTAGTTTTATTTCAATATGCAGATTTATAAATCCATTCGTAAGTGCAAACCTGTTGGTAGTATTCTCCAGTAATTCATGTTCTAGGATGATCTTCCGTGGACCAAAGTGTGTGTGCAAGGAATGTCTAACTGGTGTTGAACTAAAACAGGCTGAATAATTATTTTACACAGGCAGAATGGTGACACTTTTGTTACAGAATGTAACAGTCTATGTGATGCTGTTTTCTAGATAGTCACAGGCGTGTTGGAGACAGTGCCGCATGTAGATATCAAAAGTTATAATGTTTGTTTTCTAGAAACGTGTAATTTTAGGGTCCTGTCTTCTCCTGTCCAATGAAAAGCATTGAAACTTGTGAAGGGTTTAGAGAACCAGTCCTGTGAGGAGCTGCTGAGGGAGCTGGTGGTGTTCGGCCTGGAGAAAAGGAGGCTTAGGATAGACCATATGCCTATGAGAAAAGAGGAAATGGCCTGGAGTTACACCCAGGGAGCTTTACGTTGGATATTAGAAAACTTTCTTCACCCAGAGGGATTTAACAGATGTGTAGATGTGAGATGTGTTTTAGTGATGAATTTGGCAGTACTGGATTAATAGTTGGATTCACCCAATTGAACTTAAGTCTCTATGATCCTCTGTTTAACTAAAACAAAAATCTTCTGTTCCAAAATGAGCCTTGATAAGGATTTTAATTATTTTTTGATTACTATTTATTGCTTTGAAGTCTAGATTGATCAGTAGCATCTGATAATTGTAATACAACAAGATATAATTGCGTTGTTGGTGCTTATTTTTAAAAATGCCAATGAACACCTTTTGCATTCAACAATGAGCCCATGGGAACTTCATGAAATTTAACGAGGCCGAGTGCTGGTGCTGCACCTGGGTCAGGGCAACACCAGCTGCACCTGGGTCAGCCTGGAGAGCCAAATGTGTCCTGGGCTGCATCCAGAGTCCCGTGGGCAGCAGGGGAGGGAGGGGATTCTGCCCCTCTGCTCTGCTGTGGTGAGACCCACCAGGACCTCTGCCTCCAGCTCTTGGGTCCCAGCACAGGAAGGACAGGGACCTGCTGGAGTGAGGCCAGAGCAGAGAAGGTGATCAGAGTGAATGCCTTGAGAGGCTTCCTGGAACAGAGACTAGACAGTGTTAAAGGAATGAAGTAGGTCTTTATTAAAAAGGCCTTCAAAGGGTACACCTTGGGCAGTACAAGAGCCTGGCAGAGGCTACACCCAAGATAGATGACAGGTCACAAGTTTTCACACTTTCATAAGTTTTGGTCCACTGACATATTGGGGTTAATTGTTCAATTACAGTTTCAGGTTATGAAGTCCCATCCTCCCAGACTGCTCTCCTCAATTTGCTGTTGTTTATACTTGTTGTGCCTGAAGTGCAACAGTGTCCTTGGTTCTCAGCCTAGAAAAGGATTGTTTTGTCCAACTAAACTGTGGAGAGAACTTGCTAAAACTTTATATGAAGTTCAGAATTATATACCAATGCAGTACAGAGTGTGGAAGATATGAAACCTAAAACTTAAGGCATCAAGAGGGATGGAGCACCTCTGCTGTGAGGAAAGGCTGACACTGTGGTGTTCAGCCTGGAGAAGAGAAGACTCCCAGGAGACCTTAGAGCTGCTTTTCAATATCTAATGGGGTCACACAAGAAAACCAGAGAGAGAGTTTTTACATGGGTATGTTGTGATAGAACAAGTGGCAACTGAAGGAGGGTAGGTTTAGATTTGGTATTAGGAAGAAATTCTTTATTGTGAGGGTGGTGAGGCACTGGCACAGATTGACCAGAGAAGTTGTGGATGACCCATGCTGGAAGTGTTCAGGGCTGTGTTGGATGGGGCTCTGAGCAACCTGGTCTAGTGGAAGGTGCCCATGACAGGAGGTTGGAATAAGATGATCTTTAAGGTCTCTTCTAATCCAAACTGTGCCATGGTTCTATGAAATAATACAAATTACCTTAGGATGTAGTTGCTTTAGCTTTTACTCTAATGGTAAAAAGAAAAAAAAAAATCTGAGGCAAAAGAGAGATTTTATTTACTGATTTATTTATTACTTTATTATTTATTTCCTTTTTTATTTACTGACTTAAATTATTCTGAAACTAAAACATTTTTTAGGGACAATTCCTTAATGATGAGGATTTCCTATGACTTCAGTGTAAGTTGGTATGAAGACATGAAATACCAGATTGGTAGAGAGAGAAGCTGTACCTTTCTTTAGTGTTCTTCTCTGAAGCAGCACATAAATCTTTTTGCAAAGATGTTAAGCACTCTGTCTGTATAAAACATATGTTTTATTCTCTTTGTATTTCTCTAATTGCTTTTTTCCTTCTCCATATTGAATTGTGCAGAGTAAATGCCCAGCTGACAGCACTGACAATTCTGGCAAAACAGCTTTACATTATGCAGGTAATTTCTTCGATGAAAGTTTGTACTGTTTTGTTGTTCTTGATATTCCTAGCTCATCAGCCTAGAATTTGTTTTCTATATCCTACTGAAGTGCTGCAATATTGCAAATGGAAATCTGGGACACAAATTTTGAAATTGGGGTTTAATGGACTTTCATGATTGTCTTGATTTTTTTTAAATTTAATTTTATTTTCTTTTAGCTGCATGTGGGTGTCTTCAGGCAGTTCAGCTCTTATGTGAGCACAAATGTCCCATTAACACCAAAGATTTGGTATGTACCTCTTCTCCTGTTGTGTACTGCAGATACTTCAGAGCTTTTGTCACCCTCATTCCATGCCATTACCACACTCCATCTCGGGTGCAGTAGTTCAAAGCAATGCTGTCCTCATCCCTTCTGGGGTTTCTCTGCTGGAGGAAGTTCCGTTTGCAGCCTGCCATTGCAGAGGTGTGGAAGCACTTCACAATCTGATACTGCAGTGGTAGGATTTGTTGAGACACTGGCAGAGGTAGCTAGAATAAATTCTTACACATTCAAAACATAATTAAAAGTCTTTCCATTGTCCCCAAGAGGCTTTGGAAAAGGCCCAGTATTGTGGCCAAGGGCTGCAAAATGTTCACAAAGCCCAATCAGAGTATGATAAGCCTGAGGGGAAAAAATATACCTGGCATATTCCAAAGGCTCAGAGACACTACATTCATTACTGTGAAATGTCTACAATCGACCAGGTCAGGTTTTAGCAATGATGCAGCTGCCTGATAGACAACCTAATGACAAAACAAAGGGATCTGTAGAGGCCAGGCAGGAAGTTGTTTGGTTTTGGCTTTGGTCTATAGCTAATCTTTCTAGCAAAAACAAATATGTCACAGACATCTGATCTAAGATTTCTGCAGATACATTTTAAAGGCATAAAAAGTTTGTTCAGTCTTAAGGCTGTAGGAGTATCTTTAAAATGTACTGAGCTGCATCGTGGCCAGTTATAGAGGAAAGAGGGAGACCAGCCTCAGAAGTGCATGACAAAATAATAAGCAATGGTCAGAATTTGAGTAGTGCACTTAATTTGGAAATTCCAGTTAGCTACTAGTGAAAAAATAACCTCACCTTGAAGGTGGTCAAACACTGGAACTGGTACCTAGAGCTGTGTTTTTACCTTTGGAGATGCTTACAACATGAATGGACAAATCTCTGAGCAATGTGCTGAAACTTGAAATTTGTCTAGCTTTGGATTGCGAATAAAGTGGGAGAAACCTCAGATACCTCTAAAGGTGTCTTCCAACTGTGTTATTCTATGACTTCATGAAATGTTGTATTTTTGCTTAATAATTTAGGTAATTTAGTTAAAATTACCATTTTTGTTGTGGAGCTACAAAAAGACATTTTGTAGTTTCAAAATAATTGTGTTTTAGCATTGAGCAAAACAGCAGGAGTACAAACGCAAAAAACATTCCTTCTTCCTGTGTTTTGCATCATCCCCAGCAGACAGGAAAGGAATTATAGCACACTCAGGTATGTTTATGGTACACAGGAAAAATGAACTAATAGTGCCTCATTTTTGCTACATAAAGGTAAAATTTATAGCTGGCTTTCAGTGTGTTTTTGTAAGTGGATGGAATACTCTTCATAGTTTCTTTATATACATTTCTAGGATGGGAACATACCTCTGCTGCTTGCAGTACAAAATGGCCATACAGAAGTCTCCAAATACCTTCTGGATCATGGAGCAGACATCAACAGCAGGGATAAAAATGGAAGGTACAGCAGGTTAACATGTTGATTTTTCAGCAAAGCTGGCTGTCACATGAAGATTCCTTCTCAAATCCTTCCCAAAATAGTTGATAATAGCTGAAATAACGCTTTCTGTACTAGATAGCATATCCTGATTGCTGAGAAGGCTTACAGAATTCTGACTGAAGTGAAAGATGGAGCAGAAACTATGTGATTATAAAACTAATCTGCCTGTAAGATATGCCCTACTTATGGGCTACTAGAGCAGTATAGCTAATTTTTAAATGATTCCTATACGAATATAATTGATAGCACTTACCCATACATCACTAAGTGTCCCAGTTTGAAATGCTGCTTTCTTCTTGCAATGAGTTAATACCTTAATACCTCCAACTTAAATCCTTAAAACTGCTACTTGTGAGCAAAATCTGTTGAGGGTTGCTTTTTCTGCCATAATGCAGCCACAGCAGCAAGAAAAAATACAGTATATCTCTGTAGTGGAGGTGCTGTTGTTTTAGAAGTGCCAATTAGAGATGTTTCTGCATTAGGAGATAGCGCATGTGTGAGAAAACTTTAAAAAGCAACATCCTTGTGGTGAAAAACATACTTGTTCTGATGATACTGACAAAGATCAAGAGTCTTAGAAAATTATGGACTGTTTTATAAACAGTTGGTTAAACTGTGGAGGTAAAATAGGATACTGAGAAGACTTGGCACTTACACTTCATAGCAATTTTGATTATTCTGTGTGACACAATGCTGATTCTGTTCTCTGGTGGCACCTGTGAATATAAGACTGGGCCCTAACTTGTTTTTTATCAGTCCAAAGTTCATTAGAGTGCTCTTTGTTTCCAGTTGTCTGAAGAAAACCCCTTTGTTTTCTGCCAGTTTTCATGGCCTCATTGGTGCTTTGAACCTGAGGTGCTGCACACTCTGGGGCCTCTGCCTTCCCCTCACTCTCCTAGATTTAATCAGCAGACAGTGTTAAGGCTTGCTGCTTTAATTGGATGAAGGAGTTTCTGTCATAGATAGGACTCCCATTTTTGGTTTTTTGTCAAGATAGTACTGTGTGTAGAAGCAACAAAACATTGTAACGTGGAATATGCTGGTTTACTTCTTCCTTTAATTGTGGTGAGTGAAGTGACTACTCCTGCATCTCATGTTCACAGTAGTAGTTAAGATTTTACTGAAAAAGGAGAAACCTCTTCGGGAGAAGAGGCATAACCTTTAAAAATGGCATCTCCAGATTCCTATCATGTCCAGACTAAGTGAATTATTTTGGTAATCTAAAACCATCTCTGTGACTGTGGGGGTGTTATCCAAGTTATCACTCACCACTACTTTTAGCACAACACTGAAACAGCATCACTTTTCCAAGTGACTCACCCATTAGAGTATGTTTAATTCATTGGTGAAATTGTTGTTTTAATAGTTAGCAAATATTATCACTGTAGTAACTTTTCAGCATCATATCTGCACTGAGGAATGTGTTTGGCAGTCAACTTGGCCAACCGATTAAACATGTTTTCATGCTGTGAAAGGAGAACAATGCCTGAGCAGGAAGGCAGTATTAGAGCACGCTTGAAAGGTGAGGTTTTCTGTGTAATTATTCTGTATGTCTCTTGTGACTCCTTCAAATAATTGAGAAAAGCAGATACAGCCTGTTAGGAGAAGACTCCTTCTGTATGCTGTGCTTATTCTAGGAGCTCTCTCTGTGCTACTGCCCTGTGTTGGAAAGGGAATTGTTTGTGCTCTCATGAACTACTTCTTTTCCTTTTTTTTAGGCTGACAGTAGCACAGGGTTTGAAGTCAAACTCATCTCTTGGACTCACTGAAGATCTTTTAGATTTGTTTGTCTTTTTGATTGAAATCTGTTTGTCTGTTTTGTCTCAAACACATGTGAAGGAGAGCAGGAATGAAATAAAGGTTTTCATGTTGTATCACCACTGTAATCAGAGTTTAGCAGTGAGGTTTGTTAGTCTGACTTTATCGTGCAGCCATTTCTCTCTATGACTCTCCTCTCAGCCTCAGGAAGACATTTTTAGAAATGTTTGCAGACCTGTGTTTGCAGCTGGAGTGTATGACTAGGAAGAGCTGGCAGGTGTTTGTAAGGAGAAACAGCAGTTGCATTTATGTACCAATAAAAATGTTGACAGAATCTTGGACTTCATTGCACAATAACAGTCGCACTTTTCTTCCCTGAAAAAATGAACTGCTAAAGAGAATGCTCTTGACACTTGCTGTTTGTGTTTTGTTGTTTTTTTTTTCTCTTGTTCAGAACTGCTTTGATGATGGCTTGTGAAGCTGGTAGCCTTAACATGGTGGAAGCTTTCCTTAGGAGAGGTGCAGATATCAGTTTAGTAGATGTCTTTGGACAGAATGCCCTGCATTACGCCAAACTCTCTGAGAATACAGGGATCCAGAATCTCCTGTCGTCAAAGACATCGCAGGATGTGGGTATGTGAGATAGGCTAACCTGCAGTTTGTCACTTCTTGAACAGGCTGCATGTCTGTTTAGCACTGAACAAATTTACTTCAAAGTGTAGCCTGAAATGTTGCGAAAGCCGTTTTCAAGAATATCTGTCTGAGACTCGCCAAAAACTCTTTGCCACAGATGGTAATATTTAGAATTGGATAAAGGCATGAGCAGGCCAAAAGAGGTGTTTTAGAGAAAGACAAATTGATGTAAGCAGCATTGTGAAATTTTGCATACAGTTTGGAATGGATTCTCTTTTATACTCAGAACCCCTCAGTAGAGGGGTTGAAGAAGGAACTAAAGCATGCAGAGTGTTTTATGGTCAAACTACAATGGATTTCTGAAGTAGCAAGCTTTAATGCATAAGAATGGTGCAAGACTATAATAGAATAAGAATTGTCATTATTCTTCAAAATTTTTCTCAAAATGAAACCAGACAGTAGCAGAGAAAGGATGGGACTGAATTGGAATTTGCAAATTGTATTTCTCAGGTTTTGGACAGGAATTCAAAAACCAAACCATTTATCTATGGTATGGGAACTAGAGCAGAGGGGTGGGTTAAGAATAGCAAATAACTCTTCCTTTAATAACTTCTGTTATTTCACTTCTTTTCTGATCCACAGAGGCAACATCTCCAACAAGAGTGAAGCAGGTATTTGTCCTTTTGGTTTTGAAAATACTCTGACTCTCTAGACTTACAAGATAACAAAGAACAGTAACAGAAGAACTAGTAAATGTCACTGTGAGATGGGTTGCCATGACTACTATGTCATGTAAAAGGTTTTTCTTGGCTAGTTAAGAAATATGTTTCAAGAACATTACTTTTAGACTTGACTTGTCTGTGTAACAGCAGCCAACACCCTTGGTGAGGGGAGGAAAGGAGGGCGACTGTGTTATGTGCATGTGTGCTGGGATGATTCCTGCTTTCCTCATGTGTAGTGCAGAATCTTGGCTTTTGGACACCCTGTCTCTGTAAACAGCAGAAAAGAGGACCTAGAAAAATGCTCTCTTTCTAAAACATAAACCTGAAGGTTATCTCTGATTGCTGGAGATCCCTTCTTGTGAGAATCACAGCAGATTTAGGCGATTAAATTAGTTTCTTACATTTTTTATTTAGTGTCATATATATGTTGGAGTGCAAGTAGACCTTGTAGACCTGCTGGTGGCTGGGAAGTAGGCAAGGGCACAATGCATTGGTTCATTCCTTCTCTGAGTGCAGAGGGGGTTTTATGGGGGGCTCAGGCAGAAGCTGGTGGAGAGGAAAGATGGTAGCTGTGAAGAATGGCATGACTGGGCTGTGTGTGAATCGAAGTGTTTTAAGGTCACTGGTGCTAAACCTATTGTCAGCTTCTGCTTTTTCACTAAATCTTGTTTGTTTTCACTTAAGCATGGTTTACAAAGGAGCAGATTCTTATTGTCAGGCATGTTTAGCATCTTTGTGTTAATAGAGATGTGGTCTTTATATAGGGGAAAAAAGACAGTGCATGAGCTGCTAAAGTTGATATTAATATGGGGTTTATATTTTATTTTTTTATATAAAACAACTTGCTCAGACTTTACTAACAAACTAACAAACCTACCTTTTCTGGCTGGTGAAACTTTCAGCATGACCAAGGCTCTAAATTAAGTTCAGAAAGAAGTGGAACTCCAAAAAAACGCAAAGCCCCACCTCCTCCTATCAGTCCTATTCAGGTAAAGAAAAGACCAATTTTGAGATGCTTTTAGGGGATATAAAGCATTTTGAACATTATTAGAATTATGTGGGCAGGATTTACTCTGTCACTGTTATTTTATATGCCTGCCTTACCATGAGTGCTTCTCCTGATGTTAGGATGACAGCATGAAAGCCCATGTTGCGTAGATTAACTAAGCAAAATTGCTTAAAATATAGCATGTTCTAAGATAAAACTGTACAAGTTTTACTGTACAAATGCTCATTTCAACTTAAGTTGAAGTTGTCCTTTTTGTTGATTTCAGTAAGTAAATAATAAGTTCTTTATATTTTCGTTGTACATCTATATTGATACATATGATTATGAGCATGTATGCATCTAAAAATAAAATACTTAACTGCATTTTGATACTATATAAGCCTATTAAATAGTTAGGTTCAATCTTAAACCAGAACCTGTGTAACAGCTGCACTCCTTATGCAATACTGATTTGGAAGGGCACTAAATAATTAGGTCTGTTCTCTGAAAGTAATCTAGAATTGTGACTTATGTTAGTGCAGGTGAAAGTATTCTTTAATGTATATGTATGCATATATATATGTGTATGTGTGTGCATATATAGAGAGATATAGGCATGTAGATATACATTACATATACATTTTTTAATATATATATATATATAGGCACATGTTAGAGAGGTAGCTGTATGTGCATGTACATATACATAGCTATTTATATAAAATTCTTTACAGGTTAGTGATTTGTCCTCTCCACACTCATCAACTTCAACTCCCGTGACTGGAAAAGTGCATGCCTTCTTTGCTGATCAAGTATGCAAGGTATCAGTGTTCCATGCTTATGAGCTATGGGAAGGAAAGAACGGGATCTGTTTTGCTTGATGTTCTATTTTGCTGACTGCAGAGTCTCCTGTGACTTAATTAGCTGAATTTCAGGAACAAAAATTAATCCAAATCTATTTCAATGCCCTTCATAAAACAAGTGTAAAGATTACTTTAATGTGTAACAAATATGTACATATAAATAGTCATAGGTGAGTTAGTGTTTAGGAGTATGGTTATGAAAGTATTTATGTTCCAAGAATTCAATTTCTAATACCAGCAAAGTGCATGAAGTGGGCAGTGCAAAAAGAGACCATTTTACCAAAAGGTATCAGTGAAAGGGTTGAGTATGTTTTATCTGATCTTTACCTTGTGTTGCTGAAGATTTTTCTAAATACATATCAGTATGCTCTTATTACTTATCACAGGGATTGCAGTCTTCCAAACTATTTGCAAGATAGTTGCCTGTATTCCATTAATATTTAATGGGAATTGGGCAGTGGAATTTGAATGACTTTAGCACACTTCGAAATACTGGACACATGCTACAATTAAACAAGACCTCAGAAATAAAAGGCATCCACTTGGACAGGCTTTATCCTGCAGAATCTATACTGTCTATAGTTCTTTTTGGTGAATTGTCCAACTTTACATCTGCTTTCTGTGAAAATGTTTTTTTTTTTGATGTTTTAGCAGGAAGAATTCAGCTCCTGGCACAAAGATAATAAAGACAGACTGAGTGACAGCACAGGTATGCAATTAATCCTTATCTCATTAGGTGTTTTAGGTGGCATGAAATGCTGAAAACCTCTATACCTTTCCGCTTAGAACATGAGACACACTAAGTATTGAGAATGACGTTTTGTAATTCCACAAGCAGCTCCCCACCAAAACATCCTGCTTCTATTGCATTAACTTAACGCATTCTTGGGGAGTTTGAAGGAACAGTTTGCTTGCTCACTGCATTTAGTGGTCATGGGAACAAACTGTTTAATTTGAAATGTTGGAATAACTAACAAACTAGCATTTCAGCTTTTTGAAAGTTTTTGAATCTTGTTTTTTCCTCCAAAGGTGTTGATAGTTTATTGGATGTGAGTTCTGAAGCTGACCAACAAGATCTACTTCTGTTGATGCAAGCAAAAATTGCCTCTCTGACATTGCACAATAAGGAGCTGCAGGACAAATTACAGGTGGCATATTTTTGTGCTGTTCTGATGCTCTCTTAATCTCTGCTAGGCAGAACAAAGAGCTGCTTACTGTTTTAAAGAGTTGTACTGTGAAGATCTTTTAACGAGCTTGTTGGTAAGATCATGGGAACACTCCGCCCCAAAGGATTAAATCAGTGTTTTGATCTTCTCACTTTGCCCATAAATTACTGAATAACTTCATTTATTATGATAACTGCATTCTAAAATATGTTGTTAACAGTTGTGCTAGCAGAATTTTAATTTGCATAGCTTTGATTATTAGGTTATGGAGCTCAGCCCAGACTTTCAGAGGAGCTTGGCACTTACTGCCTTCTCTCACTGTAAATGGCAAATGAGAACAGCTGAGTTTTGAACTTTTCTAGAATTTTCTTCCATGGCTCTTTAATCATCTGTCTCTGTAGGATGTGGAAATACTTCCTTGCTTACTCTATGCTAAAAAAATAGAATCATATACTTGCTTTTTATTGTGCAATTGTTGGTGGGTTTTTTTGAACAGGAAAGAACACCTAAAGAAGGGGATTCAACTGTAGAATCTTATTCAACCCAAACACAGTTTGAGCAAACAGCAGAGACACAAAATGAGTTCTTTGTGCAGGGGCTGAAGCCTACATTAAATGCCACTCAAATCCCAGAAAAATTGACAAGCCCCAGAGAAGTAAAAATGAAGTACCTCCAGGAAGACTTAAAGGATGTGCAGAGAAAATTAGAGAATTCTGAAACCAAAAGAAAGCCTGTGGAAACTCAAGTCCAGTGTAGAGTACCAGAAACAGATCATTTAAATAGCCCAGACATTTCAGAAAATGGTTCTGATCTTAATTTGAAGTTCCAAGAAACTCAAAACAGGCATGAGGAAACTGTGAAAGAGGTTTTGAATATACAAGGGCAAAAAAAGCCATGTCTTGTTTCCTCTGAAAGTGGAGAAACCAGTTCTGATCTCAGTATGTTGAAGGTTACATATGGAGAAGTTGAAGCACTTAAGCAAGAATTGAAGAAAGCGTTGGAGGAAAGCGAAAGACAAAAAGAAAAAGTGAGAGAGCTGCAGAAAAAGTTTGAAGACAGAGAACAGAATGTGGCAGGCAAATTGTCTGTGGAAGAATGTGAGGAAATGAAGAATTCATATTGTTCAGTTATTGATAACATTAATCAAGAGAAAGCATTGCTGATTGAGAGGTACAAGGAAGGGCAAGAGGAAATTAAAAGGCTCCAGGACAAGCTGACAAATCAGATACAGTTGGAATCTAGTGCTGAAGCTGGAGAAAGGAAAGATGTGATGCACAGAACTATAGATGAGCTCAACAGGCAACTTAGTGAATTGTCTCTGTTGTATAAAGAAGCACAAACAGAGCTTGAAGACTATAGGAAGAAAAAAACTCTAGATAATATAGTTTCAGACTACATTCCTAGAGATGAACATGAGAAACTGATGGAGGTAACAAATTCTTTGAAATACAAAGCAGAAAATGAGTTATCAGAAATGAAATCCCAGTACACAAAAGTATTAGATGAAGCAGAAGAACTCAAGCAACTGTTAGACACTCAGAAACAAAACTCTTTGCCAATTACTGAACACCGTCAGGTAATCAGTGCACTCAGAAATACCATAAAGGAGATGGAAGAAGAAATAAATGAGCTCAAGCGACTGCTTAGCAACAAAGAAAGTGAATTAAGAAACTTGGAAAAGGTGTTACTGGAAGAAAAAGCTGCAGTTAATGAAGCCATGGTACCCAAGGCCACATATGAAAAGCTCCAATCCTCACTAGAGGGTGAAGTTAGTGCTTTGTCATCCAAACTGAAGGATGTAATCCGAGAGAAGGAAAATATATCCTTAGATGCCATGAAACTGAGAAATGAAATTTTGCACTTGAAAGAAGCAAAAGAAGGTATGCATACTCTGCTTGAAGCAAAGGAACGGGAGGTGACCGATCTTCAGGACAAGTACCACCAAGTTCAAGAAGCTCTTATTGAAATGAAAAATTCATCAAAACTAGAAGAAGATAAAGACAAAAAGGTCAGTGGCTCAGTACAGTGGAGCGGTGAGTTCAGAGTGCAAAGCGTGTTGGCTGGTGCACGAGTGACCTAACAGATGATGTTGATTCAAATAACTTCTGAGTGCGTTTGCCCCTCTGAAAATCCAAGTATCAAAGGCAAAGGAGTTTTCTGTATGTTTGGCTTGGCAGTTGGTTTCCCTCCCCTCTGGAGATACACATGATCTTTCAGTTTAATTCTTTTAAGTTCTGCTTAGGTTGGGTTCACCCTATTCAGGCAGCTGAAGTCAAAGAAGTGAGATTTACAAAAGGGAGATGTATCAGGAAGGAGCAAAAATTCACCACTGGGATATTACTACATCATCTCAACCATAGCATGATTTGACTAATTTTGCTCTGCAGCTACCATATCCATCACTACAAATTCCTTTATAAAGAGCTATGCATTTTGGTAGCTGTGAATAGCTGGCCTGTATTTAGTTCAGCAGCAGAATTTGTAAAGGTGGTAAATGCAGCCCTTCTTGTTAAATAAATGTTGTGGTTGTTAAGAACAAGGAGTGCAGTTTGAATAGGCTGGACTAGGCTGGGGAATAAAGGAGCATTGTAACCCTTTGTTTACATAACATCTCTGTTTGTCCATAGAGTTTATTTAAAATTTAGTTTTCCCCACTTCTTAAATTTAAGTCACAAATAACTCAAAGATAAGACACACAGGAATACAGTATGCATAGCATCTTTTAATGAAAACCTGTGTTTTGCCTCCCTAGATCAGTGAAATGTCCAAGGAAATTAGCAAATTAAAAGAAGCATTAAACAGCCTTTCTCAGCTCTCCTACTCAACCAGTACCACCAAAAGACAAAGCCAGCAGCTGGAGGTGTTACAGCAACAAGTGAAGCAGTTGCAAAACCAACTGTCTGTAAGTGTGATAATTTGTAAACCTAACATTAGTCTCAATTCTCCAAAGAAATATGTACTATTCTTAATTCTACCTCATTTAAAATAGAGTACAGTCAGTGAGTACATGGAAAAGAATCTTCATCCAAAAAAACTGTAATTTCTGTTTCTCTGAAACACGTAGGAATTTGCAAGTCATGAATAGCACCTCAGAAAAAGCATAACTAAAGAAAGTTGGGATTCCACGTATTTTTCTCAGACTAGCTGAGAAACAGATTTCTTGTAGTAAAATGGACCAAACCTACTGTTCAGACCTTAATTTGTGGGAAAGTATGATGAGTGTGCAGAGGATTTTCAAGAATACTTAGCTGAAGTTGTTGGGAGGTTTTAAGCTTTTTGGAAGAAAACATGAGGTTTCAAGTCACAGAATCAGAGAATTTGTAGGTTGGAAGAGACCTTCAAGATCATCGAGTCCATCCGAGCCCCAACACCTCAACTAGATCATGGCATTGAGTGCCACATCCAGTCTCTTTTCAAACACATCCAGGGATGTGTTTGCCACCTCCCCCGGGCAGACTATTCCAGTATTTAATCACTCTTTCAGTGAAAAACTTCTTCCTAACATCCAACCTCTATTTCCCTTGATGCAGCTTAAGACGGTGTCCTCTCGTTCTGTCAGTTGCTGCCTGGACAAAGAGACCAACTCCCAGCTGTCTACAACTACCTTCAGAAAGTTATACAGAGTGATAAGGTCACCTCTGAGTCTCCTTTTCTCCAGGCTAAACAACCCCAGCTCCCTCAGATGTTCTTCATATGGCTTGTTTTCCAAGCCCTTCACCAGCTTTGTTGCCCTCCTCTGGAGGCGTTCGAGCATCTCAACGTCCTTCCTAAACTGAGGGGCCCAGAACTGGACACAATACTCAAGCAAATGCATCTGTTTGTGGGGAGCATAGTTTATTCTCTGAAATCCTGAATGCCTTACAGATTTTTATTTTTTTTTTAATTTTGTAGTTTGTGCTTGAAAGGTCCAGTCTTCTATGCTGTGTTGAGTCATAATTGATATTTCCTCGAGCTTGCCTGCCCAAAGGAGCATTTTATTCACTGTTGAGGAAAAGAAAATATTGTCCACTGGAGGCCTTTGTTGAGGGCTCTGGAGTGCCTCTGAAAGGAGAATTTGCAGACTGACATGCTAGGTGGTGTCTGCTTCTTGCGTTTCCCTGCAGAAAAAAAAGAGGGCTCAGTATACCAGAAAAATTCCCTTGCAGGCAAGAGAAACGGTAGGCAGAGCATCCTGTCAGTGCAAAGGCCCAGACTTTCTTATCCCAGTCCTTCATGTCTGAAAGGACCCTTCATCTCCCACTAATTAGGACTCATTAGCAAAATAGTGTAAAGTGCAAAGGTATGCAGCACTTTGGGAAAGCAGGTAGCATTTAAAACAGGACAGAAACACTCTTTCCTTCTTGTAGGTTAGCTTTCCTAACAGCCTCATGTATCTTTGGAAAGGTGGCTTCGGAGTTTTGGCAGTCTGTGATCATTGAAAAGGACTGGGTGGTTTTCAGTCAGGGTCTTACAGGGTAAGACTTCGTAAGCACCTCCTTTCACCTGGGAAGGCATCAGCTCTAACGGAGGGGTTGATGCCTTTTTTGGGCTCACCTGAAAACAGAGGCCAGACAGAACTAAGAGAATAAAAGCAGATATATGAAATTGAAGGGCCTTCAGGTATGTAAGGGCAGACAAAGCTTCCCCAAAGGGGCTACACCCAAAATGGATGATTATCAGGAGTTTTTCAGACAATTATAAGTTTGCTCCATTCACATATCAGGGGTTAATCCTCCAATTACAGCTTAAGGTAATGAAGTTGTATACCACAGGTGTGCTGNCCCCCCAACTGGCTTCTCTTTACACTTTTTGGGACCTGGGACAGTAGGGTGTCCTTGAGTTAGAGGCCTAGAGGGATTGTTTTGTCTGAATAAAATGGGAGAACAGTAGCTGACAAGCTACTGAGTTATAGAGTTGTACCCTAAAGCAGTACGGGATTTGAAAAATATAAAAGCTAAAATCCTAAGGCATCAGGGTCACTGCTTTCAGGGAGGAGCTGAGTTGCAGTTGAGAGTTGATTTGTCAGAGTACTGTTGGCTTTTCTCAATTCTGGTTGCTGATAAGCTTGGGAATAGAGTATGTGCTCATTCTACACCTTTGCAACTCAGCACTTCTTAAAACTGATGATACCACTAGCTCTTTTACTGGGGTAGAAAGAACTACAGCCTTTTCCTGGACATGCTTCCAAGCAAATCTAGAGTGCCTGGTGACACAACACTATCTGACCTGGTTTTCAGTGCATTACATAAGACTATGGTTTGAATTTTCCCCAGTCAGAATCTAGTTGGGGAGTTCTTAGTTCAATATTTCTGAATGCTCTGTGCCTTTCTGCTTAACTGTTTTCTAGGAAACAAAGAAACAACACCAGGAAATTGTCTCAGTTTACAGGATGCACCTTCTCTATGCTGTGCAGGTATGGTTGCATATTGTTGCATGTTGTGAGTCACTCAGAGTTAGCATTTTAACTGAAGATGTTTCTTCTGCAGTAAGAATGTTGAAAGTTTTCATTAAGATATCCCTCCCATAAGGTATGACAGTCTAGCAACAAATTTAACACTCCTTCCACTTGGGAAATTGATCTAATTACTATACCTGAAAAATAGTTTGTCAATATTCCTAAAGCCTAGAGCTACATTAATTCAGTCATCTTTTTTCTCTCTCTCTTTGTCTAGGGTCAAATGGATGAAGATGTCCAGAAGGTGCTTAAACAAATTTTATCAATGTGTAAAAGCCAATCACAGAAAAAGTAAACAAAAAAAGCCAAGGAAAACTCCCTATTTTTATTAATCCTGTTATGGTTGTTTTATCTAGATTTGCCTTAACATAAGATTTCAAATTGGCGATTTGCTGCTTTTGTGTTATTGTGCTGTTTGTGAGGGGGATATATTTGTCTGTCTGTACCACTTCCATGTGCATCTCCATGTGCAGTAGCTAAACACATGCCTGCTTTTCATACCCAAAATGCAAGTATGTTCTTCAGACTTTTTACATAGGCCACTCCATGTCGTGTTTACCCTGTGAGTACTTTTCCAGCTTCCTCCAGCAGCAGCAGATTAACCTGGAGGAAAGCACTGGCGTTGCCTGGGTAAAGGTGAAATTCTCTGTGAGGTCTTCTGTACGGATTATAAACTGCATCTTGTTACTGGGTATGTTTGATGCTGCAGCACTCAGATTGCTGACATTTTGCCATATCCAGTTTTTGGCAGAGCAGAAGTGAACCTTGGAGCAGTGAGCAGGAGTAGATATTTATGCTAAGCCAGAGTGTCAAACAGCTACGCTTCCCAGTGTAATATTATTTGAGATTAACACATTAAAACGTAGCTGCCCCAGTTCATCCAATGCACTGAGTACCCAGACCCATACCATACTTCATAGTTTCCTTAACTACCTGGTAGTGGAATGAAACTATTTCAAAAGGTAAAAGCATTAGTTTACTGAAGTTATGTACAAACAGAACTGTCTCTATAAACAGCCCTTTATGATAGGTTTAGCTGTCTATGCAAGTGTTGGCCATGAAGCTCAGGAACAAAACCAGGTCATATACTTTTAGACAAAGGATTTTAGTGAACACAGGATGTTTACAGTGAATGTCAATGCCTCATACTTCCTAACCTCACTTTTGTAAAGATCTTCTCTTTGGTATATTTTTACTGGCCCTCTAATGAATTTTTTTGTAACTAAACCATTTTTTCTACATAATATTTGCATTAAGCTTATTAACAAATATTTTTAGGTAATTGTGTCTTAGAGAGTTTCTTTTTATACCCCCGAGTATTCAGTAATAGTGAAGCATAGTGAAGTGTTTTCAGTTTGTAAGAAATTTGTATGGAATAATAGACCTGTCTGTCAGTGTGGTAAAGTGTAAAATTCAGCTTGCTGTTCAAAAAAAATTTAGAAATTACAGGTAATGAACAGCAGGAGGTGTCAAAAAATTCTGTACATTGTTTCTGGAGGCTAGGGACATCAATAAAGCCTTTATCAGCACTTCTACATTTAAAGTCAAATAAAAATGCCTGATGTGGAATAGAATGAAGCTATGGAAAAATGTTTTAAGCACACACTGCACTTGAGGGTACAACCATTTTAACAAGCTTGCGGCTTCCATATGGTATTGCGTTCTTTTTATTCTATGGGGATATGTCTCTATTAATAGAGAAATCTTTCAGAGCTATATAATCTATGAAGTTTATATAGAGTCATAATATGACAGGAGTCAGCAGTGCCTCAGGCTGACTGGACTCATTGTGCACTTATATCAGATAATTCCTAACTCTGGCAAAGCTAAATGGATTTTAAAAGCAGAAAGAAAAACACCACCTTTGCATCAGTTAGACCTTGGTGTTACTTTTCTTGAGTGGTTTAACTAATGCCGTCTAATTTTGAACAGTATTTTATAGTTAGACAGCTTTGAAAATGCTCCAAAGAAATGTGAAAAAAAATCTTGCTGCATCACTTCAAAAAGAACAAAATTTTAAGCATGCTAATGCTGCAAGTATAAAACTTGATGAACCATTTTGTAGGTTGCCTGATGGATTTAGTCTTCTACTTTGGTTTGGTTTGTATATTTATTACAATTATCTTTGTGGAATATTGGAAATTATATACTACAGCATAACAAGTTTCTTTATATGTAATTTACAAGAAGTTTCCTCATGCAGCAAATAAACTATTTCCAATTTTTTTTCATTTTTGTCTTCATTTACTTTTCGTATTTGAGGGAAATCTTACTACACTGTTCTAAAATAGTACAGATGTGTTCTGTATCTCCTGTTTAAACAGATGCCACAAGAAATAGGTTTTCCTCCCTGAAATGCATCTTCATTATTAACTATCTTTATCTGTTGTGTGGAATAAATCCAGTCCAAACCCCATGCAAGTGAGTTTTGCAGATGATGCCTTCTATCTCATTGGTAAGTTCATATCTGTTTCTCACATGGACATTCTGCTGGACGTAATACAGGTTTCCTATTTGCCACTGGATTTATTCCAGCAAAGTTTAAAATACCTTAGAGGTGTAGCACAGATCAGTGGTATCTTAGTTTGAAAGCCAGGTGTCCCCCAGGGAAAGCCGGAGCCTCCCTTGGAATGGAGAATGTAAGCCCCCTCCCTCCGAATTATTACAATTTTGAAATTAAGGGGCTCACAGGTAAAGGTATGGGGATAGGGATAACAGTTCTTTACTAGTATGTATAACAAGGCAAACAAACCACAACTCCGGCAGTAATAAGAAACAGAATCTGGTATCCAGTAACACTTCCCTGACGGTATCCAGTAACACTTCCCTGACCGCGGGCGCCTTCCCGTTGATGCAGTTCCGGTCACAGCCGGCAGGGGCGCTGGCGGCTCCTGGCAGGCAGGGGGGGTGCGGTGCTTCCCCCGCGGCCGCAGGGGGCGCTGTGGCGCGGGCGCGGGGAGCAGGCGGTAATGGCGGCTCGGTCCAGACGGGAAGGGAAGGATGGATCAGGAATGCTGGAGCTGTGGCTGAAGGCGCGGGAGGTCTGGGCAGGCAGGGGATGCAGGCTACAGAGGAGCGAATAGACCCAGAGCAGTGCTGAAGAAGCAGCAGGGGGGCGAAACAACACCAATTCTGTTCCCAGCATGGCGATAGGCCCGTTTTTTAATGAGGCAGGAGATAACAAGGTCCCCAGTTCAGTGGCTGCTCCAAGGAGCAGAGGTTCACCCCACACCAGAAGAAACAGGACCGAGCTGGACATCTACAGGAGCAATGAGGTCTTTTCCCAAACAGCAGCTACACCTCACCGTGGGAAGGCTCCGATGGAGTGAGTGAGTGTTTCCCTTCCCCCAGCGTCTCAATCACCTAGCCATCAGTGCTTCTTAGCAACACAATGGGAAAAAAATCCACCGGTAACAAGTAAAGAAAAGGAAAGGAAAAAACCCCCCAAAACTCAACCCCCAACAATGCACCACAGTTCTTCAAAAGTGGTGGTTCTCTGTCACTTAGCACTTCACACTGAGAACTACAGTGGGAATATACGTAAGTGCATATGGATATGGGGATATGTCTGCTTTTAAAACTTAGTCACACAGTCAGCCCCATTGCCTTTTATTATCCCTTCTCAGTTTTATTTGAGAAACTGTTCCATCAGTTACTGATTGGCTAGTGTCTTCTAGCCTGAAGGAATTGCATCTCTTGTGGTCACATCCTAGGGCTCTTTAGCCTTTCCTGGCAAATTTCTGTAAGCTGCCCAGCACCGGGTTTCCTTTGAAGACAGACAAGCTGGCGTGCGGAGTCGGGGCTGTGGGGTACAACTGCCTAAGCTGCTACTCTGAAACATCCACACCTGTTTGTGGCCTCCTCTATGCTCAGTCGTAACAGCATGGGCAGCATTTTTATAGCGAATTCCTTTCCCTTGCTCCACTAAATATATGAGTACTGGGAATAAACTCCTCTTGTCAAACCCACTCACTGCACTTTGCACACAACACATATAATTTGGTCAGAGAGCTTGAGCATACTGGCTGTTGTAAATAGACACTGTATATTGATCTGGGGATAAGAAATTAAAGAATTGCAGGTTACAGGAAAGACACATGAGGACTTAATGGACTGAGGAATGTTGCCTCAGTCTGCATTTGAAGAGGGGACTTCAGCTGTGCCTCCCCGACCAAATCACCCAGACATCAGCTCCGAGACAGCTTCAGCTTCCAATAACCATCCCGTCTGGAGAAGGGGCTTCACTCTCAATATCAATAAAATTTCCAGTTAATCCGCAGACACCATTCTGATTCCACTCAGGAAGAAGTTTGAATCCAAAAAGGAAGAACTATGAATCCCATAATCCTGCCCCAAACGAAGGAAAAACCCTGCCTGGAGGGAAATAAAAAGTATAAAAACTGGACCCTAAAAGCGACATTGGAGCGAATGACAGGGGAACCTGGCAAGGGCCAGCCCAATGTTTGCCTCTGATTCAATCGAATTTAATCTTTGTTGTGGCTGTGATTTTTATCTCTTTCATTGCAATTTGGTCTTTTTCTTGTTGTGTTCTTATTTCTTTTTCTGTATTTGAATTCTCATTAGCAAGCAAATAAAATTGATCTTTTTTTAATTTTGATTCAGCTCACCACATTTATAACACTGGCTCTTTTCATCCAGCCTATGTCTTGTCACAGTAGGGAATGGTGACAAATGTTTGTAGCAGGCTTCAGATGGAATTTAGGAGGAGACAATAATATCTGCATTAAAATCATCTTTTATTTTACTTCTTTTTTTTTTCTTTTTGTCCCTTTTTCTTGCTGTGTAAACTAAGGGCAAGTTCCTGTAAGCAGGTGTTGCCCTGGTTATTTATCATCTGGCTCTCACAGGGCCCTTCTTTTGCCAACCTAAAGAAACATGAGAAGATGGTGGAAAGTGAAAACTCAGAAGATTTCAGCAGCAATGAGAGGAGAACTTTTTTGCAGTGTGCCATGTGTCCTCGCTGGACAGATCTTTTGGCTGCAGGAGCACAGGGCGGTACACGACCGACACCTGAGCACAGAGGTCATTATGAATTATTTTAAAAAATATAGATATTCATCTAATACCGATATCCAACTATGATGGACAAAGACTCTCTAACCGTTTAAAGTTAGAAAGTGTATGTTTATTACGACGTTGGGCAGCGTGCAGCGTGTGGGATAGCTCCCAAATACACATGCACAGTTGACAGATGATCACAGGGTCTTTTTATGTACAGGAGTACTGAATATCCAAAACACAAATGCATATTCATAGCTCTGGTACATCCCATTCTCTGTGTATGGTAATTAGCCAAAAGGCTATTAAGCATGTGTAGTTTGTTCTTTGAAATGGGCCGGTGGTATTTTTATGGGGAAGGGTCTCAAAATTATGAAGTAAAATGGGTCTTCTTTGCTTTGACTTTTTAACCTTTTAGTGTTGCGTGATATTTACAATCAGTCCCGTCTCACTGGTGATGTTCCGGATGATTGGAAGTTGGCCAACATGACACCCATTCACAAAAAGGGTGGGAAGGAGGATCCCAGTAATTACAGACCCCCTGACTTCAGTCTGACTTCACTACCTGGCAAGATAATGGAACCTTTATACTGAGTGACATCACGCAGCACCTACAGGATAGCCAGGGTCTCAGGCCCAGCCAGCATGGGTTTAGGAGGGGTAGGTCATGTTTGACCAACCTGATCTCCTTTTATGACCAAGTGACCCGCCTGGTGGATGCAGGAAGGGCTGTGGATGTTGTCTGTTTGGACTTCAGCAAGGCCTTTGACACTGTCTCCCACAGCATACTCCTGAAAAAGCTGGCAGCCCACGGCTTGGACAGGGGCACTCTTTGCTGAGTTAGGAACTGGAGGGATGGCCGGGCCCAGAGAGTGGTGGTGAATGGTGCTGTATCCAGCTGGCAGCCAGCCAGTGGTGTCCCTCAGGGCTCTGTGCTGGGACCAGCTCTGTTCAATGTTTTCATTGGTGACATGGATGAGGGTATTGAATCTTTCATTAGTAAATTTGTGGACGCTACTAAGCTGGGAGCGTGTGTCGACCACTTGGAAGATAGGATGGCTCTGCAGAGAGACCTGGAACAGTTAGATGGATGGGCAGAGTCTAACAGAATGAGGTTTAATGAGTCCAAGTGTCGGGTTCTGCACTTTGGCCACAATAACCCCCTGCAATGATATAGGCTGGGGACAGTGTGGCTGGACAGTGCCCAGGAGGAAAGGGACCTGGGGGTTCTGGTCAGCAGCCGGCTGAACATGAGCCTGCAGTGTGCCCTGGTGGCCAAGAGGGCCAATGGCATCCTGGCCTGTATCAGGAATGGTGTGGCCAGCAGGAGCAGGGAGGTCATTCTTCCCCTGTACTCAGCACTGGTGAGGCCACACCTCGAGTGCTGTGTCCAGTTCTGGCCCCTCAGTTTAGGAAGGACGTTGACATGCTCGAACGCCTCCAGAGGAGGGCAACAAAGCTGGTGAAGGGCTTGGACAACAAGTCATATGAAGAACGTCTGAGGGAGCTGGGGTTGTTTAGCCTGGAGAAAAGGAGACTCAGAGGTGACCTTATCACTCTGTATAACTTCCTGAAGGTAGTTGTAGACAGCTGGGAGTTGGTCTCTTTGTCCAGGCAGCAACTGACAGAACAAGAGGACACAGTCTTAGGCTGCATCAAGGGAAATAGAGGTTGGATGTTAGGAAGAAGTTTTTCACTGAAAGAGTGATTAAATACTGGAATAGTCTGCCCGGGGAGGTGGTGGAGTCACCATCCCTGGATGTGTTTGAAAAGAGACTGGATGTGGCACTTGATGAGAGGATCTAGTTGAGGTGTTAGGGCTGGGTTGGACTCGATGATCTTGAAGGTCTCTTCCAACCTACACATTCTATGATTCTATGAACTGAATCCTTTTTTTCCAGGACTGTTTGATTTATTATTGTATTGTATTCTTGGAGTCTATTATTAGTCAGAATGCACAAACATAGTTTGACAGGCTTCATGATTTACCAGTTCCGTAAATCTGGCTTCTGTTAACAAAGGGAAGCTTACCTATTTTACCTCAGCAATATCTAATTTAACTAAAGTCCTTAACTCTTCAAAATTAATGTTTCAGTTATCCTCTGGGATGAGTCTGAGTTCCTGGTCATGGTGGACAGCAGACTTCCTGCTGGAGCCTCATGGGTAGAGGCACAGGTAGAAAGCCAGTTTTGCCCTGTACTGGCTGAGCAAGGGGCTCAGGGATGGCAGAATGGGCTGCTGATTGCCCTCCCATCTGTCCTCAGGTCAGCTCTATGGTAATGTGATGTGCTGCGTATCAGCATAAGACAGCAAAAGCCCAGGGAAGACCATGCTGCTCTGTGCTGCAGCAAAACACACATAGGGGCCCAGGAGAAGCAGCTGAAAAATGGCCAGTGGAGAAGCTGGCAAGAAATCCCTTGGCAGATGCCATTTCACTATACATAGCTGTTAAACCCCACTTCGTGGTTTGTGAGTTTGCCTGAGAGTAGCTGGCTGGGAGGAGAGAGGTAGGTGGCATGTGATTCCAGTGCTGGGTGCTTCAGAGCTGCATAAATTACTGCTGCAGTACCTATATTGTGTTTAGACCACAAATCTGCTCTCTGGAGGGGTCTGGCAGGGTGGGGTACCAGCCTAGAGTGTGCAGGAGAGGAGAGGGTAAGCCAGGAGGCTGGAGAATCACATGGAACATGGGAGGAGAGCTCGCTTATGGCACTAGAACAGGGTGTTCACATGCCCTTTGCCCGTCTGACCTTCCCCAGGGAGGCTCTTGCTTGTGTCAGCTCCACCAAGCATCCTGGGGCTTTCTTCATACCAATGCCAGCCCTGATCTGAGCAAGAGGCAGACACAGAAGGCAGAGGCAATCTGCTCTTAGATGTGGCGGAGGCCCAAGTGCTGTAGGGAAGAATCACTGTCTCAGGTGGTGGTCAGGCCTCTCGGTGCAGGGCAGGTCCTGGAGCAGAGACAGAGGCTCCCGTGGCTTTGGCTATCTGGAGATCAGGGCCTCAGTCTGTGCTCAGGACCCAGGCTGCAGAGCAGCTGTGCCTATTAAGTAACTGTGTGGAAAAGCCCTAGGGGAGTAAGGTGTGCAGATTTCAGAGTAGCATAGTGTTGTAAATAGCCTATGTGTATTAATTTGTGCCTGAGAAATAAAGGATTTACAGGCAGGAAAAGAGACATTTATTGAAAGCCACAGGAGAGGGGGGCAGAGTGGGGGAAGTTTTGGAGCCCTCAGCACTTGAATGAATGTGGCTCTGCTGAACCAGCGTGCTTGATGGTTGAAATATCTGCCCAGAGAAGGAATTGAATGTGCAATGGACATCCTCCTCTGTTTGCCTGAAAACCCACTTAGAACTTGAATATGATCTACAGCAAAACACTCAGACATCTTTGTGTTTCCTCTTAAAAGCCCACTCAGAAAAATAAGAATCCCAAAAGGGGCCAATGAATACCAACACCGGAACAACTGGACAAAGGAAAACCCTGCCCCAGGGAAAATAAAAAGTATAAAAACTAGACCTTGGTGTTGGGACTTCAGGGCGAACGATGGGGAGACACGGTGCAGTAGAGGCCTGTCTCACGTTTCACCCCCAAATCGATTGAATTGTTCTTTATCGTGGCTTTGGTTTTTATCTATTTCCATACTCACTGTAACGCGAAAATGAATTTTATTTTTAATTATTACGATTTTGCTCACCGTATTTATAACAATAGGGAGATGTGATGTACCCCAGCACATGGTTCTGCAGGCACAGCTGTAACACAGCAAATTTTTTCAAGCAAATAGAAATTTGTGTAAGACTTTTAGGACAGTTCAGTGATCTAAATCATCTCTTAACCGTGGGTTTGGTCTGCCACAGAGAATACTAAAAGTACTGAATTTAATGTCAAAGCACAGTGCAAGAGTTTGAGTACCTTGAAACCTTCATCTAGAACACCACTTGGTTCTGCAGGCATGGGTCACATGTGTGATCATGGATGATCACCAGTTCTCAGCAGAGCATTTCATAGAAGTGAAGTTTCAAATGGTTTTCTGCCTCCTCCTCTGTTTGGATCCTTCACGATCCTTTTGAACATAAGTATCAGAGACACTAAGCACCAACTAGAACCATATTTTGTTTTGGTTTTATATCTTGGTTCTTCTCACGGAAGTAACAAATTCATTCTCCTCAACAGTCATTTCTTTAAAACCCCTGTCTTAGAATTACAGTGGTAAATTGCAGCTGAATAAACATCAGTGATTTAGTAAGTGTGTATTAATTTGAGGAAGCTTGAGTTAAAATTTTTGTAACTACAGAACAGATCTACCAGCCAAGTCTGCTGATGGCAAGAAAGTTATGTGCTTCGCCCAACACCTGTTAGATTCCCCAGGCTTTGGTACTGTGTGACAAAAAGTCTTCTAGGAGAAATGACAGCCTCTGTCACATCAGACACAATTGTGGCATCCTGCAGGGACTGTCACTAGCGTACGGATACCCTGGTTACCATTTTTTGCCTTTGCATAAGCAGCAGAGGTTTGTGCTTTTACCCTTGCTGATGCCAGTCCCCAGTCCTACGGGTGGCTTAAGGAGGGTCTGTTTTGTGGTACCACCTGTAGTTCCTGGGGCGGTTTATGGCAATACATTTGTAGGTATTTACAAATCTTCGGCTGCCCTGACAGACTCTTAATTGATGAGTTTAGGACGAGTATTTATGCAATCATCGGGCTTTCAGTCTATTATTTTAAAAGCCTGCTCGCATGCTGATTTGTCCAGATTTACAGTGTTGGCCCTCTTTGTACATTTTCCAACAGCCTGAAATGCTCAGACTGTTGGTAATAGGGCCTCCTACCAGCAGCTGGAGATTGGAAACAGGCACATCTCAGTGGCATCATCTCCTGCAAGGAGCTCAGGGCTGGAGCCTGTCTCCCCCTGTCCCCAGGGCTGGCTGTCTGCTCCTGCTTGCCTGGCTGGGCTCTGCACACTCAAGGTGTGCTGGTGTTAACCCTGCCCGGGGGTGGGGATGCTGCAGCAGGTAGCCTGCACCCAGTGACCCTCAGGAGATTGGGATTGCCTGCATCAAAACACCAGTGCCTGTATGGGAATCTGTTGCTCCACTGTAGTCACTTTTCCCTTCGGGATTAGCCAAAATGCTCCTTAATGATACCTGGGCTCAGGCCCACTGCACTCTTCTTGCACTTCTTGTGGTACAGCAGCAACAGTCCCCACCTGCTGCATATTCAGAAGCTCTGTCCAAAAATGTTTGGATGCATTTGCTTCTCTGTAAACAGTCTAATGCCCACCAGGAGTCATCCCCCAAAGAGTGGGAAGCAAGGTGAGTGCTGGATTAAACTGCATTTTCCAAACAAAAAGAAAAAAACCTCAAAACATTCCTAAGATAAACCTGGCATTCCTTCCCCTCGGAGCCTCTCTTGCAGCTGCAAAACTGTGGGGAGTGACAACTCAAAGAACTAAGGTCTGCACTGCCCCATCCCTAGAAATAGGTTGTCTGGATTCTTGCTGCTCAAAGCGCAGCTCCCAAAAAAGCAGTATTCAGCAATTGGTGCTGTGTTCAGCAGTTGGTGGGGCCACAGCTGGCTGTGAGCACAGCTGGACAGATGTTGCAGAGCTGGTGCACATATACCTCTGCAAATATTTCAGAGCTAGGCACTTGCAGGAAGGTCCCCATGGTTGTGCTGCCTCTGCCTTGTCCCCTGCGCATGTGCAGAGGTCTGGGAGTGGGCGATGGCAGTGGGTCTGTGCTGAAGCCCTCCACTGCCTGAGGGTGGCTGTGTGGTTTTCAGTGTCTCTAAAATTCCTGCCCTTGCTGCCAAGAATTTGTGTCACCGTCTGACGACTGGTGAGGGGCAGGCTGGCAGTTTCCTCAGCAGATGCTTTGGCCGGTGGGTGTCTGGCACTGTGTTCCCTTGCAATAGCTGCATAATTAAAGCCGACCGGGATCACCCAGGCTGGGTTGCAGCATAGAGGAAGAGGAGGGCGTGCAGCTATGCACACCTCTGTGCGGCCCACACTTCTCTGACAACTTTTCTGGGAGCCTTGGTCAGCTCCGGAGAGTGACTGCTTGCAGTCACAGCCTGGATATACCCCAGCTCCTCCAGAACCTGTTCCATGCCACTATTTAATTTGTTAGAAGAGTAAATGTGTTTGACCAGCTTGTTGTCCAGAAAAAATCAAGATTCATTTCCCGGTGTGCAACAAGCAACTAATTACACACTCAAGAGAAACACTGATTATTTATTCCAGTTGCACAAGCCTGGGTGCTTAGTGGTATTCCACAAATCAAGCACACCAGATCTCAAAACTTTTTGCTATTTATACATTCTAGTGTTAAGGCAACTCCCTAGTCTGACCATTCTTGAGCCTCTCTGGCAGTCCCACTCCCAGTGCCAGACTTTCACAGCCGGGACCAAAGCCCCTTCGCAGCAGGCGGCTCCAGTGCCGCAGGTGATGGCCCAAACATTCCACCCACAGTAAGACCTGGTTGGCTTGCTGGTTCCACCCCAGGTTTTCCATGAAAGAGACATCTTGTTCCACAAAGCCATTTATTCATTGCACAGTTACACAGAAACAGCTCATGCCTCTGTTTTGAGGAATATCTGTATAAAATAATTTGTGCTAGAAATAAAGTAATATAAAAGTAAGAAAAGCAGAAGCCGATTCCAGGAAAGCTGGTTTGCATCCGTGAGAGGACTGATGACTCCAGGAAAGAAAAAAGAAATCAGCAACAGAAAGGGGAGCCACAACCACGGAGATGGGCCATCAACAGTGGCCTTAATGACCAGGAGCACCCGCACAGCAAGACTGATGGGACCAAAAATGCCTTCTCAGAAATCTCATCTATTCATCGGCTCTGTCCAGAGATTTATTCAGGAGAACTGGAGTCTCAAAAGAGAACACGTGAATATACAATCTGAGCGAAGGTGGACAAAGAAACCCTGCCTTGGGGAAAATAAACTGTATAAAAATTAGACCCTTGGCGGTGAGATTTGTGAACAAGGGTGAATAGGTGCGATAGCCTATCCAGCCTGTCCAGTGTCGATCCCGGGATCGGGGCTGTCCTTTTTTGTGGCTTTCCGTGTTCGCTGTTGAGCAAAAAATAAATTATTTTTTTTTTATTTTTCAAATCCAGCTGTCTCATTTATAACAGATTGGTGACCCAAGATGTGATACAGTTTTGGGGTTCACGGGCACCCTGCACTGCTCAGGAGGTGCCCCGCTGATTTCCAGCAGCCTGACAGTGTGGGAAACCCTGTGGAACCAATTCTATTACGAACAAATTTAGGCCACAGCCATGATAAAAGGGGACTCGAGTTTGGAGCTTGAGTTGAGAACTCGGAGGGAACCCAGGAGAAGGGTCTCCCTGCGATGCGGCTAATTTTTTTCACTTGTAAAATTCTACGTGCATGAAGAGCCCATGCAAGAAAAGGAACTGTAAGTATTGCGTGGTTGAGTGAGTGTGACTGAATGGGTGTCTGAGACACGATCTTATCATGAAGCGAGAATAGACCTCGTGGTCACAGTTCCACTCTCCTGCAAGGGAAGTGGTCAGCCAAAAAGGAAGGAAACCTAACAGGATGAAATACTCCTTTCATGATCAACCCCAAAACTAGGGAAGGTTCTTGGGGATCAGTCACAGGAGAACTAAAAGGGAAGGATACATCCTCTGAGTTCAGGAATTGGTAAACCTTTTAGTTCAGGGCTTGGTAAGCCAGAGGAACACAGACCAGGTGATCAGGGATACCTCTCCAATCGAAAGCCTGCAGAGCAGTTCACCGCAGGGTCTGTAGTTTGGGGAAACTGACCAACAGGTAAGTGTATTTTGGTGTTGAATAAAGGAAGAAAAGGTTTTTGCGTGTGAAATTGACTTTGGATAGTTTGGAAGGATTGTTGGTGAGTAAGAATCATAGTTTGAGAGAAATGGGGGAGAGAAGGAGCAAGCCTCAGGAAAAGACCCAGGAAAAACCCCATGTTGAGGAAAGAAAGCAATGTACCTGAAATCCCACGAGGTAGCTCATTGGAGTGGATGTTGGAACACTGGGAAGAGTGTCACAAAAGAAGAGGAAAGTCTAAAGAGAAAATGATTCATCAGTGCATAGAAGTTTGGAGAGGGAGCAGAAGTTAAATTATTTACAGTAAAAAGCAGAAGAAATACAGAAAAACCAAAAGCATCCAAGGTTTTGGCTGGGCACTTGAAGTTATGCGATGCCCATAAGTAAATATTAACAAGTGACCTAGAAAAGAGGAGTGCCTTGTTTTTGTGTTGTCTTGTTGTGGAGGGTGGATGAGTGGATATAGAGATGCTGGTCTTTGTTGTTTTTGTGTAGGCAGAAGTGTGTGTGGCTCGGGTGTATTTTGTGTTTGTCGTGGAGTTCATTTGTTTTACTGTGTTGCGTTGTTGGAGGGGGGAGTTCCCTGTGCTGTGAGCGGCAGAACGGATGGGTTTGTAGGGAAATAGAAAAGAGGATGAGTTGAGGTCTGGGAGAGCAGGGAAGAGGGCGGCTGGGCGCAGCCCCCGCCTGCGCTACTGGGCAGCGGCGTATTCCCGCAGCGTGGATGCTGTCGGCGGCTCCGCCAGCGCCGGTTGCAGCGCCTGTGCCCGCGGCATTCGTGCTAGATCCCCCCCACCTCGCCCCCGCAGCCCTGCTCATGTTACAGCAAGAAGCTGCTTCATCTCTGCCGTGAGAGACGCTGTAGATACTCTGCAAACTTAAGAATTCCGTCTGTTCCAGGTGCAGGGTCCGTGGTGGGGCTGCCGAATGTCCAGCGAGCTGCCTGGGTTTCACCGGGAGGCCCCTGTTCGCACCGTGGGGGTGGTCCTGGGCCCCTTTTTGTATCCCACGTTTCTGGGGGACTTGGCTTGAGGGTCCCGGTTCTCCCTTCCCTGCCTTTGAAAAGTTGGTCCATGGGACGAGTTCTGCTCTTGTGCCTGTAATAGATTTTGTTGACACAGGAGGGCAGGCTGGAATCCAAAAAATGTCTCGGTTTGGGTTTTGAACGAAGGGGAAGGGAGAGGGCCAGGCCTCGGCGGCGGAGTGGCGTCCTGAGGGGAGCAGGAGGTTTGGTTTTAAATGTTTAATGTTAGGAGTAAGTATTCTAGTTCTTAGTTGGTCTTAAAGCGAGGAAGGCATGTGTTGGGCCCGGTGGGATGTAGATGTGAGTTGAGGGGTCTTGGAATTAGCGACAATAAGAAAAGAAAAAGTTTGATTATTAAGAATAAAGGTTAATCCTCTTAGAAAGAGAGATGAATGCGTTAATAGTTCATAAAAATGTGTTGCAAGGAGAAAAAGGTTAGAATGTGCCTCTGAGTAGTTTAGGGTACTCGTTTATTGAAAATAGTACATGTTTTAAAGAAAGTTTTGAGAAAGAATTTTAGTACAGTTTTGCAAATTGGTAAAGAGTTAATTTTTAAATTCACTCACCTGGTTTGGAATTACAGACAACTGCTCCTCAAAATCCAGCTCAGTTTCTGTTTGGTGAAGCATTAGAGGAGCCTACTCATAATTGTGCTGAGCTCGTGGAACTTCAGACAAAGATAAAGCTAGATTTGGAGGAGGAAGAATTAGAAGAGGGAGAGAAATGGTTTGTAGAGAAATCAGCAAGGGTGGTAGAAGGTAAAAAGAAGTCTGGATATGCCATAGTGGATGGTAAGTCGAGACAGGTGGTGGAGTCAGGTCCTCCGAATGCTAGTTGGTCAGCTCAAGCTTGTGAATTATATGCAGTGCTACAGGCACTAGAGACTGAAAGGGAAAAAGGGTACCATATTCACCGATTCTAAATATGCCTTTGGAATAGCTCATACCTTTAAAAAATCTGAGAAGAAAGAGGTTTAATTAACGCTCATGGATGAGGGTTAGTTCATAGATGTCAAAAGCATCAAGTAAAAATGCAGTTTCAAACTAAAGGTAGTAATTTGGCAGACAAGGAAGCAAAGAGGGCAGCATTACTTATGGTGGGTACACCTGAAGTTGAAAAGCATGAGGCACAAGAATATCCCCCGTGCCCTTCCCAGAAAGAAATTGAAGGGTATGAGAAAACAGGAGGGGTACTGGAAGAAGAGAAATGGAAATTACCAGATGGGAGAGAGTTGCCATCTAAAAATTATACTAAGAAAATTCTAAAAAAACTCCATCAGCAGGCTCACTGAAGAGCACAAGCCTTAGCAGAACAGTTTTTGAAATTCTTTGAGTGCAAGGGAATTTACGAATTGGCAAAGCCAGAAGTGCAAGGATGTAGGATATGTCAAAAAATTAATTAAGCTAAATCAAGAAAAATAGCGCTGAGAGGGTGTCCTTTGGCTTACCGCCCATTTGAAAAGATACAGGTGGATTTCACTGAATTACCTAAGGTGGGAAGGTACAAATACCTGCTGGTAATTATAGATAAATTAACCCATTGGGCTTTCCAAGTGCCAAGACTACAGCCCAGACTGTGTCTAAAATATTATTAGAAGAAGTTATTCCCAGATATGGAATAGTAGATCATATAGACTCAAACCAAGGAACTCATTTTACCTGGAAAATTGTCAAACAGCTAGCAGATGCACTGGGATTCCAATAACAGTATCATACACCTTGGCACTCACAAAGCTCAGGGCAAGTAGAAAGAATGAATCAGACTTTAAAAGCACAAATATCTAAGCTAATGTTGAAAACAAAAATGTCTTGAGTGAAGTGTCTCCCTCTAGCCCTGCTAAACATCAGAACTATGCCTCACTCTGAGACTAGACTGACTGTTTGAAATGCTGTATGAAATGCTGTGCGAACACGAGATGCCAGTGGAGCACCCCCGAATAGAGGACTAATCAAAACCTGAAAGAAAACCCCACTGACACCTCACCGGGAAAGCCCTTTTTTTTGTTCACCACAGATGCAGCTATCAAAACAGCAGAAAAAGGCTCATGAGCGAAAAGGATCGAGCATCAGAAAGACACACCGGAGTGGAAGGTGTCCCCCTCAGCAGGAGACTTAAAAGTTAGACTACAGCATCACTGTAAGTGACCGAGGATCAGATAAGTTGTCTGAAGCACGATTGTAAACGTTTTCCATTTATTTATTTTAAGTGTGTATATTATAAACAGATCTGGGTTACCCATTGCAGGAGAGGGTATTGGCCTGAGGGTTTGTGTACTAAGCGCTTAGAAGAAGAACAAAAAGTGACTAGCCATGTCTTAGTGCTTGCTACTCAATTGGGTTTGCTGGAGCTAGATTCTCCAGAGTGGTATCTAATATATAAAAAAGGGGGTAAGAAAAGAAATTAGATGCAAAGGCACAAGTCCTTGCTATCAAGTGCTGAAGGACAAACACTGGTCACAACCCAGTGGGCGCAGGCAAAGGCAGAGGAGTAACCCAGTCGGGAATCCTGGTGGTCCTGAGCCTAGTAGAGTGCCAGATGGCTGGAATGCACGTAGGGGATCTGCTGAGGCAGAACCCCACACCTGAATGTGAGCAATGCTTGCAGACAACCCTGGAGGGGCAGGTAACCAAGAAAAGACTGGCTTCCAAATGCAGCATGACTGTCAGCCAGGTAAAGAGAAGGGGTATTGTACCTTCAACGGCACTAACTATAAATTATGTGAATTGGACACGGGGATAATATGCTGCAACCCAGAAGCAATCCCTAAGGACAGGCTGTTAAATCCCACATCCATTGAGGGGAGAAAACCCACCCATGTAACACATAAAAGAAACTGGGGAAATACCAACTACTGTGTGGGTAGGGGGCAAAATAAAATCTATCTTTGTGGCCTAATACCAAGTAAAGTTGTGATATGATAAGAAACAGTTGGAAATGTGTATAATGGGAGGGAAAATCTACTGGGTAGGTAAGAACTTGAAATATGAGGAATCCCCTATTGGTACAGAACCTATAATGGTGGGCCTCCTTGAAAGTAATGATGACAGAATTTGTTTACAATATTGTAAAACCTTTTGTTTCTCAAGGGGTAAGGAAGGGCTAGACCCCAAAGCTAAACTAAAACAGGTCTCTCAGGAATTAAAGAGACAGGAATCTGAAGCTAGAAAAAGGAGGATGGAACAAGAAAGACTGAAATTCCTCAGTGAGCATTATGATCAATTAGAGAAACAATATTGGGATTGGGGTTTACCAGCCTCGACTCAAATTTGTTTATAGATTTGATGCAGGAAATAGCAACTGAATTAGGTTTATCCAGTTGTGGGATCTGTGGTGGTTTAAACCAGCCGAGAAGTGGCCCTGGAAAGATGAGAGCTTGTCTCCAGGGCAGCTGCTAAAATGGGATAATAATCAGATTTCTAAAATATTGCAGAGACCACAGGAATGGATCCTTGACCAACGAATTATTGGTATGATTTGCATATCCACTTTGGCAATAAATTCAGACGATAAAACTAAAACCTGGCAGCCCGAACCCCGGCAGTGTATTGGAGTAGAACAAAAACAAAAGGATGTGAGTGGAAAGGTTCAATTGATCTATGTTGGCATAAGAGCCCTGGAGCCAACCCTTACCAATCTATGGAAAGCTTGAAGAATTACTGGGCTGATCCGGGGAAACTGAACGTTAAGTGGAAAGCTCCTGATGGGATATATTGGATATGTGGTAAAAAGGCTTATAGCAAGTTACCACAAAAATGGAAAGGGTCTTGTACTCTAGGTATGATCCATCCTTCTTTACACTGCCAAGATCAGAAACTAAATCTTTGGAGGCTCCACTTTATGAATCATTGGGTAGGAAAAAGAGAAGTTTGAAAAAGATACTCCCTATGGCAGGAGGGGGGAAGAAGAATGGCCAGCAGAATGAATAATAGAATATTATGGGCCAGCTACCTGGCCTCAAGATGGAAGCTGGAGATACAGAATTCCCATTTATTTGTTAAATAGATTAATAAGGCTCCAAGCAGTAGTAGAAATAGTATCCAATCACATGTCAGATACACTTGAATTATTAGCTAGACAGCACTCCCAAATGAGGGCATATGTCTATCAAAATAGGATTGCCCTGGACTACTTATTGGCTGAAGAAGAGGGTGTATGTGGAAAATTTAATGAATCAGAATGCTGCATCGAGATTGATGATTATGGAGACACCATTAGGGGTTTGGCCACAGAAATAAAGGAAGTGGCCCATGTTCCAGTACAAAAGTGGAACTCCATTCTAAATGCTTCTTGATGGGATCAAATTTTTGAGAATGGGGCCTGGTGGAAAAAGGTAGTTTTCTTCATTATGTGTTCTGTTGCAGGTATGATATTCCTACCCTGTTTAATACCTTGTTTTATTCGACTCATTCACTCAATGGTCCAAGGAATGCAACTGGCTGCTTTGCCCACAGACCCAGAATTAGCCTTGGGAAAAGGCAACCAGCCCCAAACCTCAAAATTGCTGTCCCTAAAGGGAAATGAGAAAGGAAACAAAGCTGCCGAAGCATTGGCAAAATTCGAGCAGGAGGTAAAGGATAAGCAAAATTATAAGGAATATTGTGAAACTTCCCAAGAAGATTGGGAAGAGTCTGACAGGTGGGAGGATGACTAAGATAATTATGTAATCTTTTGATTTCACCTTTCTGTTTAAAGGAGTTTTTGTCTGGTGAAGGGGAGCACTTAAGGTGTTTTGTGGGAATTGAAAAGGGTTATGAAATAACTCGGAGGAGGGTTTTTTTCCCCCAAATCAACAGGTTGACCAAAGGGCACGAATTAATATGTACATTTGAAAAGGGGGAGGATTGTTATGGGTAAACTCTGTATATTAATTCATGCCTGAAAATAAAGTGATATAAAATTGTGGACAATGACTCAAAGAAAGATTCCAGGAAAGCAAGGGGACATCCGAAAACAGATAAGCCGGCAGGATAAGAAAATCAACAAATGAAAAGATGCTGCAACCTCGGAGATGAGCCATCAAGTGGTCCTAACTACCAAGAACACCTGCCCGATAAACCTGATGGGATCAGTGACAGCTTCTCGGAAATCTCATCTGTTCATCAATACCACCCAGAAAACCTTTTCAGGAGACTCAGAATCCCAAAAGAAGACAGATGAATACCCATACACAGACTAGTGGACAAAGGAACCCTGCCTCAAGGAAATTAAAAAGTATAAAGTTGGACTCTTGGTGGTGGGACTTTGTGAACAGAGCAGGGACTGGTGCAATAGAGGCCTGTCCCACGTTCACCCAGTGTCGATTCCTGGGATCGAACTGACCTTTTTAGTGGCTGTAATTTTTGGGTTTTTTGTGTTCGCTGTCATGCAAAAATGAATTTTATTTTTTTATTTTTTCCAATTTGGTTGATTAATTTATAACATCTAGAATACTTACACAGACTGACGTTCACAGGCGTGGTGGACATTCAAGCCCACTCCTCACTTCTGTGAGAATCCATTACTCTGCAGAAATCAGAGCTGTGTGGGGCACCTGACTGCATCTCTCTCCAACACCCTCTGCCTGGAAGAGCTGCTGCAATTAGCTGTAGCAATGCTAATACACTGCCCTGTTGTCCTTAGACCTGGCTAAGGGCAGAAGCAGGGTAGAAAGAGACTGAACCCACCTGTTGTCTATTCCATTTATACCTAAGCAGTGTTGGGCCCCCTCAAAGAGAGATCCACATAAAAATGAGTTTTTCTCTCAACAAGGCATCAAGCGACTATTCTGTAATAGCATTTGAAAAATAATTCTGCATTTGCTCAGTTTAATGTTAGTGTCCTGTAACGTTACTGTTAGCAAAAGCAATGCTTTGTGCTACTACATACAGTTTTTACGTATTTATTTTGGTAAGATCCACCTGCTGGATTCTTCAAGCTGGTACAAAATGAGGTTAAAAACACTTACAGGAAACAGCATATGGCTTATCTCAGCTTTTTCAACTGCTCCACTAACCTCACTAAAGACTCACTTAGTCAAGTATACAAGAGTACTGTTTCCTCGTAAATCCATAATAAACAACTAAACTAAATTAAGTCTAAACAACCAATTCCTTCATACCACTAACTTTGAAACAGAGGTATAAAACTGAGTTCTCCCCGGGGGATTTTCTGCTTTAGAGATGCAAATCACTGTAGAAAGCCAAGGAGACAAAAAAAAAAAATTCAACATGTTGGGAGATGGGAGATAAACAGTACCACCAGCACTGTTGGTGTTTAGTTGCATAAAGATTGTCAGGACCAGGAGCCAAAAGCATTATTTTGACTTCTGGAGTCTTCAAAGATACCCAAGGCCTATCAGTAGTAGTTCTCTGGTAGAATCAAAGAAGTGCTTTCTTGAATACCTGAGGTCAGGTCCTACTCTGAAAATCACAAATCAAAATAACTGGAGGGAAAATCACTTGCCAGTTTTGTGGCCTCTGGATGTGGGATGCCCACAGGCACCAGTGCTGCCATCAGAGCTGCCAGGCAGCACCTCCCACACCTGAACCCTGGTGGAAGGCACTGGTTACACCTCCCATCCCAGGAACTGGTTTACTTTATCTGACAAGTAATTCTGATGTTAGGAAAATTAATCCACAAACTCCAGAGGTTTATGTCCAAAAAGGAGACAGAGGAGTCATTTTACTTTATTCGAATAAAGGGAGAGGCCATGGGGCATTTCCCCTGGGGTCTCTCAAATTTCTGGAGGATGTAGCCTCCTATTTATCCTAATTTCCCATCTGCATTTCCCTCTCTCTTTCCCCATTGGCTGAGGTACTTGAGAGGTACAGACTTCCTGGAGTGCCTAATACCTAAGATTCCCCTTTAATGTATAATTTATTTTTTAATTCTTATGGAATTTATGGGTTTTCCCCATTGTTTGTTTCATCTTTCAATATCCAATTTAATTTATCAGCAAACCTACAGTTGATTTGTAAAGGCAAGTATCTTTTTTTTCGTTCATCAAACAGCAGAATCCTTCCCATTGTTTATCTCTAGTTTTATCTACCAGCAGACCCACCACTTTGTTTGTAAAGAAAAATCTCACTCCTCTCACTGAGTACTTGCATGCCCCATTTTAAAAGAAACCATGTGGGCAAAATCTGAATTATGACAAGCCTCTTCTGTGATACTACTAACGGAAAAAAACATGAGCTGAACACTTCTTCTGCTGCAGGTTTCCTGTAGTCTGCAAGGGGAAAAGCCTTGTTAAATAGCAGAGAGAAAATGTACTAAAGGTAATCTGAGTTCTAGATCCCATGCAAAGTGTAGCAGGAAATCTAATGCAGCAGTGGGTATGTGCAGAATTTAAGTAACTTACTGGGTCAAAAAGATGCAGTGCCCTTCCAGTCATCATCCTCCTCTTCACCCTTTTTATTTTACTGTGTTTGAATGCAGAAATGTAATTTAATCCATGACAGATGGTCCTAAATCAATTCAATGCCTTTCCATGTGTCATTCAGTGTCTTCCCATGTCCTTGTCTCCCTAAAACCATATCCATGAAGTCAAAAGTGTACAAGCATGACCCTACCTCTAGGAGACTAGGCTGGGACTCAGCCCATTAGGGGTACAGACATTAAGTCCTGCACAAACCATGTGCGTCTTTAAAACCTAGTATTTATTAAATGCAACTTACTTTCTGGCATTTTGTAGTGTTCCAACTTCTTAGGGTATTACTTCCATGATCACTGTTGGCAGGCTATGGAAGAAATCATTAGAAGTACTATTTCAAGAAATAACACAATATGTAGGCAATTATATAAAAATTCAAATGTTAAGCCACAATTCCTGAACACAATACAAGAAACTTAGATAGTCTAAAATAAATCACACCAAGAAAGTGGTGTGTTCTACTTCATTTTTATCCTGTCATCCAGGGATTATGTAAATCATTCTTGATACTCAGTAGTCAGGAACAACATTAATAATTGCCAATGAGACCATAACTTTTTTTTCATTGAAGAAATTGACACAGTAGGCCAGAAGGAAGTTCATTTATACTTGTCCTGGGTATACTTTAGGTTTGGGAAAAAACCCCAGTGCATAAGAGTAATTTAGAATATTAGGCATTTATATTAGGTGTCTATGTTAGCCTTGTAGTTCAAAAATTTGTAATTGTTTATTAATTTCAGACAATCAACTTTATTATAAACTTTATTGCAATAAATGGATGATTTGCACAAAAAACAACAAAAGTGAACTGTTGACACTATGCATTCCAGAAGTATACTCTCGCTGGCATAAGCAAGAGGTGAAAAATTATCCACAAAAGCATTTTAAACTTAAAATAAACCCAAAGGGTTCTGTTGAATTGTGGAGCAATCAACTTGGTAACATATGAACACAGTTTTCCACAGAAAACAAAGCAAGACCTCATTTGACAGACAACCAAACCTGACCAGAGTCTAAAGCTGTAGAAACCACCTGCAGATTGCTGACTCCTTGATCACATCCCACAGCAGAGAAGCAGGGAGGGCTCAGTTCCAGTGTGTGATCTGCAGACATTGCATCCAGTCCAGTGCCTGGCTGTTCCCAGGTAATTCCCGTTCTCAGCAGGTTGGTTGGTGTAGAAAGGACAAGTGGGCCTTTGACCTGAACACAACCCATCTGCTGTTCTAGAGGTGGGACACTGCAGAAAACTGCCCAGGAACCATACTCTCTTTTCAGTGAGCACGAGGTCAGTCCCATTTTTAGAAGTGATTTGAATACGCTGCTCCATGGGGCACAGGCAGATGTTCCCCTGCTGCAATTTAGGAGCATCACCTGCTGCTGAAAAAGGCTACTGAGAAGGCAAACGAATCTCATAAATAATTTTCAATATGAAACTTCTCTCTCTTACAATTCTTAACACCACCAGTAGAGAGCAGCAGAATAGGAGCAGGGACATGAATATCCGAAGCAGTTCAGCTCCAGCATTCTTGCAGATGTGTAATAAACCACTGATCCAAAACAATGATGTTGCCAAAACAGTTATGAGTAGTGAGTAAGTAAATCCTGGCTTCTATATCAATTTACCAATTCAACATCAGTTTGCAGACAAAATGGTAAATTGGTGTCAGACAGAATTCCAAGGAATTGAGTTATATTAAGAATTAATCAAGATGAGGCAAAGCCTAGTGGCTTCACTGACAAAACATGTCAGCATTTGCCAGCAAGAAACCACCTGCTGCTATTAAGAGATCAGTTTGAAAATGTTGTTCTCTTTCAAGACAAATTTGGTTTTAAGTCACTGAAAGTTAACTGGCTAATATACAACTAGTACTCAGATTTTCCCTTGTGTAATTGCTTACTAGAAGCCAAAGACAAAAAACATAACACAAAAATTTTTGGAGGACATTGTACATAAACAGTACTTTACCATCTGTGCTGGAAGCAGTGTCTATAGGACATCAGCTCCCCTTTCTGCTTTTTCAGGTTCAGTTTGAGTCAAGGCTAAGAAATGTTTGCAGTGGAAGAAAATTAATTTGCTTTCTTATTCCTGAGATAAAAAATAAAGACAATATTAACTCTATCAAACTTTACAGCTTTCATTTAGTTTTGTAAAAAAATATAATATTTTATACAACCAAAAATATATTACAGACGCCAGCACACACACCTACAGTTCTGCTTCAGTGATGTTCTCATCAGGGCAACAATAGTATTCCACAAAACAGATCTGTCCATCTTCATTCCTAATCATATACTGCAGTGAAAGAAATCCTTGAGCATCTGTTCGAATGGACACTTTACAAGACAAAGCCAGTGCCTTTGTGGATGGTTTAAGCAAAGAAATCTTGTATCTGCAGGAAAAAAAACGGTATTATGAAAAAAAATACATCGTGCAAAGCGGAGCTGAAACATTAGTCACAAATAAAAATCCAGAATAAACAAAAAACAATTAGGAACATGCTTATTTGGTTTTTACCTGGTAGCAACATTAAACTATCATTGTCAGCACTTAGCTTTTGATTACAGACACAGAGTTGTATTAGATGAGGAGTATTTTTGCCCCCCATACTAACAAAAGAAATGTTACGGTAATGCAAAAAGAGTTTTTAAACTTCCCATCAAAAAAGCACAACCTGGCGTAGAGGATATCAGTCACAGACTTTCTAACCTGTTTGTCTGGGTCTGGCTACAGTGGAATGCTTCCATCAAATCAGAGTCCCTAGGGTAGTCTAGATGTGCACTTCCAGCATTTCCAAAAGTGGATAACCTGGAAGACAAAAAGCACCATCTCAAAATACCTGATGAGAGCTCTGAAACAACTCATCAGAATGAGTCATTGTACATATCTCAACGACTGTTTCACAAAACACTGCTGCTGGTTTCACTTTATTTAATCAAAAACGCTAAACTGTCCACCCCAGTGTAACATTTACCAGGTTGTCAAAATACTCACTACTATGTTAATTAGAGTACATACTGTGATTTGCTATACTCATTACAATTCTTCCTGAAATGAACCAGTATTCTAACCAGTTACCCCTCCCCACTGTGAAAGCTTCCAATCCTCACCAAAGGAAGCCAGGCACAAACATTTAAGTTGAAAGCCATTTCTGATACCTGAAGTAGGGTTTATCTGGAGACATGGTAATCTGCAGAACTTCACTGGTCATATCCAGTTCAGCAAATGCTTCTCGTAGTCCCTCCGACTGCAGGATGATTTTATTAACAACCTTTGTACTGCAGAAATCAAAATCCAACAACTCATCAGGTTCTTGAGTGTTGATTTTGCACACAGTTACTACTCCTCCTTCTTCCAAGAACAGCATCAGGGGATACCCATAACCACGATAACACATTCTAAGGGCCGTTGATGTTCCTGAAAAAGAGAATAAAATATACATTCCGTAAAGACCATACCTAGGATGCTTGACCACTTGAGAAAACTCACATTTTTCTGGCACAAGGGGCACAGATCAATTTGATTCACCTTGTTTGGTCCAGCCTCCAATATTACTGAAGCACACTTAGTGCTGCCTCCTAGATACCCTCTGAAATGCTAATGGTTATACAGTAAAATTAAATGACTTGGGTGTAGAAAACTCAAATTCAAATAATTTCACCCACCAAACAGGAAACACCAGTTGTGACAATGAAGACATGCTACAGATAGTTTAGAGGAACTGGAAAATCCTCATGGTCCTGTGGCTCTCTCTGGATCACGTAATCTTTCCTTACTACTCTTGTTACTTGTGCAAACTGAAGTTAATGCAGCTGAGCTTCTGCGGCAGTCACACCCTCCTGCTGCAGGTTATCACCACATGAACCTGTTTTTCCAATATCACAGTGCTCTTTAGGACACTCAGTTTAGATCTTTAGGGCAACCACAGCCAGAACTGTAGAGGAATTAGGAGTTTAACTCAGAGCTGCAAGGGTAGAACTGCCCAGAAAGCTGAGATAGTATATCACTCCACTCCACCTGGGTACACATCCTGCAGTGCCCACACAGCCTTTCATGGATTCATGGAAAATATACCATACCTGGCAAAGAGCTGGTTCCAAAAATGGTAAGGCAGTCCAGAAGAACAGACAAACTGATCCGGAACATCACTGACTCCTCCTGAACAGAAAATTCCTGAAAAATTTCTGCCTGTAAGTTAAAGCAAAGAGATGAAAAGCTGAGGGTTTCTGCAATTGTTTTACAGTTTAAACTTCAGAGTTCCCATTCAGAAATCAGTGCAACACAGTGATTTTTACATGCAACACAGCATTGATTATATAAACATGGGTCTTCATCCTCAAAACTAGAAAAATACCATCAGCCCACACTTGAAACAGGATAGGATGGCATAAACATGAAATCCCAAACACTTCTCTTTTATGGTTTAAGTACAAGCTACAAATGTTAAAGCCTAGAGCTGCTTATTTCTGGATCTGGAAACATTCATGGAACTGTACAATGTGTCATCCTTCTCCAGTAACAATACTTACATCTTTTATGCTCAAAGCATGAGCAAACATCCCAAATACTAGAGGCATGTAAGAAAAGAACAGAACAGTGACTTTTCACCACTCTGAAATATGTGCTGAATCCTGCCTTTGACTAGCTTGATGGGAGTAACCTGCTCCATGCTATCCTGTTTGTCACTGGCACTCACTGCTTTGTGGCACCTACAAGAACAGAGTATCTCAGAAATAAAGCAGGGTGGCATGAGCTGCTTTTGGAAAAGTAATTTCATATTTTCCTGGCAGCCCAGAGGGAAAACCCTGTCCTGGGGTGGTTTGAGCACAGCACAGCAATCTTCAATCAAGTGTCTGTGAAACCGTACTCTTTCACAGTTGACATAAATCCAGCCTTTTGGCTTTGGGATGAGCTATAAAAACATTAGAAGTGGGATATTATGAGTGCTTACTTGTGCAGCTAAGCACCGCAAGGCCAGAAGGAGCCATGAGTTCGGCAGGCACCAATACATTAGAAGAGGGTGCAAACCCATTCTGCTGTCAGGTGTGCAGGGATGTACAGGGTGCAGGGTTTAGAATTCCAGCAGCATGAACACCCATAAACAAGGGCAGCCTAACCGTGGCCCTTCCTCCATGCCAGCTCAGGCACCCCTGCCTTGGTTCCAGCAGAGTCTCCCCTTCTCTGCAGGTGAGTACATGGAATTGTTAGGATTGGAAGGGACCTCTGGAGATCATCCAGTCCAACCGCTCTGCCAAGGCAGAGCAGGATGTGTTCCTCGAGCAGGTAACACAGGAACACATCCAGGCAGGGTTTGAATGTCTCCAGAGAGGGAAAACTCCACGACCTCCCTGGCATTCTGCTCCGGGGCTCTGCCACCCTTAGTGTAAGGAAGTTCTTCCTCACGTTAAAGTGGAACTTCCGTGTTTTAGTTTATGTCCATTACTCTTCTTCCTGTCACTGGTCACTACAGAAAGGAGTCTGGCCCCATCTTCTTGGCACCCATTTTTGAGATATTTATATGCATTACTGAGCCTCTCTCTGTCTGCTTTTCTCCAGACCAAACAGGCCCAGCTCTGCACGCTCTCCTCACAGCAGAAATGTCCTTTAATCATCTTTGTGACCTCCGCTGGACCCTCTCCAGTGGCTCCCTGTCCTCCCGGTGCTGTGACAGCGGCGGTGACTGGGGCCTGCCCAGGGTCTGTAGCAGCCGTGACCCCGCCTCACCGATGTCCCCGTACCTGGATGAAGGCGTTTGCCTGGATGCACTTGGCATCCTCCACCGTCACACGCAGCCCGCTGGCCGTGGCGAGGCAGGTGGCGTGGTCCTGGAAGTGCACGGCCCGCAGCAGGCTGGACAGGTGCCGGGCATTGTCCAGGCTGGCGGACAGCGCGTAGCGCTCGCCGCTGGCGGGCGGCTGCGCCGATAACGGCATCGCCGGACAGCGGGAGCGCCGCGGCACCGGGAACGCAGCAGGCGGGAACGCAGGGAACGGAGCGCGTCCCGGAAAAGCGAGCACAGCCAATGTGAGCGCCGGAAGTGAGATCACACCCTCGCCGGCACAGGAAATGCGAGCACAGGAACCGCGTGCACGGGAAAGGAATCAGGAGAACAGCGAGCGCGGCGCGGCCCGGGGACAGATGGCGGCCAAGAGAAAGCGTGGAGCGCTGGCCGCGGGGAAGGCGAAGCGCGCCAGGAGCACCTCGAGCGCAGGCGAGGCGGTGCCGGAGGAGCGCAGCGTCCCGCCGCAGGAATACAGCATCCCGCCGCCCGTGTCCCAGGTACCGCCGCCCGGCACGGGGGACCGGCCTCCCCGCCGCGCCGGGGCTCGGGCTGTCTGAGGGAACACGGCTGCTAAGCCGGGACAGGGAGGTTTATTCGTAATCTTTGATAATATCAGCACAAGTAGAAGTAAACGTGGCGGTGCGTTGTTTCCGTGAGAGCACGCGAAAAGTGCTATTCTGGTCGATGTCGATGTGTTACCTCAGTCTCAGGAATATTTGAAAGAGTCGGGCAATTCTGTTGTATACAGAGGCTGTATGGAAATTGTGCCTGTTCTATTTAGGAATCATGCGCAGAAGGTTTCGGCAATTGTTTGCTTGTAAGCAAAAAGTGAAGTACTGCGTGTAAACACAAAGATTTCCCAATGTGCTTATCGACAGGAAAAGCTGGGTTGTGCTCTGAGGCTGTTCCTGAGCCCATTTTGCAGGAAAATAAGCGATGCACGTGGCTTTTTGATACTTCGGTGGAAGTGAAAGGCTGTGCCTGGGAGCGTACTGTGGATCAGGATGAGGACAGTTCCTCCTGTAAAAGCAGTGCTTGGGAAGTCTGTCTCCACACTTGCTGAGAGCGTGGTTCTGTCTGGGCAGGCAGATAAAAACGAAGGTTCTTGCTGTGTCTTTCTATATCTACTATCCAAACTTTGATTTTTGCTGTGTTGTAACAGTATTAAGGCTAGAAGCTTCTCATGTAACTGTTGTGGTTTTTTCCTAGGGCAAATGGAAAAACAAGGAGCGAGTGTTGATATTCTCCTCTCGTGGAATTAATTTCAGAACAAGACACCTAATGCAGGACTTGAGGACATTGATGCCTCACTCTAAAGCAGGTGGGGGTTGAACATCACTCCTGACTTATATTTTGAGAATACATTTAAGCCAAGAGCTCCTAACAACCTGTTCTTTTTTAAAATGTGCAGAAGAGTTTTGGTGAAACTTGTAGTTCAAACAAACACCTTTTGAGCCAACGGGTACAGCAACTGTATCATAATATTTTCAGGGAAGTGAATCCTATGGCATCAGTTTAGAACCTGCACAGTTAGTTTTGTTTACATTTATTTATTCCATAACATGACAGAAACAGTTTGATAATTACTATTTCATTTATAAACTAGTAAAACTTTTGCAAAAGACCTGGCTGTTAAAAAAATCTCTTGTGTTAAATTGTTTTTTTCAGCCTTGTAAATGTTGTTTTTGTCTTCCAGATACAAAAATGGACCGTAAAGACCAGCTATTTGTAATCAATGAGGTAATTTAGAATTTATCTTGCTGCTATGTTATTTTATTTTCTATGGAAATTCAGTGTGCAAGGGAAAGTGGCAACCAAGTTCAAAGTGTAACTTCATAGGTGAAAATTGTTGATATCCAAAAAGTGCTCGTGTTGAAACAGAAAGTTGACTTTTGGTTAATAAAATCAGAATGAAACTTTTAATTAGATACAGATTTTTGTCAGAAGAATTACAGCATAATGTGCCTTTCTGTGTAGGTGAGAGGGGTGGTACAGCTTATACAACAGTGCAGGACACAAATATGCAGCCAGCCCAAATGTAGTAGGACACTGATAGTTCTGAACCTAGAACCTAATGTCTCAGCTCCTGCTCTTGTGTTTGTATCCTGGAGAACTTATCAGGTTGTTTGTAGCTTCAATGAAGTTATTACTCCTTGTAGTAAGTACGTGAGATGTAAAAAAAAAAAACAAACAAAAACCAAACAACAAAACCCTCACCAAAAAAAAACCCAAAACACCAAGAAAACCGAAAAACCAAACACCAACCAAAATTTGGGTATCAGTAGTTGTCATTTAATAAGACAAGATCTTTGCTTTTGAACTTGCATTTTGGAGAGGGTAAAATACTAGGGGAGTGTGCAAAGTTTTCAAAAATGTCTTCAGCAAGTTTCTAAGCAGCTAATTTAATGTGTCTTGTGTAGGTGTGTGAAATGAAAAACTGCAATAAGTGCATCTTTTTTGAAGCCAAAAAGAAACAGGATCTCTACATGTGGTAAGGAATGTTATGTATTGTTACATTTCTGTTTATAGCTACACATGCTTCAGTTCTAGCTGATGTTTTCTTCTGTAATTTTGAGGAAGCATGAAGTAGCGCAGCTTAGTTAAACGTGTTCTAATATTGCATGACAAGCTTTTGGAGACTGTTTGCAGAAGCATTTTACAAAACTATTTAGAAAACAAGTGTTTATGAGCATGTTAAAGGAGCTCAGTATGGCTGTAAAAGTGACAGAAATGCAAGAAGAACTGGTTGGGGTGTAGTGTGGAAATACAGCATGTCTTCTGGCTGCTGTTAACATTTTTCTTTCTTCCCCACCACCTGTCCTCTGCAGGCTTTCAAACACACCACAGGGACCATCTGCTAAATTCTTGGTGCAAAATGGTAAGCTGGCGGACATTATTGTGTTTGTATTCTTGCTGTTTTGTCTGAAACGTTTTCTATAGGTAATAATGTTTTTGGGGTTTTTTTGACCACTGTAGTTCACACACTGGCTGAATTGAAGATGACAGGAAATTGCCTAAGGGGTTCGAGACCCCTTTTGTCTTTTGATCCAGTAAGTGTAGATTTGACTTCTTTTGGGTATGTTTTTATTCTTTTTGCATGACTATTGCATTTAGCCTTGTATGTAAAATAACATTTTTATTTTTTGTAGATATTTGACCAGGAGCCACACTATACCCTGCTGAAAGAATTGTTTATTCAGGTCAGTCTGCAGTTCTACTGCCTGGTGTTTCTTCACTGGAGATGTTTTTTGGCAACATATTTTAAAATTGCATGTTTTTTTTTCAAGTAGCAGTTTTACACTTTTAAACTTTGAAAAGATCACAAAGGATTGGGATCATATTCATAGCATGACTCAGACACTTCTTCTTATGTTTTGGATTATGAAATATAACCTGGGTTTGGGATCTAGTAAATTAAAAGGAGTTTAAAATGAACCGTTTATGTTTGAGCTCTTAAATTGCAGATGTTCAGAAACACTGCCTTTTATTACAGATATTCAGTACACCACAATACCACCCCAAAAGCCAGCCTTTTGTTGATCATGTTTTCACCTTTAGCATCACTGATGAAAGGATCTGGTTTCGCAATTACCAGGTGAGTGATCTCCCTTAGCTCTTCAGAAGGAGATCAGTGGAGTAATTTCATATCAAATTCATTAAAATAAGAATCATCCTTGTTGTTACTGGGATATGCCAACCCCCAGTGCTCGCACAGATTCCGTGTCCTGAAATTACTTACCTTCTCCCATATCTCTGGAGATACGCAGTTCACTGAACTTGCATTTGAGCTGTGATTCTGTGAGGGGTGTCTTGGTAGCAGGACATACTATCCAAGGCTTAAACTGTGCCTTGACCTAAATTGCAGCTTTGACCTAAAGTGATCTAGAGCTTACTTTGTCTAGAAGGAATTCAAAAATAACGAGTACTCCAAAAGCTTGCTTAAATTTCAAAGAACTGCTTTGTGTACAGCTGGGTTTATACAAATCTAGCTAATCAGGTACCGTGTTTTGGATTTAAATTCAGTTGTGTGTTACCATATGCAAGGTGTCTGCAAGTTCATATGCCTTGATTCAATCTGTGAGAAATGGAAAAAGTCTTCTTTTTATTGCAGATAATAGAAGAAGATGCATCTCTAGTAGAAATTGGGCCACGTTTTGTCCTGAACCTCATAAAAATCTTCCAAGGTAGCTTTGGAGGACCAACTCTGTATGAAAACCCTCATTACCAGTCCCCAAATATGGTAAGCAGCTCTGTCTTTGTTTTCTCTTTCATTTAGCAACTCATTTGAAAGCCAACCTTGCAGTCAGTCTCTGCAGGAGCATCAAGTATGCCTTTCGCCATGACCCTTGGTGTAGCGCCCTAAACTGATGACAGTTTGAGAAGAGAGTAGTTTTGTAATCATGAAAGGCATGCAGAAGTCATTTCACTGAAAAGATAGTGTTACACTGAGGGTCTTGACCATTAAGCAGAGAAATTAGCATGTGTTTCTTTAATACCAGATTTCTTCCCATCTTGCTTATTTGAAACATGATTAAATTTAAACTCTTACTTTCATAGCATCGCCGGCTGATAAGATTGTCAGTGGCAGCTAAGTTTAGAGAGAAGCAGCAAGTGAAAGAAGTGCAAAAGATTAAGAAAAAAGGGACTAAGGTCCTTGTTGAAGAAGATCCTACTGAAGTGGTCTTTGAAACTCCAGCTGAAGAGAAGCCAGTGGAAATACAGCTTGTGAAACCAGAGTCGAAGCCAATTGTTAAAGATAAGAAGAAGCTACGCAAAATTCAGAGGAAGAAGCAAAAAAAGCTATTCAGAACTGAAGGATCTGCATAGGTGTTATAAGGGATGAAACTTCATAAAGTATCAACTGAATATTGTAAATATTTGAATTTACATTGTACAAACAGACATGTCTGAACTTCAGTTTTAAGTAAACAAAATATACATTTCTTTATAGAGTTTGCATTATTTTGTTGTCTTCTGGGGTTCTGAGTTTTGAGAAATAACATGGCATCCCATTCAACCTAGCCTTAAACACTTCAGGGATGGGTCATCCACAGCTGCTCTGAACAACTTCTCTGGAGCTCTTTCTTTATTACATACCTTTAATCTAGTTCATAGTTCCTGACCTCATGACCTGGTTGTTCCTCATAACCTGTCTCCCTGTGGACTCCCCCAAACTTTCTTGTGTTTCTAAGTCTTGCTTGGGCCCTGTTTCTGTGTAATTCCTCCATTTCAATTTCCAGCATCTTAAAGCTGCAAGAACACAACTGGCTGCAGAGGAAGCTGGCCTGTTAAGTTCTAAATATTACCCCACCCAGCAGAGTGAGGAAAATCCCAAAACTTGAGCAGCAAAGTGGTCTGTGTTCCATATGATTGGAAAAAAAGACTGGTGAATATATAGGCATGTGCTCAGTTAACATTGTCTAACACGCAGACAGTTGAGTTGGAAAGGACCCCCATCAGTATCACTGGGTCCAACTTAACTCCTTGAAGAACTATTAAACACTAAGCCATATGACTAAGGTCATCATCCAGACCCTGTTTAACTCTTGACAGGCATGGTGCCATGACTGCTTTCCCTGGGAACTGACCACCCTCTGCATAAAGAACCTTGATGTCCAACTGGAATTTTCACTGACACACTGTTGTGGTTTTCCCTGGCACACTGAGCTGGCAACTCAGCTAAAGAGGGCTGCCTGCTCACTCTCCCGTGGTAGGGTGGGGAAGAGAAAAAGGTAGAAGTGAAAACTTGTGAGTTCAGATACAGACTATTTAGCAAAAACCAAAGCTTTTTGTAAAGCAAAAGCCATGCACAGAAGCAAAACAAGGAATTTATCAACTGTGTCCTGTGGGTAGGCAGATATTCACTTCGCAGGAAAGCCAGGCTCCATCACATGTAACAGTGACTCAGGAAGACAAATGTGTCTGAATGTTGACCCCTTCTTTCTTCCTCTGGCTTTGTATGCTGAGCATGGTGTGGTGGGATACCTCTGCAGTCAGCTGGGGTGAGCTGCCCTGGCTGCGTCCCCTGTTTGTTGTGCACCCCTCTCTGGTGGGTGGGGTGAGAAGCAAAAAAGGCTTATTCTGAGCATTGCTTAGCAATAATGCCAGCATTTCTGTTACTATGAACACAACATTTGTGTTTTCAGCACAAATCCAAAACACTGCTCTCTGCCTTCTGTGATGAAAATTGACTATTCCAGCCAAAACCTCCTGTGACAAAGGTGTACATTGAAGTGTCTCCCCTCAGCCTCCTCTCCAAGCTGAACAAGCCATGTGACCTCAGCTGCTCACAAGTCTTGGCCTCCAGACCTCTCCACATCAAATCTGTCCTCCTCCTGATACACCCCAACAGCTTTATATCCTTCTTATGTTGTGGCACCCTATACTGCCCCCAGCACTTGAGGTGAGGCTGCCCCAGTGCAGAGCAGAGTGGGACAATCCCCTCCCTTTGCCTGACTGGCCGTGCCGGGCTGATGCCCCCAGGACAGGATTGGCCCTCCTGGCTGCCAGAGCACTGCTGGCTCATGTTCAATTTGCTGTGTTTGGATCAAACACTGAGATTAGGACCTCCAGATTTTACTGTGAGATCAGGGCCTCCAGATCTTGCTGTCTGATCCAAAGCTCTGTTTGTGTAGTGCCCACTGATACACACCTGACCTAGAGAAGGACACTGACTTGGACCAACCTAAAATCTCTGAAGAGCACATGTATTAAAAAAAAGCTACCTTGAGAATGTGTGCTGTACTGGCTGTGCCTCTGAGCTCCTCAACATCTACAGGAAAAAGAAATATGTATTTCAGAAATAGTGTGGCCAACAGCCCTAGGGAAGATCTTCTTCCCCTGTGCTCACCACTAGTGAGGTCACGCCTTGAGTCCTATATTCAGGTCTGGGCTTCTCAGTTCAGGAAGGACCTTGAGGTGCTGAAACAAGTGCAGAAAAGGGAAGCCAAGATATGAAGCACAACAAAGTCTGGAGTACAGGTCTTAAGAGAAGCAGGGGTATTTACCCTGGAAATGAGGAGGCTCAAGGGAGACCTCATTGCTCTCTTCAACTCCCTGAAAGGAAGGTGCGGTCAGGTTGGGGTCAGAATTTTCTCTGAGGTAGATGGCAACAGGACAAGAGGACACAGCCTTAAGCCATGGCAGGGGACGTTAACGCTGGAAATTAGGAGTAATTTTTTCACAGAAAGGGTGATTAGACATTGGAACGGGCTGCCCAGGGAGGGTGGAATCACCTTCTGTGAAGGTGTTTAAGAAAAGCTTGTACGTGGCACCAGTGCCATAGTCTGGCTGACACGGAGGTGTTGGGTCGCAGGTAGGACTCGATGATCTCGGAGATCTTTTCCACCCTCACTGATTCTGTGAATTCCATCACAAGGTATCCGGTTAATGTGCCCGGCCAGGACGCGGCCGGGAGCCGGGGAGAAGCGTCCCCACCGCGCTGCCGGCAGCCGGGTGACACCGCGCCGCCGGTCCCTCCCCTCCCGCCTCGCTCCTCCCGCTGCCGGCCTCGCCCCTCCCGGCGCGGGGCGGCCGTGCCCGGTGTCCCGGTATCCCCGCCCCGCCGGCCGCCGCCGCCATCGCCATGAAGTGCCACTACGAGGTGCTGGGCGTGAGGCGCGACGCCGCCGAGGAGGAGCTGAAGCGGGCGTACCGCCGGCTGGCGCTGCGCTGGCACCCGGGTACGGCCCGGACCCGGCCTCGGCCCCGGCCCCGCGCGGCGCGGGGGCACCGCGCTGTCGCCTGGCTCGGTGCCGGGGGCGGCGGGGCGGCTGCTGCCGCCGAGCCTGACCGCCGCTGACACGGTTTCGTTAAATTGTCCTGCAGATAAAAACCTCGAGAACGCGGAGGAGGCAGCGGAGCAGTTCAAGTTGATCCAGGCGGCGTACGACGTGCTCAGCGACCCACAGGAACGGGCCTGGTGAGCGGCGCTGGGCCTGGCAGAGGCTTTATTACCCCTGGCTGTGCCGGGGCTTGTCCTGTGCTGCTCCTGGGCCTCGCTGCATCAGCGAGGGCACCCGTGGGCAGGAGCAGCCGCCTGGCTTTAGGTTTTGTAAGAGTTAGAGCCATGCAGCCCCGTGGCGGGGCACAGCTCCCTCCGCACGCTCACCTTCCTCGTGGTGTGCCGGGAGCAGAGGGCGTGCTGGGCCCCGAGCAGCGCCCTGCCAGCAGCCAGGCTCGGCCTGCTTCCTCCTCCCCCGGCACGGCGCAGCTCCGCTCAGCCCGCAGGCCTTGGGCACTGCATACCGGCGTTCAGTCCTAATTTGAAATGCACACGTACACATCTCTAAGGGACTGCTGTTGTCAGTGTTCTCTGTAGCTTGTTTTTCACATGGGCTGAAGCATCTACCAGATTACACAGCCAAAACCACCTCTCCTGAGTTTGTCCTCCTTGAAAATGCAGGACTGTTTTTCAGGTTTTACGTGCTTATATATGATTTGGGGTTTTTTGGAGTGCATGTAAATGTTGGGTGATTTAAATAATGTTCTGCCCATTTCTGGAAGTTTGATGAGGCATCTTGCTCAAATGTGGTTGACTGGTAGCTGGCTGTTGAGGAATTACTGCTGTAGATATTGCAGATAAAATAATAGTAAGTAAAGTAAAGGTCAAGAAGGAATATATATTGGGTCTGTCATGTTTTTTCTCTCTGAAGACTTTGGATTTGAGAAACAAATTACAGACAGTGGGTTAAGCGATACAGTGATGTGATAGGTGTACTGTGTTAATCAGCACTGACAGGTGTTCTGTGCCTATATCCTTGATGCTGTGATTTTTTTCCAGGTATGATAATCACAGGGAGGCTCTGCTGAAAGGGGGAGTTGATGGAGACTATCAAGATGATAGCTTAGATCTGCTGCACTACTTCACTGTTAGCTGTTACTCTGGATATGGGGATGATGAGAAGGTAATGAATCAATCTTTAATGAATCAGTTTAAATTCCATTATAAGTGTTGGCATTTGTTTTGTGTTAAAGTTATGTGTAGAATTGTTAGCACAGCTTATGCAAACCTAAGACAAAACTTAGCCTGGATGTATAAGGAAGCTTTCATTCCTGCATGTTGTCCAACAATAACTTACTCACAATGTCCACCTGTGCTGTACAACTACAGATGTGTGTGTATTGTTTATTTATCTTATATAGTGAGATTTTATTTTTCTTATATATTCCAGGACTTTGCAAGACCATCTGTTTATTTAGAAATATCTTTATCAAGCTAGAATGCTCAAAACTAGAGAAAAGCTATATAACAACTATGTTTGGGGAAGCTGTGCTTGGTATAATTGAATCCCCTATTGGATTTTTGAATTTCACATTGCAATTTAAAATACTCATCATATATTAAAAAGCTCCAGGTGATTAGAAGAACATCCACCAGAAAAAATACTTACCTGTCCTTTTGTTACTGTACTAGTAGTCAGTTAGTAGCATATTAATTTAGAAAAATGTAGGATATTTCATAGTGAATTTTATGTCTGGAACTTCCACAAAACTTGGTCCCGTGTAACTAGAAACTTACCACCATCTCCAGCATATGGAGACTTTTTTCTGTTAAAATTTGTATTTGGCTACATGTGTGAGAGAGACAGAGACTGTGTGAAGAAGGTGGGAACAAAAGGCACGAGAGATAGTGGAACTTTGTTAAGAAAGCTCTTGTACCTTGAGCAAATGCTTGAAAGGCCTTTATCCTAGTTTTGAGTTGCTCTTGCAGCGTAGCAATTTTTCTCTAAAATACACTACACCTGAGCATTTGTACATCTATTATTGAGCCGTGCAAAAGGCTTGCATATTTTATTTATTTCAGGGATTCTTTACAGTCTATCGACAAGTTTTTGAGAAGATTGCGAAGGAAGAGTTGGAATACATGACGCAGGAAGACATTGAAGAATTCCCTATGTTTGGATATTCCCATAGTGACTATGATACGGTAAGGGCAAGTGTAAAACTGGACTGCAGGTGACAAAGTTACACCATGACTTTGTCCCAAAGTAAAGACTCCTGCTGGTCTCTGAGGTGAACAATATGTGTCTGTGGTTATTTCCTATTGTTGTAGGCCATTACTGCAAAGGAAGTGCTTATGGTCTGATTCACATTTATGTGAATTAAAATTGGCATTTCCTGTTGGACTGTAGTATTAGCCAGGCCTGTAGGGTGAGTTGTCAGACAGATACTTCACAGGGCCGACCATCAGTTATGCCAACGGAACTTAAGTCTAGTGCAAGACCTATATAGTGAAAAAATGGATGTTTTCTTTGCTTTCTGATGAGAGTAGTTTACCAGTGTTTAACACAACTTGCATTACAGACAGGAGTATTGAGCTGGGTTTATTTTCATGTAACATGTAGTATCTTGCCTCATACGGGAAAACTGCGTAGCACTTAGTGTGTAGCACAGCCTTTAGTAAATAGATGTGATGTTGACTGGCAGTGTGAGCTTCCATTATGATTACATTGTCATCTGCAGTTAGCCTGTGTTCACATTTGTTTCAGAAAACATTTCATGCTTTCCTCTGTAAAGAAAGAAAAGAAAGTGTATGGGTACTTAGATGACTTGAATTCTTGCCATCTGTTTGCCAGCTATTTGTTACAATCTATCAGACTGTCAGATTTAGGATTTTTTTTTTTAAGGTTACTAGTATTTCTGTGTTGAAATTAAACAATGAGGTGATAACACTTTCCATAGGGAATAACTGCACAGTATGAAATGCGCTCAAATGTTGCTCAAAAGTGTGGTACTTCTCCCTGTCACTTTCTCTGTATGGCTAATTTATGAAATTTGAATTGATACATGCCTTAGAAGTTAGTAGCTTCAGTGGTACAAAACTTGGCTGGCGTTGGAAACAAAAGTTACAAATCAAGCTTCTTAAAAGGTGCCAGAAGGGGTGTTTGGACATGGGGAGAAATTACAGGATGGCTTAACAAATGGAAATCTTTCGCAGGGGGAGTATATAGTACCTCTGAACCAGCTAAAATCTGTTTTTTTAGTGTGTTGTCTTGAAGCATCTTTTGAAAACTGCTTGTTTTGAGACCATATGATTACAGACTCAAAATAGCTTTAATGCTTATGTCAATTAATAACTGCAAAAAGGACTGGAATTCTAATTCAACATGCTTTGACATCTGCCTAGTTCATGATGTTCTGGAAGCAGAGTGTTCACTTTCCCCCTCCCCTACCCCTAGGGATACATAGGGGTATTTTATAGGAAATAGTCTCTGTTAAGTAGAAAGGTAATTTTCTAATTGTCAGTTGTCTAATATTCAGACAGAGACTACACTGTCAGAGGATTTCAGCATTGCCATGCTCACTTCTCTATGCAGTAGGAATGTAATGGGAAAAGAGTTTTAGAAGGGAGCTACAAAAATGATACAAAGGCTTCAAAGTCTGTGATGTGAATGGTCTCTGCTTTGTTCTACTCTGTGAATTCATAAGAAGGTTGATCAGTGCCAGGCAGCCAGGAAAGATATTCTTAAGGCCATGAGTTCACAAGCCTTCATGGGAAGAGAAGACTAGGAGGTCAACTAGATGCAGAAACAAATGTGATCATCTCCAAACATGAGTAATAAGCAAAACAAAATCCACCTGGGAGTTCATGAACGCAAGGGCTGCTGTACAGGCTGCTGGAGGATGCCAGACAGGCAGGTTGTTAAGGTAGCTGCTGAGAACAGGGAGAGTCTCCCCTTATACATCTGGTGAAGGGGAGGATGATCCCTGTCATCAGTTGATGGGTATGCATTCTTTTGTACGTAGGTATCCTCTTCTGAAGCAGAAATCTGGGGTAGGTAGTTTAATATGACTTAGGTTATTGGATGAGATATGAATGTTTATTGGTTATTTTTTACAGCAGAGAAAAAGTGTAGTGACTTACCTGCCAGAAGCCACAGCCATGAACTTTGCATGGTGGTTAGGCTGCTGGAAATTATTGTTGAGTTCCTGTGAATAAAAATTGATAGTTGTAGTTCCTGTGAAAAAAATGGCAGAGGAAGGTGACTCACAAGAAGAAAACATATTAAACCATTAGGTTAAATACTTCTATGAGGTATCCCAAAATAGGAGCAGTAGGGCATATGGGAGTGAAGAGTAAAAAGGAAGATTGATAGGGCAAGTAGTGTAAGAAAGGAGTTTAGGTGTATCTTGATTGCTGAATATACAAAATGCAGAAGGACAATAATTATTTGGAGAAAAATAAAGGAAAAACCCAAAGTGATTATGATGCCATGTTATTAGTCCAGCATTTACCCATGAGTAGTAAAAGAGAGGAGAATAAATAACAGTCACTTACTTCCAGTGTGAAAGTTAGGGGATGTAATTTTAACCTACAGTCATGTAGTTTGCTAACAAAACAGGAGTAAATGTTTCTTCACGTAGCCCCTTGTTAAACTGTGCAAGACAGGGCTCCTTGCTGTTGTGTCATCCAGGGCTATTCATTTCTGTCTTGTTTGGGAAGCAGAGAGAATGTACAGGGAATAAATAGCATTATGTATTTATTTTGCTTCTTTTTTAAGGCTGTGCAAATGTATGGTTGACCTCTGGTGTGGTTTAATGTGGGCAAGTACCAGCTTGCAGGCAGCATGCCTGATTTTGATTGTGCTTTTCAGTTTGACAGGAGAAATACACCACAGCTAAGTAACTGGACACTAGTTATCAGCATCACCCAATCCTGGAGGGGGATATTTTCAGAAGTTGCAGTTTGTAATAGTTTAGACCAGGTTGTTTCATTGACATGCTTTTAAACTTTGATGATGATGTCAGAAGTTTCTCTAAATCTTCATTGCTCTGAGGCGAAACTGTGCCCTGCATAGAAGTTCAGGAAAAAACTGTTACAAAAGCCCTGAATTATTTCTCTGTTTTTTCTGTCCCTCCTTAACAAGTGACTTAGTTTTGTTTTTTTTTCTTTCAGGTAGTCCACCCTTTCTATGCATATTGGCAGAGTTTCTGTACTCAGAAAAACTTTGCTTGGAAAGAAGAGTATGACACACGACTAGCCTCAAACCGCTGGGAGAAACGAGCTATGGAAAAAGAGAACAAGAAAACAAGAGAGAAAGCAAGGAAAGAGAGGAATGAACTGATCCGTCAGCTAGTAGCTTTTATTCGTAAAAGGGATAAAAGAGTACAGGCTCACAGAAAACTTGTAGAGGAACAAAATGCAGAAAAAACTAGGAAAGCAGAGGAATTTCGGAGGCAACAGAAGCTAAAACAAGCCAAGTATGTACACGTGCAACAAATCTTTCTCTTTTTTTAACTTGGAGAAACTGTCCATGAGGGTACAATATAGACATAGATTGCAATAGTAGCTCCACTTGCTCTTTTAAACATCCTTGAAAGTTCTGGGTATTCATTTTGGTCTCAAGTCTGAGGTTTGTAGACATCTGGTTTCTCCATTTTACTGACTTGTAGAGATCTAACATAACTGGGGAATGGTGATCTGGGTGCTGTGGGTAACTGGCTGTAATAGCACAGAACCCAGTGTGCTTTTACTTAGCTGGGGAAATAAAATTCAATAGATTAAATTTAATCTTTGTTCATTTAAAGAAAAAAGTATGTCAGTTGTAGAATAAGGGAGAACAGGACTACAGCAACCTGGACTGAGATAGCCTTCATCTGCCTTGGAGCTGTACCTTCTGAAAAAGAGGGCAAAATGCACTTAGCTTTGTCTTTGCTTTTAATTCTTTGGAACTTTCCTTGGACTAACGCAGTGTCTCATGCTTTTTTGCCAGAATAGGAAGAGGTGGTCTCCTGACTATAACCACAATTAATTTTTTCAACTGGAAGAACTGTTTACCTGCATATATGAGGGAAGAGCTTAAATTCTTATTAAGAGTGCACTTGCAAAATAATGGCATATTGATTAAAATTATGTAATAAGACAAAAGTATATTAGGTACTGTTTTTATATATATACATATATACTTTCTCCCTTTAGGGACAGTAAACTAGGGTTATGCATTTAGTGACAAGTGACTTGATAATTCTGAGGTCAGAAGCCAGCTGGAGCAAAATTCAGCTGTCCTGTGATGCCATATTTGATAACTTGGGGCACACTTAGGCTGGGAAAACTGGGCTGGTATATTCCCATAGTGCACAGTCAAGGACTAATGTGCTTGTGGATTTCATTGTCCTGTATTTTTTGTGAGTTTGGATCTTAGAGTAGGATTGAGCTGACTTCCTTGCTGTCAGCTTGATGACTGACTATGCTGCACAGCATATTCTGCCTGAAATTCAACCAAGGACCCACCTAAGTTAATATCTCTGCTTGCAGTGTAGAGGTCCCATTGGCATCACAAATTAGCTCAGATTGCTCAATTTCCAATTGTTTGCTCCATCAATCGAGTTGGTTCAGTACTTTCCTCCTGAGATGCCCAAGAACAGTTACCTTTAAGTAACGTTGTTCCTGTAGTTCCCATCTTAGGGACACAGTGTAGAAGTTACTGTGTTTTTCTGCTTGCAGACTTGCTGAACAGTACAAAGAGCAGAGCTGGATAACTATGTCAGATCTGGAGAGAGAGCTGCAAGAGATGGAGGCACAATATGAAAAGGAATTTGGAGATGGATCAGGTGGTGAAGATGAATTAGAAGAACAGGAGACAAAAGGCATTGAAGGTATGGGCTATGGGGAGGTGATCTATACTGAGTCACCGCAGTATGAGTGCGGCTCACTTGCAGCCTCAGATTCCCAGTTCTGACTGTAATGCAACTCACTGCCTCCCTCTGAGGGTGGTGAGCTAGAGTCTGTGCCTCTCTGGTGTTTTCCTTTGAAAAAGCTGCAGGTGTTATTTTATACCAATGTCTGATTTGGTGGGGTGATCTTGAGCAATGTGTCTGTAGTACTGGAGAAATTGAATGTCAGTGCTGTGACTATTTTCTGGGGCTTAAAGAACACCTTGTTCAAAAATTGCTCATCTGACTCTGTCTCTCTAATCCCCACTGATCTCTTCAGACCAACTGGATGACGAAACTGAAGAAGCTGAATTTGTAGATGGTCTGTACTGCCCTGCTTGTGACAAATTGTTAAAAACTGAGAAAGCGTAAGTACTTGTGGTTGGGGGTTTGGGGGTGGAGCTGTTGGGTTTTAAGTAGTTTAGGACTGCATTTTAAAGGATTTTTAACTTTACATAATGGTCAGTGTCATCTTTCTAGTAGAATCATTGTCAGTGCAGAAATTTCCATACATAATAGTGCTGGATAATGAGCCTGTTATTAATTTATATGTAAATATAACAATGTTTTCTCAGAACAACCTGCAGTAACAATCTGGTCTTCACAGCATGAAGAATCACGAAAAATCAAAGAAGCATCGAGAGATGGTATCACTATTACGACAGCAGTTGGAAGAGGAGGAAGGGAAATTTCCCGTGTCTTTGGATGATGCAGATGGAATACAGACCAAAGAGGAGGAAGAAACAGAAGACATACCCAAACCGAAGTACTTCAAATTGTTTTTAATTTTATCATGAGTCATGATTTACCAGGTCTTAGTGGCCTTCAGAGGGAGCTCCTGATGTTTTGCCACTGCATTGCTCTCAGTATTGTACAATTTGAAATACTTATTAGCATCAGAGTTCCAGTAAAACACATGCATTTGCATGACTGCATGAGTACCATAGAACAACAGACTTAGGTTTTCTCTGCTGCTTAAAGTCATATTTAAAGAAAAGAAGGGTTTGTTATTTTTCAAGCAGAGGGACTTCCACAGAGCCAATGCTTATTGATTTGGTACTTACTGTCAGTTGATTGTTGGCATAAATGGGAAATGAGTGTCCTCAAAATCAGAATTGTTACACAACTTCATTTTTTAAACAGCCAGAACATAGTCCCAACTATCTCATTAGTATTTTTGGGTTCAGTCTGAACAGGATAACTGTTTTACTAAATGCACTGAGTAGTTTAGGGAGACCTGTTGTTTTAATTTCTGGCATGAGTAACTTCCTTTTTGTGGCTACCCAATATCATGTTAGGAGGATAAAGGAAAAGTATACCTTGATACCTTTTTAGAAATCCTGCTAGTTTTGGGGGGGCTTTCTGTAAAAAAAAGGTAATTTTTAAATTATCTTTACAGACTCTCAAAGAAACAAAGGAAGAAACAGAAAACAATGAAGGTATGTAGTCGTAATGATGCTCTGAGGACTTTGTAGCCCAGTTTTGTTATCTCCTCGTAAACTATTTTTCTGTCCTGCAAAATAGGAGAACTTCAAATTCCACAGAATTTGAAGACTATTTTAATTAATTCTTTGCCACCAGGATAACTTTTATTAGACTTATTATATTTTATGATAATAACATCATAGACCTCACTTTGTTCTGTTAGTGCAGATGCTAATATGTGGTGCTGACTCTAAAAAGGCTCTTTTCTGAAGTATGATAAAAACAGATGGAAACAGGCAGATAGGGAGAATGCAAGGAATTGATCAGGAAGACCAGTATTGGCCTTGATCTATTAAGAGCTCAGTTTGGCGGTCATGTCTGGCTTTAGTTGCAGGAATTGGTATAATGCATTGTTTTTTAATCTCTGATTTAGAGGGGGTCAAAAAGACTGCCACAAGTATTGGTTTCCTACTGGTAGCTGTTGGAATGAACACATCCATTCCACCTTTCTCTTGAACTGCAAACAAAGGTAACACCAATCTGAGGATCCAGGATCTGAGTCTGTGTTTAATATCACAGATCTATGCTGACAGCAACAGGTGACATTTGCCAAGTGTAAGCTGTTTCAGACTTGAGTGCCAGGAGTGTCACAGTCAGCACATTCCTCTGTCTGCCTTCCTCAAACTTTATCAAGCACTTACTCCTCGGTCCTAGCCTTGTTCCAGTGAGCTGTCAGTACCAGGTCCTGCCTCTTCCATGCTTTTCCCTCTAATTTCCTATTCTCTGTTCATTTTTTCTGCCCTCTCTCCCTTCCAGCATTATCTCTTGTTCTTAAGAAACTTTTCTGAGATTTTCAAGCAGCTGAAGTTTCTTGGCTTCACGTTGGCTGGTCCAGTTGCACAATCCCAGTATTGGCTTGACCTTCATGTTTCTGTGCAGGCCATGAGGCTTCAGTTAACTCTTTCCTCCTCTGTTTGAGAGCAGGTGGTCTGTTCTCACTGCAGAGGTGGCATATAGCCACTGTGCTCTGTTCCATCAGTTTGCTACAGCCTGGACAGTAGGTGCCACTCTTGCATTGCACGAGCTGGAATGCTGTGCTGAGAAATCCTGACCACCATCTTCTGACAAGCATTTGTGGAGTACAGGGAATCTCTGTGGGTTTTACTTTCCTGAAGTTAGGATTAGCCAAGTTTTTTTCAGATAGCTGAGACTGTGCACTAGAGATGGTAAAAGTTGCATTAATATGGTGTTAGGTCAAATTTGTTAGTGTGCTTTTGGGAGCTTTGCTGTTCTGCTTCAGACAAGGAGTTGATATTTTGCCAAACAGCATATATTGAGTCTAATCTGGTACATGGAAAATACAGTGTGTCTACCTAATTTCAGTCAGCTCGGTTATTTTGGCTCAAGTGTCCTAATGGCAGTTGTCTGGCACAGAAAACTTTAGTCTAAATAATTAACCCTTTGCAAAGCTATAAGCCAAGCCACTATATGTGAAATAAGAAATGGTCATCAGAACAGGATGAACCCTGTGTGTAGTTAAACGCTGCCTTCATTCTCCTCTTCTGTAGTTTCAGAGGCTGTTTTATTGGTGTTTCTTCCCTTCACCACAGGTGGCCTCATCTTTCAAAACAGGAGAACTAAGGTTTTACATGTTACAATCTCACTGAAAACACACAGTAAAATTAAGAGGGTCCATGGCTTTCTCTCCTCTCAGCCCACCCATGTTTGAGGTAAATGTGTATAATACTATAAGCATAGTCACTAATGAACTGAAAGTATTTAACTTGGATTTCTTCTGTTTCAACAGAGCTATGAGGACTCTTTTGATCAAAATGCTGATGAAGAAACGGTTGAACAAAAGGAAGTGCCCAGCATTGAGAAGGAAAGTGGCTCAGCAGAGGAGTTGATAAATGATGGGCAAGGATGTTCAGAGGATGCAGGCATTACAGATGATGTCAGCCAAGGGAATGAAACAAAAAGTGAAGCAAAAAGGTGTGTTGGGTTGCAACATTGCAGTTGCTGTGTCATTCTGTGTCATGTTTGATACTGTCAAACAAGGATAGATTTACTCCCAAATGTGGGGACTGCTCACCAAAACTGGTCTGAATAAATATGATACTAAACAAAGAGTGTAGGAACTTTTCTGAAAGTGGTATTTGACTGCAGACTGCTGTCATATCAATTCCCTGGAGCCGATTCAACATTTTGAGATCAACAGTTGATTGTTAGTTTTTTTCTGGACACACATTTTGTTGCATGAAGTAAGAACAGGCAAAAGCAGCAGAGACATTGAAAACTGAAAAACATCAGATGCTTGTAAATGTTGAATGCTCCTGTGCACTCATCTTTGTTCCTCTTTGTCTGTGAGCAGCACTAAGCCCAAGGGGAAGAAAGCCAAGGAAGCAAAGAAGTCTGCTAAGGCATCTTCAGAGAGCTCAACAACGGTATGTTAAATTACTTGTGCTGTTTAAAACAGAATCATAGCTTGAAAGGGACCTTAAAGATCATCTAGTTCCAGTAGACCACATTGGTCAAAGCCCCACCTAGCCAGGCCTTGGATACTTCCCAGGGATGAGGCATCCACAACTTCTCTGGGCCAATGCCTTATCACCCTTACAGTAAAGAATTTCTTCCTAATGTGTAATCTAGACCTGCTTTCTGTCGGTATAAGACCATTGCCCATTGTCCTGTCACTCTGCCTGTATAAAAAGTCACTCTCCCTCCTTTATGTAAGCCCCCTTAAGGCACTGGAAGCCTGCAGTAAGTTCTCCCTGGAGCCTTCTCTTCATCTCTCTAGGCCTGTCCTTATAGCAGTGCTAAAGGGTGGGGGTCATGTGGGGGTCATATAACTACAAAGAAGGCTGGTTTTTGGTCACCTCCAGTCCACCATTTCTGCCCCTGTGATTTTAACAGAACTGAAACTTCAGCTCTTGTGCTCACAGAGAAATGCAAGACTAAGCTTCATTTCTAGGATAGAGTTGGTTAAGTTCAGTGTGCAAGGCAGTTCAGATAAATTAAACAACTGGGGACAGAGCTGTTGTCACCCAGCAGGTGACAAGCAGTACTATTTGCATCTTTCTCAATATTGATGCTTGCTGGAGAGCAAAACTTTGTAATAACTACAGCTAACATGTATTAAATTCACTGCATCTTGGAGCCTGAAGTATTACCTCTATGGTCAGGTGAGATCAAAAATATTCTTTATTTTGAATTAGATTTGCAAGGCTTCCAGTCTTGGTTTTACTTCAAACACCTTGAAATTTCATGAAGTTACATTTGCGATTGTTTTTTAAAAGTATGTGTTTAATTGTTAATGAGTAAGGGAATATTGATGATAGAAACAAACAGCTTATTCCTGCTTCATTGCCAAGGAGAAACTGTATGCAAGGAATTGGTGTATTGCCCTGATGACATATTCAATACGAATGTGAAGCATTCTGGGTCTTTTTTCTCATTGTAGAGTGAAGTTCCCATCCACTGTGTAACCTGCAATTGTACTTTTACATCTCGAAATAAATTGTTTGAACACCTGAAAGCCACAGGACATGCAAGAGCAACAACAACACCACCGATTGTAAATGGAGCTGTGAATGCAAAAAACAAAAAAGAGAAACGTAAAAACAGATAGAACTTTGCTTTACTGAGTCTTCAGAATTGTACGTTAACACTCTCACGAACTGAAACATGCACATTGCCTGTGTCTGGAGTACCAGAAGAAGGCAAGTACCAATGTAGGAAAAAAATGAAGATGCACAAAAGGAGTACTATCTTGTGGAGGACTCTGTGCTTTCTTCTGTTTTTAACAGCCTTCCTTAATCATAGAATGGTGTGGTGTCACGGCATAGGCGGGTGCTCCTTCCACCAAGCCACATTGTCTAAAGCCCCTTACCCTGCAGTAGCTTTCGAACCGAGGGTGGGGAAATAGTAACTCAAAGCTACTCATCCTGTGTTCCTGTAGAAACCTGCATGGATGAAGTACCCAGACAGAGGAAATAATAAATTATTTTGACACGGGTGTTGTTGCTTTTCTTTTGAGAGGGCTCAGCTCAGGGTGAGTGTAGCCAGGGTGAGTGTAGCAAGGCCTATGCTCAGTTGGTGAGAACATGGTGCTAATAACACCCAGGTCATGGGTTTGATTCTTCTGTGGGCCATTCACTTAAGAGCTGGGCTAAATTATTGTTGTGGATCCCTTCCAACTCAGAGTATTCTCTGATCCTTTATCAAATGTGAAGCACTATATGAAGCACTACCAAGACATGGGCTTTTCTTCTGCCATCCTCAAATTACTTAATTACATTAAGCAGCAGATAGAAGGGAAGGAGTTCGATGACAAAGCTGTTTAATCAGTTTTGCCAGTTCCTATTCGTTTTGTACATCTACCTTCATGGCAGGTGTTGGGGAAAAAAATTCTAGGACAGCCTTGCTGTTATAAGTGAGGGAGAAATAAATGAGTGACATGAATTAATTTTTCGATTTCTAAGGAAAGACACTGCACTTCTGTTTAAAGGCATAATCTGCCTGATCTTGAATAGAAAAAAAAAGGTGGGATAACAAACACCTGATTTTGGAGTGGAATTGGGTTGTACTCTGGAGTTATCAATGGAGTTGGAGAAGGCAGTGCTCAGTAAATGCTGTACGATACTGTTTAGGACCCATGGATTAAGATTTGGAGAGGTAATGATGCTCTGTTACCAAAGTTCCTCTAAAGTACTGGCAGAATACTGCCCCCAACCTGAGGTGGTACTTTATTGGGTCAAGGAATTTTTCAAATACTAAAATTGCAATAAAAGTAAAATGATAAATGTACAGTTCTTGCTGACTGTCCACAACATCCATTTTTTTTATTGGAAACTGAAGGAAGCAATGGTCTTACACATTAAAAAGTGATTATGTAAGGGAGAACATCTTATTCTACCTTCCAGAGTTTGCACCTTTACAAAATGATTAATGGCTGTGCTGTGCAATCCCAAAAGCAGCGGGAGGAAAAGACAAGTGTATTTTGGAGAGGATGATGACTGGATTTCTTATCCCCATGATAAAAATAATTACTGTAATTAGAAACAACTGTCTGCAAACTTTTTGTAGTGCTCTAATTACATTGTATCCCTGTAGGCAGGGTAAACAGTTTTAACTCTGAAATTTCTTCCCCAACTCTGTCACTCTAAAAATTACTGATTTTGATAAAACTTTCACATGGGAAAGAACATAGACCTGCCTTTCCATTTGATATCCTGTTAATCCAGTCAGGGTTTTTTTGATAATGGCAAAATAGGTGTGCAGTTAATACAAATCAGCACTGTAGAACTGAACTGTACATTTACAGAACAGATTACACCATGTTCTGTGTTGAACACTATCTGTCAGATGCTCTTATGATACTGAATAAGCATGTAACCGTCACACTGTGATTTTATTTTCCAGCGTAGATTAGTGCCAGCCTGGGTCGCAGGTGTCAGGGATTGTGTGTGCCTCTCACGTAAGGAAACCAATCAAGTCTATTTTGCAGCTGCTCTGTCCACGTGTTTCTGTAAAGCAGTACGAAATACTTCCACAGCAAAGTTGACGTCCCTCTTAGTAATGCACATAGGAGGCTTAATTCTGAATGTCTGAGGAGAGGGAACAAAAAGAAAAATAAATGCTCAAATTGTATGGAAAGAATATGGTTTAAAACCACCTATCTGGGTCAGCAGTACCACCTCAAAAAAGTGAGAAAAAAAGGAGAACAGCAGTGCAGGCACTGAGGCTTATGATAAATGCACTCTGAAGTGGAGCAATTTTGAACTTGACTGCACTGAATTGCATCTGACTCATGACCCCCTCTCGATAACCTGACTGCCTCGACAAAAGACCTAAGTAGAGTAGGTCGTGTCTGCAACTCTGTTACTGCAGACAGAGACAGGGTAAAATCTCGGATGGATTTGCGCAAAGAAAGAACAGAGACACCTTTCTTGCAGCTCTACCACAGGGAAAAGTAGTATCTCCTGAGAGTGGCAGGCTCTTGCATTGTGTCAGCCCATTTGCTGTTTTATTTTAGGCTGTTTTTAAAGGCTTTTAAGAGAATGCATTATGAATGAATCACTAAATACTATCTTGTAGTTAGGGTGGTATAGCTGGAAATCATGTTGATCAGGAAGGGTTTATGTACAGCTACACTTGTCAAGAACATAGGCTCTTAAATCTAAATGTTTGATCTATGTTTTCAAGAGTGTGTATCTTCCATATGAATCTTAAATTTCATATTTTTCTGAAATCACATCACAGGACTTAATACAGGAAGAGCAGAATAATGGGCTTTCGCACCTACAGCCCCTGCTGAAGCAAACACTCACAGATACACAGCCCTCTTATCAGACAGGATGAGATTTTATTGCACTGAGCTTCAGCTTGTTACCTGCCTCCTGGTCTGTGACTTAGGGAAGAACTGATGAGGTGACAGACACAATGTCTGATTTGTTTTAGCTACCCTCCATCCATCTCACATGGAAGCTGCCTCCTCTGTGTCAGAGGGCTTCACTGACCTGGCCAGCCCTGAGGCAATTCTCTGCAGTGTGCTGGCTACAGCATGGATACATCCTCAGCTGGTGTGGGCTGATGGCCTTCACATCCAATTCTCTCTTTTGTGCTGTTGCTGAACTTGCTGTCAACACCTTTTTTTTATTATTATTTCTTTAATTACCATAGAATTAGAACATCACCAGCTCCCCAGACTCAAAGAACTACTAGTTTTGTACTGATGTGTCAGGTGATAAGCTAAACAAACACTTGGTCCTGAGTATTGCTGAGTTCTTCTAAATTACATAGACTGTAGTACCTTGGTTTTCTAGGGGAAGTTGTCCCTGTAAAGGCAAACTCCAAACTTTGACCTTGTTCAGAATATTTGAAAAGAATGAAATAGTTCCTGCCTAGTTTTAAAATAAGCAACATTAAACAGAGATAACTCCTAGGAATATACATTTTCTAGTTTACTAAACTAAATTAATTTAACTTTAGGGAATCTGGGATGTAGTTTACAAGGATAGAAAATAAGCTTTATTTATAACCAGAGGTTCCATACCTGACTGTAGAGTCCTCCTCTGCCGATCAGAACTCCCATGTCCTTACAGTCCTCCCAGATCTGACTGACTTCTTCAGCTGGAAGAGGGCGTCGACTGTCCTAAGGAAAGTAAAAACTAAACTTCATTTAGATATTCTAAATTAGTTCTGCGTCAAAGATGTGTATTCCAGTCTCTCCAATAAATCCCACCTCTAGCTGAAAATGTTAGCTGCATAACTTATCTGCTCTCATGACTCTGTGCAGTCAAGGTGCAAGGTGCATGTCACTGTTTACTCAAAGCTTGTGAAATAGCTGAGTGATGGAATGTTCTGGCTCATTTTTAGCCACAGCCATGTTTTCCCATTTCACTGTCTGCTTTTTAACAGGAAATATTTCTATTATTTCAACTGTAATAAAATGTGATAGAACTTTCAATGACACTATAAATTGAAAGGAGTGAAGAAGTCACTAACCTTATCTGTCACCATTTCTACTCCAATCATTAGTCCTTTGCCACGGACATCTCCAACAATCTCAAATTCATCCCGTAGTTTAGCCAACTCCAGCAGCATGTATGTTCCCACATCCTCACTGTTTTTTTGTAGACTGTCTTCTTCAATAGCCTGGTTAAAATGAAAGTACCATGACAGTGTTGCAGGAAAAGCTTTCAACACATTCTGTTAATCTCCATTGAACTTGACACTATATTTATCTTACTTCCGTGCTATGTTCCTTCACTACCTCATTTTCTTCCTCTTGAAATCCTCTTAACAGCATCAGAATACAATTACACATAATACTTTGATGTTTCTGTGGCACTTTTCACATTTTTCTTATTACTTACATTTAATCCAGTAATTCCTGCTCACATCTACTCGTAATTGGAAAATAACCTAAACAAAAGGATTATTTTCAAAATCTTACCAGAATATTGTATTTTTTTCAGTCTCATGAGAAGAATATAATTTGACAAGGCTTATCTGTGTGTACTAGGCAGGGAACAGCTTGAGTACTATATTATATTTAGCAACATGGTTTTTAATAACAATCTTTTCTTCATTTTTTACACTGTCCTTCTGAGTCAGAGTTCTTATTTGAAGGCACATACTGGCACCTACACACAAACCATTAGATGAACTTAACATCTGCATTTAGAAAAATTACATTTAAAAAATAATTACAGAAGATGAAGTGGTTGTTTCTACTTCTTTTTTTTTTTCTTCNTATTCTTCCTGACTCTTAACAGTCTTCTTGGAATTATTTCAGAGCCAGGCTCCAAGTTATTTCAGAGTCAAAAAACCCCCAAACATGGGTTCTGTATACAATCATACATTTATTAATAACTTATACCCCTCAGACCACTCAGGAAAGTAACATGAATAGAAACAGTGTCTGCTGTAATGAAGTGAGCTTCAGGAATGAATGTGATGGGCATAGTCAAGACAAATTAAATTGTGACCTACTACCCACTGACTGATTTCCTGCTGCATAATAAGTAAAACTCTGCACATTTTTGTATTTTCTTTTTCATGAGAATTTTTAAAAGGTTTCTGACCATAGGTATTTGTAACTGTATGGTCATTTAGGTTTTTTTAAGCATAGGCTAAAAGGCGTTAAGAAAATTTTGCTAAGCATGTGTGCCAGAAAACAGATTTGCTTTAGCTGTGGAATTGTGTAGTGCTATAAAAGAATTAGCTAAGGCTTTTGAGAAAGTACTTTCCCATAATTTTATTAACAAAGTAAAGAACCCAAGGGAGATAAAGGTGATTCTGAAGTCATAATTACAGGGCCCCTGCTCTTTCTAGAGATCTGAAAATTTTTGCAATTAAGCTAATCAGGATTTTTCCTGTGCATGGGGCACAGTGGCCATGCACGCATTCATGCATATGTTTATGCACTTTACTTAGTTATTTAAAAAATTGCCCACATAGAAATTTCTAGATGCAATTTTCATCTTTTGATATAAAGAACTTATGGTACAGATAAATTTACGTAATGTTCTCCCTACATCAAGAACCGCAGCTCCAACTACACACGCCAAAGGATTTCCTCCAAATGTATTAAAGTGAAGATTTTGAGCCAAGGAACTTGCAATCTCTAAAAGAAAAAGAACAACACTGGTTACTCCTTCAATCCATAGAATCACAGAATCACAGAATCACAGAATCACAGAATGGTTTGGGTTGGAAGGGACCTTAAAGATCATTCAGTTCCAACCCCTCTGCCATGGGCAGGCACACCTTCCACCAGACCAGGCTGCTCAGAGCCTCATCCAACCTGGCCTTGAACACTGCCAGGGATGGGGCATCCCTATATTGTATGGGCAATCTGTGCTAGTGGCTCAGCAGTCTCAAAGTAAAGATTTTTTTCCTCATATCTAATCTAAACCGAATCTCTTTCAGTTTAAAGCCATTCCTCCTTGTCCTGTTATTTTACACTCTTGTAAAAGTCCCTATCAATTTTTCTTACACTGGAAGGCACACAACAGGTCACCCCACAGCCTTCTCCAGGCTGAACAATCCCAATTTTCTCAGCCTTTCGTCTTAGGAGAGGTGCTCTGCCTCTCTGATCATCTTGGTGGCCTCATCGGGGTTGTTTGGTAACTGTACCTAATTGCTTTAAACATTTGTTACTGTAGCAACAATTATATTTGCTGTGGTTCAACTCTGATTCTACAGGAAACAACACAGTAAGATTTCCTGTATTTCCAAAAACTAGTGCCTAGCAAATGCCAAAACAAAACTTCTTTTAAAAGAAGTCATGCTTCTAACATATGCTCTCACCTGCCATCTACAGATTTTCCTCATTAGATTGAGCCAGCCATTTGTAAGATCAAGCAGCTGGGTAACATCCTGCCCTATTTACTCACAGTATATTGATCAGTAAAACGGTGAATTCTGTGAGGATTTCCAGGCTCTTTTACCAGTCCTACAAACCAATCAAGTTCATTCCTGCTTATACAACTAAACTCATTTAAATACAGCTCTGTACTGATACAGCACAACGTGTGGTGAAACAAGTGGAGCAATGAGGATCCAATTCATTTGTCAAAAAATAGACTGAGATAAAGTTTACAAGTAACACTCAGCTTTTTAAATACACATCTCTCTGCAAGTAATTATTTTGTATTATATTTTGCAATTACTCTGTTTTGCAATCATAGTGGAACAGAACACTTATACCTTTTGTTGTAACAACAGCTGCCATTGGGAAGCCATTACCAATTCCTTTTGCCAAGGTAACAATGTCAGGGACTACACCATGTGTTTGAAATCCCCAGAAATGGCTGCCTGTCCGTCCAAATCCTGTCTGTACCTTTCAAAGGAAAAATTCAGAGGAACACCCATCACCTTCTCACACTTCATGAGAGTTTTTTTCTCTTGTGTTTCTATTGTTACTAATTTGCATTAAACAGCAACTACATCTGCAGTCAACTTGTATTAGGACACTTATTCAGATGGTTCTACACAAAATGCAATTTATTGTAATTGGGTTTTTCTTTCATGTGATAACATGTCATCATGTCTTAGGCCTGGTGAGATGCACAAATAAGATGTGCCTTCCATTTCAAAGTGGAGAGGAAATGTAAAAACATTTGAAGCATTTGATACAATTTTAATATTGTTTTAGCTAAGAAAATTCTACTTCTAAGACATATTTGCAAAGGTATGGCAATCAACTCTCTTCTGTATTCTGTGTCTGCCAACAATATTCATAAAAGGAAAGGTTATTTTGACAAATCTTCCATCACAAGTAGCATTTGTTGCATATTTGTGCAAATTTACTGCTCCCAGAAGGTAAGGACTGAAGTCTGCTACAAATACTAGCTTTGCCTAAAATGAGAATAAAGGCAGTAAAGACTGGGAGGCTCCTATGCTTGGAAAGATGCAGTTTAACACCATGTTAAACTTAAGCTGTGAAGTTATCACACTTACCACATTTCATTTCAATTATTTCCAGGCTGCACTTGGATTCTTTTATGATAACTTTCAGAGGTACCCTACTCTAGAATTCTTAGGAAAAAAAATCTGACTCACTTCATCTGAAATGCAAAGGCCCCCTCTTTCCCGTATAAGCTGATAAGCTTCCTTTAAGAAATTTCTTGGGTACTGAACAGCTCCATTAACACCCTGCCAAGAGAGAAACACAATGTTTTCAGGAACAAACAAGGAAACAGGAGTTCTACTTGGGAAAAAAAACAACCCAGCAGCCTTCAGGTAACAGCAGGGCTGCTGTTTCAAGCTTCTGGCTCCAGCAATGAAACCACTTCGGAAAGCTCCTGCTCAGGTCACGCATTCCCATTCCACAGTGCTGCCTGCTGTTCTGTTAGCTGTGCTGGTATGAATGTTTGTGAGGCCATGATCATTGTAAGACCAAGTCAATTAACAATAATTGCTGAAACAAGGACGGTGAAAATCTACACACAGCAAAACCCAGGAAATGATGAAGTTGACCAGAGAATTGATATTCCTTCTATGGTTAATTTGTTTAGAACATTGCCTCCTCAACATCTTTTCACCTTGACAATTTTCATTTGCATTGGAAATTCAATTCTACCCTACACCTGGACCAGAAAAGCTTTTTAGACTCAAATACATAACTTCTTAGAAAACAGCAAAACCAGAGAACTGCTCCAGTTTTCCCTTGTAGTCACAGTTCCCACATTGTTTCTCTTGCCTGGGATAAGTTCTCAGTTTTTCCTTTTTAAGAACCACATATAAATCAATTGTGAACGTAGGGTGAAACATTAGGAGAATGAATCTTGTGGCCATCAGTTGCTGGACAGCTGTTAAAAATATAGTGGACAACATGACTAAAAGAGGGAGAAGGGAGGTTGAGTTAAAAGTTTACAGATATAGTAATGAAAATTGAAAGGAGATAATAGAAACCAAACCATAGCATGCATCACACTCACTATTTAAATGCAGAAAAAATGTGTATGTTTAATCATGATTAACACATGATTCATGTGTTTAATTTCACAAGAAAATTCTAGCTCCATGGAAGTCAGTGACAAAAGCTGAAATTTGAAGGCAGTGCATCCAATCTTTCAAACATTTAAGCTTTTTAAAGCATTAAAAAATCATAGTAAAAACCAGTAAACATCTATGTTCAGATTGTAGCTAAAGAACATCAGATTTGAGTATTTCACATTACTGCTTATGACAATTGAGAAATGACAAACTACCTACTTGAATTGGTTCAGCAATAAATCCAGCTACTGTCTTGGGCACTGAGGTATTCAGAGTATCTTTGAACTGTTCAATGTACTGGTCTTTTGCAAGACACGCACCTGTTTACAAGGGAAACAGTTTGAAGGGAATTTACTTAATATGACACAAAACTAGCTTCAAGGCATGAAACTGCATCTAAGCAACAAGTGTTATATGACTGGATGGTAAATAGCACCTCTCAAATGAACAGTAGAAAGCTAAACACTAAAGGAGAGAGTGTCTTCTCTTAAACTACATGTACTCCGTGGTTTGTGCAGGTAGGTGGATTCTGAAGAATACAGTCTGTGCTTAAATAAAGAACAGAGCAATTAGTATGGCTAATGGTGCCCTTCACTAGGGACAGCAAAGCTAAAAACAAAACATTCTGTTACGTGTGCATATGAATTAAAATAATAAAAAGTGCTTGTTGAAACAGTAGAAAAACTGATTGGAACTGTTGTTAGCTCCAGAGCAGTAGAGGAGATTTCACACTGTGTTGTGTATGGAAAATTTTGCCCCATGTAAGACCTCTGCCTATTGCTGGGTGCAGATTGTCCTTACCATTTGCCTCATACCAACATTAAAAGCTGGAAAGCTCTAAGAACTTCAGAAACAGCAAAAAACACCATCAACACTTCTGTTCTTCCAGATACGCTGAAGTGAGTTTCACAGCTTCCAGAGTTGATCATGACAAATACTGGAAACAAACACTGGGATTTCAAGAAGAAACCTGAGAATGTGGTGTCATCTGTCACCTGTAGTGTCAATTTTTTTCCTATTGGAATGCAGGATCCTGAGAATCTCTGCAATATTTTTTTTTGGTCAGCCTTGCAAAACCTAACCAGACATTGACCTTGCTTGAGGAGGTAACTATAATCTATTGTCACAGCCCTCTAGTATTTTGTAATCCGAAAACCGAATTTTTGTCATGGACCAACCTTCGGTACAGCTGCATTTTCGAACAGTTTGCACTGGAGAATCTCTACAATGGCTGCCTCCCCATGGACCACGAAAAACATCTGGTAACATTGTCTGTCAAGCATAAGAGAAATAGCTACAGATTTGATGACACCTTTCTAAGAGATGTTTTGATCTAATGATGAACGGCAAAAAAGAAAAGCAGCTGTTAGAGTCAAGGGACAAATACAGTTCAAGGAACTTGTCTGAAGAACACTTGGGAGTGTTCTTCACCAAATAACCAAGTAACACCAAATAACCAAGACCGTTTTGAAACCAACTAGTTTAGACTGTTCCAGAAATAGCAACTCAATTGATTTTTTTTTCCCTTTTTTGGTATTAGTCAGGATATTGGTTATCTAAAGGTAATGCCAGCATTTTAAGTGTTGCAGGTAGCATTTTGGTAATCTGAAGTATGAACAAAATCTGCAAGATAGAGTGAGGCAGGCAGATCTAACAGAGACAACTCCAGCTTTCTAATCCTTGCTGTTGATGAAACACCACGAGTTCAGGCTGCTCACTGAGACAGGCTGGGAAGCTGCTGTAAATAAACCTTCCTATGGTTAATAACGTGGCTGAGCTGTCACCTGCAACTATTGGAGTCACCAACAGCAGCTTCTAGACAGAAAGTTACTCCATTCTGCTCAAGGGCAGGGACATAACATACTGCCACTTAACCTCACTGGATCTCCTTAACAGATGTCTCTACTGTCTTGCTTGAAATAAGATTCCTATTCATTGTAGTGAAGGATCTGCTCCAGACCATCTGAAAGCAGCTTTGCACAGATCTGCCAAAACAAACTTGGAAAAGGGATTCAGAACATTATTTTGCTCCTTACACAGACCCCCATGCAAGCATCAAGCATGACTAAAGAACTGCAAATCACGGATTACTTGCGTTATGGCTGTCCTAACTCAAAATTAGCCTAAGGAACGACACAGAGGAGAAAATGGGACTCTGGCTCTTGTTGAATTTACACAGCAGAAAGTGCTACCCGGTAGTTTTGATTAGTGACCATAAAGCACTTGAGGGCAGAAAACATAGTAATTGCTGAAATATTCAAATAAACTTTTAGTTACACAGATTATTTTAAAAAAAAATTAAAAAATCTCACAGTTGTACAGCCAAAGCCATTGGCAACACCATGCTTATAAGGAGTCAGAGATGTCAAACCCAGCGTGTAAGGGCTGCCTCCGTGGTATCCTCCTCTGTTCAAACAAACAAAGCAGATCAACATCACTCATTTCCAAGAAGTGTCTGGAGCAATATCTGTTCTGAGAAGGCATGCTTCTGAGCTACAAAGTGTTGGGAAAAGTGTGCATTGTTGCATTGAAACTAAGAAGATTCCTACAGCCATTTTTTGCTCTGCCTTTTGACTCTGACTGCAATTTCAAATGTAAAATCTGTGAAGATACGTTTGCAAGGAGATGAGTACAATCATTGGAACCAACAGTAATTCAAACAATGCCTCATGAAGTTCTGCTGTTGCACCTGATTCCTACAGAGCAAACATCTCTGTCTTCTTAATCTTGGAAACAGCTGCTGCCTCCAACAGATGCTGACAATCATTAAACTAGATAGTGGTTTGCTGTAAGTTTTATTACACAGATCAAAATTGCTTAGTGAGAATGCACAAGCAAGGTAGGTACCCAATGTTCTGTTGAACACAGTAACAGAAAAATACAGCTCTTCATTAACATGGCCTTTTATTCTAATATTTGAGGCCCCCTGGGCTGCAGAGTAAAGTGAACTGTTTACACTGGTGTTTACAGTGTACTGGTGTTCAGCACAGCTCCATCCCTGTCATTAAGCCAGAAGAGCTGTTTGTGTACCTGTGCAGTGAACTGTGGTTCAGGGCTCTGACAGAAAAACAAGGCAGCAAAGCAAACTAAACAAAAATCAGCTCCCAGGCAGAGCAGTTCCCTGCTGAGGTTCACTGCACCACTGCTCCAGAGCTACCTTTGCACCCCTTACAAAGGGGCAATGCAGAAGGGAAATGGAGGAAGAATGGAGCAGTTGCTGAGTCTTGTTCTGGCCACGAAAAAAAGTCTACACTGAACACAGACATCAGATCACGTTCTAGGTAACACAAGCAAAAATTGCATGTTGCATTTTTATTGCAAACTAGCCCTAACATGCTCTTCTTTGTCAAATAAAGTAAATTTATAGCATTCTCCTCTGCAGACCTGGGGTCAAAGAGTTCTCAGTTATTTCTTGTTTTAGGCATGTAGAGAGTGATCCCATACACAGAGGAGTTCTGTGCAGCTCTGTTGGCATTACCTGAGAGAGATGATGTCGAAGTTACGAGTGTGTACCCTTGCCATGAACATAGCTAAATCATTGGCTTCTGACCCGCTGTTGGTGAGATAAACCACCTGTGGGAGAATGCTTGGGATTAGTGCAGCACAAAAACACCACCTTCTTCAGCATCAGACCAGGTCCCTTGATAACATGATGAACTAGCCTAGCACTGCCACAGGGTGACCTTACCACAATAAAATTAGTGTTGTCTTTATGCTATAGATGAGAACAAAGATCCAACTGATGTGCTCTGGGAAGGTACAGAAAAATCTCAAAGGGTTTCAGCTTACAGGTTTTCCTGAGATGGATTTCTGGTTGAAAGAAATTAAGTGTTGGGTCAAACTAAGCAGGACATTTTAAATTTTATTTTTCACTCTCCTTCCATCTTTAAGATTGCAATTGCTTCATACTCTTCTGCTAGCCCAATTTCATCAACATTTTATTTTACCTGAAAACAAAAATTATTTTTCTTACTGTTTCACTGCATATGAAACACGACATTTTTGTGGTTTATCTATTTAAATGTTGGTAAATATTCGCACAAACTACACAAAATACCGTCAAGCAATTTTCACTGAGGATTTTCATGAGATCAAGAAAATTAAGGCCAGTTACATGTACGAATACTAAATATCTTCTTAATTTCTTTAAACTAATTTTTAAAATGGTAATGCCTCTTCACAGTGACAAGTGAAGGGAGAAAAGGAACAGAACAGAAATTGGGGATATTATGCTTGTTTACAGCTAGGTCTAAAGAAAAAGCCCTGAGGGCCCTCATGTTCTTTAACTGACAGTCTGTATTCCCAGTACAGATTTTCTCTCTAGAGATATCATGGCTCTCGATTATTTAGTAAATACTTCTTATAAACAGACACCCACTTCACCAGCCCCTGCTCCTGTCAGAATCAATTTACCTTCAGTGGATCTGGAAAAAGAGAAGTTAGCTTTTCAGCATACTCGTGGATTGCTGGGTACATGTAGATATTGGTGGTATGCCACAGGCGAGCCAGCTGCTTCTGGGTAGCCATAGTTACCTTCCTGCATGAACCAAGGGAGAGACAAAGGGATTGAAATCCACACTGACTCCACACTCATACATGCACATACCTCTGTGCTATTGATTCTGCAAACGCAGATGCTGCACCGTGTGCCAGATGGAGGAACAAGTAGACCAAATTAATGAATTCTTCAAAATGTAGCAGAAATTGAACCAACCCATCACAATTCAGTAAATTATATTCTGGTTTTAGGCTGCAGATTAATGAAGCACAAAAAAAATATAGATGTCTCTTCCTGTATTTTATACCATAAATCAAAAAGCAACATACTTACGGGTGACAGTGTCCAACACTGACAGTGACAATTCCAGCAAAGAGATCAAGGTATCTTCGTCCTTCATGATCAAACAACCACTGCATATGTCCCTGGTGCAGCAGCAATGGCTTCCTGTAGTATGTCCGCAGTGAAGGCGCAATATTTTGTTCGCGGATCTTCTGCATACGTTCATACGGATAGGACTGAGTGGAATAAAACAGTCAGTATCCATCCATGCCTTCTAAACATCCAGACCCATGGAGCACATAGATTACACAGGATTAAGATCATAACAGATTCTGGCACATAGAAGGCTGTCCTACAAACCTCTGAAACTCAGCTTTTTGAAAAAAGGATGCTGTTCTGCACATACCTCTTTCTTAAATGTTTACAAATTACAGATTGGTCACACAGGTACATCTAGAGGTTATATCCTGGTTGTAGCAGTTGGGCTGTACCCACATAAGCAAATTTTATAATCATATTTAGCAGATGAACCTGTCACCCAAACCCAATCATGAAGCTTTATTTAAAATCAGTGTAGTATGCATTACTTACTTCGTATTTTTCAGGTACAAAATCACAAGGAGGCATTTTTGCTTGCATGGAGACAGAACTTTTCCATTTCTGCTGCTTAAAGGCAACTACAAAATAGTAAAAGAATTATGAAACATTTGGCAAATTACACACCTAAGAGATTTACTCAATAAGCTTGTTCAGGAAACACACAAACTACAGTCACAGAAAGTTTTGGAGCGTTTTTTTTTGGTCTGAGAAGTTTTCTTTGGGGAAAAATAAGTAACAGGCAGAATGTATGTAATTTTAAAAGACAGGCATTTATGTCTTGTCCATTAAAACTCAAGTTTTCAGTTTCACATGGACTTCTATTTTGACAGAAGAATGATTTTTATTTTAAAAATAAAAGCTGTTTCTAATACAAGTTCTTCTCTGGAAGCAGTGGGTGAATGCCCTACAGTCAGGTGCCCAGAGTGCTTGCAGCACAGGCAGTGCTCCCAGCCAGCGCGGCAGGGGCCCAACAGACCTGAACGAGGTGGGCAAAGCAGGGTTCACTGAGAATGCCCCACATGAACGGAGCTGACTCAGGTCCAGGGTGCACCCAGGGAGCCCAGGCAGGAGCAGCAGCAGCTGGGGCCAGAGACAGAGCTGGACACAAGGCTACATTAGAAGTCTAAGGTCTATCCAGGAGACAGAGCCAGGGCTGTGCTGGTGGGAAGGCTCATGGCTCGGCTGAGGCAGGGACTGAAGGCTCAGGGCAGAGATGAAACAGGGCTCCTGGGCAAGGGGTACAGTCCTGGGGGAGGCTCTTCAGGGGACACGAGCTGTGCTTAGGGCCTTGACAACTCCAGCTGCCATCTTCCATCCTTGTTCCAAAATCCTCGGAACATCACACCATCCTGCCTTTCATTTAACTGCAGATGCAATTCAGCAGGTATCAGAAAGAGATACCTGATTGCCCAGAGAGCCTGGGGAGTCTTGCTCACTGGAGAAACTCAAGAACTGTCTGCACACAATCCTGTGCCATGTGCTCTGGGATGGCCCTGCTCGAGCAGGGAGGCTGGACCAGATGACCCACTGGTCCCTTCCAACCTGACCCATTCTGTGATTCTGTGAGGAGTTATTTCAAAAGACTGTATTTCTGCACCTAGAACACTGTCTCCTAGGAATTACACATTTGTTTTTAAAAGCCTAAGGTTTTAACCAATTTCTAAAACAAATGTGAAATGTAAATGACTTAAAAATAAAGTTTCCTGAAATTACTTACATGCAATGCCACTTCCCTTACAACCACTTACAGCGCTAATGAATATAGAATATACAAGAGTCCAGCCTCAAAAAAGTAGCTGGAAACCCATGAGTTAGGGAAGTTCTACCCTTGGAACTCTTTCCAAGGGCTTTGCAGCTACACCGAAAAGTGCTTCTACCCCGCGCCGCTCCGCGTCCCGGCACGGTGCTGCCATCCCTCCCGAACCTGCACGGAGCGGGTGCAGGGACCCCGGCGGGCTCCGGCAGCCCAGCCCCGGCCGGTCCGGCCCCGGCAGCCCAGCTCGGCCAGCTCGGCTCCGGCAGCCCAGCTCGGCCAGCTCGGCTCCGGCAGCCCAGCCCCGGCCAGCCCCGCCGGACCGTGCCCCCCTCGCCGCCTCCGCCGCGGTCCCGCCGCTCCCTCACCGCCGCCGAGCCTCCGCAGCCGCCCCGCCATGTCCGCCCGCCGCGGGCAGCAGCACCGCCCCGACACGTGTGTGCGAGCCGGCCGGACACACGGTGCTGTGCCCCGGAGTCATTCCGTGCTGTGCCCCCGTGTCATCCCGTGCTGGGCCCTGCTGGCGTCCCGTGCTGGGCCCTTGCTTTCATGCCGTGTTGTCCCCCCGGTGTCATCACATGCCATCCCCCTGATGTAATTCCATGGTGTCCCCCAGAGCCATCCCGTGCTGCTCTTCTGCTGTCATCGCGTGCTGTCCCCTTAATGTTACCCTGCGCTGTCCCGTCCCGAGTCTTCTTCTGACACAGTTTGACTGTCAGCCCTTCAGAGGGCCCTCAACAGGCTGGAAAGATGGACAGGTAAGAACAGTTTGAAATTCTACAAGGGCAAATGCAGGGTCCCCTACCTGGGGAAGAACAACCCTGGGCACCCCCAGCACAGGCTGGGGCCCAGCCTGCTGGAAAGCAGCTCTGTGGAGAAGGACCTGGGGGTCCTGGTGGACAACAAACTGTCCATGAGCCAACAGTGCCCTTGTGAGCAGGAAGGCCCACGCAACCGTGGGGTTCCTTTGGAAGAGCATGGCCAGAAGGTCAAGGGAGGGGCTCCTGCCCTGCTACTCAGCTCTAGTGAGCTCTCACCTGGAGTCTGTGCTCAGTTCTGGTCTCTGGAGCACAACAGAGACGTGGAGCTCCTGGAGTGGGTCCAGCAGAGAACTGCAAAAGTGATGAAGGCATTGGAGCATCTCTGTTATGAGGAAAGGCTGAGAGAATCAATCCTGTTCAGCCTCAAGAAAGAATAAGTGAGAGGGGACCTCATCAATGTCTGTCAGTGTCTGCAGGGATGGACCAGGCTCTGCTTGGTGGTGCCCGGAAGCAGGACATGACACAACAGGCAGAAACTGATGCACAAGGAGTTCCACCTGAACATGAGGAAAAACTCTGTGTGTGATCGTACAGTGGAAGAGATTTCCCTCTGTCTCCTTCACTGAAGATATTCAAGAACCATCTGGATGCAGTCCTTTGCTGTGTGCTCTGGGATGATGCTGCTTGAGCAGGGATTTTGGATCAGATAACCAACTGTGGTGCCTTCCAACCTTACCCGGTATGTGATTCTGTGAATTGTGTTATGTTAAATACTTCTGGATGGATGAGGAGAAAGTGACAGATATACTGAGAGGCATAAGTGATCACCCATTTATTCCCTTGTTTTGGTTTAGTTTTGTCAGGGAAGACGTGCAGCATAACTTCCTACAAGGACGGGATGTGATATATGTTATAATATAATTCGTGCTTAAAAACTAAGGTCTCCAGAAATTGTAAAAACCTCAAGCAGGTAAAAGGAAGAAGACTGACTTGCAATTGTAAAACACGGGCAGCAGCAGGGAGAATTCCAAATTTACAACAGAAGAGAGTGGCTTCAGTGGGAGATGGGCCGTTCTCAGGGGTGGACCGGACTCCGCCCCTCCCCACTCCCCCGGTGATTGATACCCGATATGCACCTGACCCAAGGCAATCGAAGTCGTCAAAGGTGTGCATCCCAGTGCCAAGTTCTCGGAAATCAAATCAAAACTTCAGCCCTGCCTGGAAAACAGTTTCGAAAACCAGCCGCAAAGAAAAGAAACTACATGAATATGCGAATCGAGCAAAGGCGGACAGAGACTTTGCTTTAGTGGTAAAACTGTATAAAAACCGTCCCTCAGATGCCAAATTTGTGAACAGGGCAGGTTTGGTGTGAGGCCGAATCTATAGTTCACCCAATGCCGATTCCCGGGATCGACATTGTCCCTTTTAATTGTGGCTGTCTGAGATAGCTTTTTTGTAGCAAAATAAAATTTGCTTTTGTTTGTTAAATTGGCTCTGTCGTTTATAACACGGGAGAACTGCAAAGCTCTATTTCCTTCCCCATTATCAGCCATCAGCCAAGCCCCAGGCAGCCACGTGCTCAGTCCCCCACTGGTGGGACTGGGAGAGGAAGGGAAGGGTAAAAGCTGGAAAACCCTTGGGCCGAGATGTAGAGAGTTTGATAGAAAAAGCAAAAGCCACAAACACAAGCAAAGCAAAAGGAATTAATTCACCATGTCCCATGGTCAGGCAGGGGTTCATCCATCCCCAGGGGAGCAGGGCCTGTCATGTATAAATGGTGACTTTGGAAGACAAAGGCCATAGCTCCAAATGTCCTGTCTTTACTCAGTATTTCACAATGTGCATGATGTCACATGGTCTGGAATATCCCTTTGGTCAGTTGGGGTCACCTATCCCAGCTATGTCTACTCCCAGCCTCCCATGCACCCAGAAAAGGCTTGGGCTGTGCGTAAACTCCAATCACCAACAACAAAAACATCTCTATTATCATCACAGCACAAATCCAAAACACAGCCCCATAGCAGCTACTGTGGAGAAAATTAACTCCACCCTGACCAAAACCAGCACATCCTTGTAATACTTAGGAATCAAGGGTCAAGGTGACATTTCCTGGAATGGAAATTGTCACACAATTTAACTAGACACAGTTGTTAATGAGAAGTATTTCCCAGTGCTTTTGATGACCCTGCCTGCTCCTAAGGCAGAAAGCTGACCACAGATAGCCTGGAGGGCAGCCCCAGTTTTGCAGGAAAACTGCCCAAAATAGGTGTAAAGGGTCAGAGATTTGTACCCTCTAATAACCAGGGCAGTGCTTACACACCTTAGGATTCCCCCAGTCCTCAACCTTTCTTGATCAAACTTTACCTTTGCTAAACAACTCCCTGAATTTCAATGATAAATACAGTTTAAATCAACATAAAGAAGCATAAAGAAACATAAAAGTTGTGACCTGGTATGTCAGTCATTTGTGTTACCTGGTTCAGTTGCTCAGTGCACCAAAATTGGTTAAATACCTGTCGTGTTGCTTTCTCCATGGAGGACAGCAGGATGCTGCCCTACAGAGTGTCTTGGATGCCTCGATTTTCCTTTTTCTTTCTATACATTATATAGTAGAAGTGTTGCATATCATGAAGAAATAGAGAATTTGGGAGTTTTATTCACGAACTTTTATTAAACTGAAATGCGAACACCATTGCAAAGAGATTTTACAAAGACAAAAGATCAAAAAATTCATCAGAGAGCTACAAACTTCATAACAATGTTGATCTTACAAGTGAAAACACTTAACAGATTTTAGTAAAGACAGCATTTTCAATATTAAGAACTTAAAAAATGTATTTGAAAGCATTTTCCTTTAGATACACTTAGAAACAATGAAGAATTCCTGAGCAACTACTTTTATACCAGTATTCTCCAAACAATGTAAGTATTACATATGAAATCTAATTCTTACAATTTCTTGTATTTTAGAAATTTACAAAAAAATTTGGATCTGGTTCATAGAATAATTGTGCTTAAAGTCATTCTGTTGCTACAGTAATGACACTGCGATAACCTCTCATGTTCCACATTGCATACAAATTCTGAAACTGTAGTGGAAAAAATGCCTAGCTTGTATTGCAAATCTACCAATGGAATGATTTATGCAAATGGAATAAGTTGGCTTTAAATATTGGGTCATCTCTTTCTCTGCCGAAAATATGCTGTTTATTCTGGATATTATTCAGAAGGTGCAATTTTTGTTTCTTTGAGAGACTGCTGACACAAATAAAAGGCAAGGGGGTTCCAGAGACTTTTACCCTCACTTAACAGCACATCAGAATTTTGAGCAAATATAATTAGCTAATGACTGCTAACATGTTTTTTTCTCGGCTGTACTTTCTCATAACAGTGCCCTCAGTATTGTTGCATCTTACACAATGACTAAAATATACACAAAACACAACAAAAAGATTTCAGAAGCCAAGATAGTGCTGAGTATCTCTGAGAAATATAGCACATGTATAAGAACTGATGGTTGTATTATATCACATGAACCTTTTTTGTAGTCAGAATAAAAAAAAAATACTTTCCAAAATGAAAAATAAACAACACTAAAGCAGCCCAGGAGCTCTTTCTGAGTATAGCTGAGCAGTAGTTTCCTCTCCCTTTTGGAATGAAAAACAAAGGGATGAGAATTAAGAGTAGTCTATAGCATCATGAATATTAAAAAATATGATATGACATCATTATAGTTCTGCCTGTAGAAAAATCTGCATTTTTCTAGACATGTATAGTTTTCCATGCTATTGAAGGGATATTTTCTACAAGTGACTTGTAAAATGATTTCCAGCATCCTCTAAAAATTCTACTCAGTGCTACAAGTCTCTAAAACTAACCATTGCAGGAACTGAAATGAAATCTTTCAATGTTTATTGATGTCAGAATGAGGTGAAGGTACTCAGAAGCCCACAAAAATAGATCCAAAAGCAGCATTGTTAAAAAAAATAGTTAAATAATGTCAAGATCCAAGACAAGCAGCATCACCAAGTAGGAAAGGACAATAAACCTTCCAAAAAGAGGAATATATAAAAAAGGACTTTTTAATATCTAACTGCTCTATTCACCAACATCTTGTGTATAAGATCAGCTTTTAGCATATCAGCACTCTAAGAGGCCACACAACTAATCCAGGTATTTTCTGAATTTCTGAGTAATGAACTACTTCCAACAGATATAATAGTGCCTCTTAAAAACGTAATATATTGAAGAGATGTATTATAAACCTAACTTGGTTATTTTCAGTATTACCAAGATAGAGACTTTCCAACTAAGGAAAGTATTAACAGATACATTGTCACAGCTACAGACTGAAACAATGCCCAGAAATGCCAAGAGACTGCTTAGTAATATCCCCAAAGTATTTTTTCTCTTGGAGCTTCTAGGTCATTGCATTATATATACAAAATAAAAACAAAACAATGCTTAGGAATGGTAGACATATGTGTGGGACAATGTAAATAGATTAAAAAATCTCACCTGTGTATCTGTGAAAAACGGAAAGTTGTTTATAAAAGCAGTGCGATACACTTCATTTCAGGCGATTTTTCCCCTTAGGAATGTAGGAAATGCAATGTCAGATCAGGTGCTGAGCCTGACTCTTCAAGTTTTGTTTTTGCCTGGGACTGACCAGTATCAGATATGGAGAAGAAAAATCCCGTAACTGGTAGAAAATGAATGACCACTTCTCATGTATAGGACCTTCTCTGCTCACATGCAACAGCTACTCCATAGTAGCTGATTTCAGCATTTTGCCAACTCTTTAGCATTTCATAAGGCTTTTCTGCTTTTGTGGATTGTATCAGGTAGCTGTGCACCTTCCCACTTTTTAATATAAAAGTAGTTTCTTCTCTTCCTTTTTTCATCACTAACTCATTTATCACTCCTCTCAGTTCTGCTAGTGCTCATTTTTTACTGTCTACTCTCACATTTGATTCTTTCCCTTCCATTTTCTCTTCTNGTGAATAAAATCACTGATGTATTTCAAAATGGTTTTCAAGCCTGGGCCATAAGGTTATTCAAATTATTAGAATTCAGTCCATCTTTCCATACCTGCAGGAACTGGAGCCTGATTTTAGTGTGATGGTTCGAGATAACTGACAGCAGGGCTTTCCTTCCATTTTTACTCATTTAGAGATAGAATTGAAAGGTTGCTTCCTAGGAATGCAGTTGAAAACAGGTAATTCTAAATAGCAAGTATTGATAAACACTAAGTTCCATAGCTGAGATCCAGAATGAGAGCACCTCTGGAAAACTGAGTCAATCACTCCTAGTGACCCAGGAATACAAATAGTGGCAAAAAACTTTTCAGGTCAGGAATGGGACTGATGCTTGACTGCCAATCTGGGAACCAAGGGTATTCTTACATAATGGAATTTTCTTTAGCATTTTTTCCATATTAAAACTATTTTATTTTGCTACACATCTGAAATATTTCACCCTCACACTACCACTGCAACACAAGTGATAATTCCACGACAAGGTGTTTGTTAAAAAAAAAAATCTGAATTTACAAATAAGATTTTTAAATTCTTGATAGAACGAGTCACAAATTTACAAACAAAGCAAAATGCTTTTTCCTGCTTGCCTTTTAAAGGGACCCAAAAAAAAAACCTGAGGTAGTAATTTTTTTGAGAATATGATGCCTGATCTCATGACACTTCTTTCAATTAATTTCTCTTTATGGCTTTGAAGAAGATGTCTGATGTCTATCAACTGGCTTACATGACTTCATTTTCCTTGCACAACACCTCCAGATCGTTTAAGTTACCATGAAATTACAAAATACACTTACAGACTTCATGATGTAAACCCCACATATACAATGCTTCAGAGAGCACAAAAAAATTCGGCTAATTCGTTTTGAACACCTGCTGCAACTACACTTTGGATACTTGAATGATATTTAAAGCAGCTGTCTATATTTCAGCCATTTAAACACAGACACACAGACAGATATACTACAGAATTCACTGGTTTGACATAAATCATCATTACATATTTGTTTTACAGTTTGTTCCACAAACACATATATCCTCTTACTAATATTGTATCAGGTTAATTCACTGCATTTTTATTAAATAATCTTTGTAGTTACATAGTATCATCAAGACAAAACTTAAAGTGCTCATCATATGTGATACTGAGCTTTGTGAGCACGTGCCAATTAATTAGTTTGTATTTCTTCTAAAGTCTGAAATATTACACAGAAATACTAACATTGTACATCAAATATGTCTCTGCTAAAAAAAAATCTAGTAAAAAGTTCTGATAATGAATCATATTTGCCAATACTGAAGAAAATATGTTAATGAAATTAGTCTGAGTCAGAAGGAAAGGTAGTTAAATAAAATATATATGTTCAATTTTAGGAATTTTGTAAAACTAATTATGTAGAAGAATCTTTATGCTACCTTTTAGGGCTTTTATCCTATTACAATGTAGTTCACACTACAAATGACACATGGATAACTTTGACATTGAAAACATCATTCAAATTCTTGAAATAATTATTCCAAGTGAGAAATTTGACTAATGGTACAAGAGCTAGAGGGCTGATCCCTGTTCCTGGGGTAAATTCTGTTCATCCCTTTGGATATCAAAGGAGGTGTCAAGAGCCTGTTTTTCCCCACTGGTGTGTCATAATTTTACACTGATTAACTCTGTAGAACTGCTGCAAAAACTCATGTACTTCCTAAGGAAAAGCTTAAAGATCTGCAAGCAAAAATATTGTTGCAAACAGAAAAAATCAAGTGTTTGAACATTCAAAGGACCAAACACTTAGCTGAAGGTTATTTTGATTTTACAGAACACTAGGGGTTTTTTTTTCCTTTAATGTGCTTTCAGAGGTTTAAGGTCACTTTCAGAAGCTCTGCCACTGGGATCAACAAGGTGTTTTGCAAAATATAAGCAAATCCAAGGGAAAATTGATCTATCTACACATTTATTCAGCTTCAACAACTAAATATACTTATGACATTGCATTCAAATTACATTTAGCTAGCAAATCCCTCAAAACTTCAAAGCAGCAGGCAAATGACTCTTTTCCACTGTGGGTGACTTCCCCTTTTCACAGACAGCCATGATGATTTGGCATATTTAGACATCCATTAGCAAAGGTGGGAGATGCTCAACACCACACAAAGTAGTTTAGGCTATAGATATTTTGCAGTTTCAGTATTCTTTTAAACAAAGCAGAGGAACTCTTTGACTCTCTTTCTGTGTGGATTATTGGAGGCACACATGCCTACAGTTAGGCAAGATAAATCATACACTTAAAATCTTCCAACTGTTGTGCCTGTTTGCTTCAGGTTAAAAGATATGGCAGGAACAGCCTGTTGCTGTTGAACGTATGGGTAGTCACCTTGTTCTAACCTAAGAAATAAGGAACCTACTCTATAAGAACACCTTTAGGCTCTAGGCTTGATGAGATACTACAGCTTCTGTCCATCACTAGATAAATCCCAGAAAGCCTGTAGCAGCATATCTTTATGCACACCATTAAGTGAAGGAAATAACACAGATAGAGGTATCTGTGTTAAGAAAGAAGAACGTGTCTGATTGTATCTGACTGTCAGATTCAGTCAGAAAACTGAAGGGTAAATAAAACACTGTCAGACACAGTGTGTTATCAGCTTACACACTGCCACAGACAGAAATTTCCTCATAACTCAAGAGGTTTTTTGCAGTACCTCTAGTATGTCTAGAAATTTGTAAGGTACAAAACAGAGTATCTGTGGTAAAATTGTTCTGTTAACTGTAACTGAACAGGGTTTTATGTTTGGCTGATACCTGGAGTAGCCCCTTCATGTCTTCATGTGTTAAATAAGTGGCTGAATTAGGAATCTAGGATAGCTTCCCACATGCTCAGCGGACCATCCAGACTGCTCTGATCAGACCCTGAAAGTGGGCAATTGTCTGTATAGAGGACAGGCTCTAAATCTGATGCCACCCTGATGTTACAGTCTACACTACAATGTGAGTTTATAGACACACAGATAATTAGTTGAGTTCTAATGTCCTGCCTGTACAAAGGCTAGGCAGTTCTATTAATCTGTGCTTGCACAGTTCCATGGTTTTGAGGGTAAAGGGTGAGAATCTGATTCACCAAATTAGATGTGGCCTTCTGGGACCTTCAAAATCTGAAATTCTCTTTTGTCTGGCTCTGCAGCAGGTACCTGATAATGCTGGAAGGCTCGCTTAGTGCATAAAATCATGGAAATAAGGAGAAAAGTAAAGCTGTTCAGCAAGGAGACTAACAAAAGAGAGCCCAGCTATCAAAGACACTCTCCTTCACAGGTGCAGGATCATTCCCTCACCTTAAGTTTCCAGCTTCCCCCGAAGCTAGAGATGGCTAAATTCTTGGCTCACTTTTAATCAGTCATCACACGGTCATACTTTTCTCAAGTAAATTAAACCTTTGTTTCAAGAAGGAAGGACCACAGCAACTTTGCTGCCACTGCAGTATCATTTTGATTCTGTCTTCAGTTACATGGGATGTAATGGATCCTCAGTGTTCCCACTGCTGTTCTGGGGACACATGACCAGCCCAAGAACATGGACTCATCTCCTTGTTCCCACTGCTTTTTCAGTGGGGGGTCTGAATCAGTTGGCTTGGTTCCAAAACTGATATTCATAAATTCATTATGAAAAATATGAGTTCAAACTTTCCTTCCAGGCTCAGAGAAAAGTGCAGGATACAGGAGAATCCCATTTCATTTACAACTGGCATCAGAGTACAAATTTAAAGGGACAGAACCTCAGCTCTCAAAACCTAAATTCTATTTTAATTATATAATTACAGGTAATAAAAAACCTGTGAAACAAATAATTTACAATTCAAATAGTAACATATCTATAATATATTAGAAATATAGTTTAAAAATGTCTCCGTATTCTTACTTAGTATAAAGTTTAATTTTATGCTTTGTATAGAAATGATAGCTTTACTTGTTACTGTCTCAGCAGAAGGAAAGAGGAAAGTTCCTAGGTAGCTAAATAGCATTGGGAAATTAAAAAATATTTTATTTTACTCTTTTTTGATAATAGAAAAATAGCCTTTAAAAATAGATTGTTAAACATATGGGCTTATATTAAAGTAAAATTGTATGTTATATACAGTAAGGCAGTATATTATATATTATCCTTTTTCATTTTGGTTTGTCTGGACTAGGATATGAATGGGATGCAGTTTTCTGTCACATTGAATCAAGGCAAAAATATATTTAGAAGAATTTGTTATTTTACTGTGATTTGTAGAATATATTCTCTTTCATATATGATTTGTCATGTACAAGACATCCTTCTTCTCAAAGACTGAGAAAAAAGATAAAGAAAACTTAATCAAGTGTCAGAATGCATTCAGAAGAAAACACATTTTAGGTAAGAATACTGTTGCACAATGATTTATCTAATGTAGGAACTGTTCAGATCGCTATGGTTTGCTGACTGACCCATAACAATTTTCATCTTTGTTGAATCTGTGGTACTTCCCCAGGCTTCATTAACCAACAGAAGTTTTGCAGAACTGAATAATTATTTGTCAGGGCATTTTTCATGACAGACAAGATCCATTTCCTCATTACACTGTGTCAGAAAGGTGTGCTAATGATCCAGGATTTATGCCCACAACTATTACCTCAAAGCACAGATTATTTTATTACCTGTACAATGCACATAGGAGGCTAGGCTTTTGAAGGCTAGGTTTTTTAAAGAACTGTTTGCTATGTGATTTAGCTTTACTGTTTGTAACTACTAAGTATGTGCTGTACTAAAAGTTATTTAAAGGAGGGCATAAAGGAAGATGGGTCCATGTAGTCTGATCCACTGGTGTCTCTTCTGGAGTTGCTTGGAGCTGTTGTGCTGTAGCTCGTATTCTTCTCAGCTTGACTTTGCTGAGGGTTCTGAGATGTTTCTGCCACAGGTTCTTGAGATACAGGTGTGTTCTGGTTGCGTTGATCTGGCAATAATACTAAAATGTGATGGTCCACAACTGTTGAGACCTTGGTATATTCTTTGCTGGTTCCTGGAACAGTGCATTTTTCAGTCTTTCCAGTATTTTCTTTATGTTTCAGTAATAGTGTTGGTTCCTCATCTTGTCTGACTTTATGAACTTCTACATAGTCCATTAGTTTAGGATTCAGGAAAGGTGACTTGTCATTTTGTTGGTTTTTTCTGACCTGCACTGTAGTTTGGTCAGTTCTGGAATACTCCATCTCGCTTATCTTTTCCACATCATCATACACAGTTTCAGCAATAGGATATAGCGACTGACGGTTTTCTTCATTTCCCACAAAAACTGGTGAAGTGTTCACATTTGTGGTGTTCAGTGTTATCTTGAATGCCTCCACAGTGCTGTGGTAGGCAAACATAGCAGCCTGATTACTGGGTAACTGAGCTGCCAGCCACGTGCACGACTTTATACTCTCACTGTTACAAGGCTGCGTTTTCTGTTCTGAAGCCATACACTGAGTTTCCCAGATGCCTTTTCCTCCTTTCTTTTCTTTAGCTCTTACATCTTGTGTTTGAAGAACAGATGGAATGCTGTGGGATTCCTTGCACTTCACAGGGAGGAGAGAAGGGCTATCACAGCTCCCTCGGCCTGAGTCACTGTCTGTTTCCTTGAGCGTAATTTTTGTATTTTTACTGGGAGTGTCATGACTTGGCATGAGTTGCTGATCCTCACTGTCCTCTACCTCCAGATACTCTATCAGTAGTTCCTCGCAATCTGATGTTGGAGGGAAACCATGACAACCAAGAGCACTCAGTAATTCTTCAGATTTTCCTGTCTGAAGGTATAATGAAGAGGATATAACTTTAGGGATTATCTGACTAGAATAATTGTGAACAATCTATGTATTTGATATACAAACACTTCAATAGTTATATTGCTGGACCTAAACCTGATTTCTACTGCTGCAGAAAATATTGAAAGAATGTAAGAAAAATTCCTAATTTTTCTCAGTGGAGAGACAATCATAAAATTCACATTTCTAAGGTGGGAAGGAGCAGGGAGCTTTTGGCAGATATGGGTCTCCTGAGTTTAAGAAGAAGGAAGTGGAGGAGAATTGCAGTGCAGACACCTCCTGCCTCTTCAGCATGGCAAAAGACTATGGAGAGCATCTCCCGTAAGAGCTACTAGGAAGTTCACAGAGGCATTTCCTCATGTCCCAGGAAACAGGGCAGTCACAAACTCTGTTCTTAAACATCCTCCTGTTAGAAGTGCAAGGCAAAACTGACTCACACATATCCTCTACATGCTTAGCTGGAAAGTGTTGCTTATTTCCAACATTGATTAATTGAAGCAGTTTTACACTTTAGTGTCGTATTTGTGTTTGCTAGTACATAAGTTGGAAAAACCATGAGTTTTGGTGAATTCTTTCATTGTTAGCTGTGATACTCACCTCCAGCAGATGTGTATCTATGCCTTTTATCTTTGGTCCTGGAACTGGTGGCAGAATAAAGGCCATCATTCTAAAAAAAACCCAGAACAGACATACCAGGTGTAAATACAGACCCTATCTCACTATTTGCTCTCCCATTTCCTCAGAAAGTGGCTGAGATGTTAAACACTTCTCATATATCTTATATGCCCCAGTTGGACCTCTGTCTCCTGTCTGCCTCTCATGCTAGGTAATTCACAAATACAGTTACAGCTCATAAAATACTCTCAGATGAATTTATAAAAAACACCACTAGTACAAAAGTTATTCAACTGGAAAAACAAAATTACTAATGTCCTTTTAATTGTCATCTCTCCCTTAACCTTCAGTTCTCTAATACCATTGTAAATTCATAATTGGCCAAGAAACAGTGAAGTAAGGCACAGTTCAGGAGGGCTATTGGGGCTGTCTGTGCATCTTTGCCTGTCATCTGACTACTGCTAAACAGGATTTATGGTGAAGGACATGGCTTTTCCAACCACAGATTCTATCCCTTTCTTCTATTCACCCAGTATTTTTTTGTAAGACTTGTACAAAAGCAGTAATCTTTGCAACACCTTTCCCTTTCAAATTTGATTGAAATCAGCCAGGATTCTAAGAAATCATTTGGGAAATTGATAGGGGGGCTGGCAGAAAGACAATCCCGTAATATAACCCTGTTTACTTTAGGAAATTATGACAAAACCCAAAGACATGTCTCCTACAGGAACAGGGATACTCCAAGTAATGCTTGCTGAATATTACATGACTAACCAAGATTAGTCAGATCTAACAGAGACAGATCTTTACCAACTGAGAATTTAGCCTGGTTTCCATAAAGAGAAGAAACATTGCTTTTTCAGTTGCAAATAAAGTTAAATACCTATAACTAATAATTTATAAGATAAAGCAAGTGCCATAGGAAATTGAATCAAATATAAGAAGTTTATTTTTGAAAAGTTTTCTCTGATCTTGGAGTCCATGCAATTATGAAATTGGTGGCTTACCTGTACCCTTTCATGATCATTATCCAGCTCATGATTAAACATACAAGAGATGACAGGACACCAACGATGATCCACACAACCATATCTTTTACTCTAAAGTCTAAGAAAAAAGCAGAATTATTTAAAGACATACATCTAGCATATACATAGTCAGCATGCTAAAAAAACTTGCAAATTACTTTTATTTTAAACATTGTTCTAAACTGCCAAATTTATTATTGAAGAGAGGCCTTCAGCAGCACAGACAGATCTCAACAATCCCTGTAATATTGAATAATGAATATAATTTTTACTAATGGTACTGAACAGGAAATAAACTCTCTTGGAAAAATCATGCAAAAATGCATGAAGAGGAAAATTTTGTCACAGCTAATTATACATATTGGGTTCAAATCCAGTTGTACCAAAACTGTAGTCATTTCATTATTAAATACATACAATTAATTAAATGCTGGGTAAAGTGACCTAGGATACATATTTTTAAGGATTTTTATTGTAATGTAACACTTTTTAACTCAAGTGCTTATTTCATATTAATTCCAGATAAAGAGCTGTTACTGTCTGAAGGCAGTCACTCTTTGTTGTCTGTGTCACCGTTTTAATGCAGTTGCCAATGTTCTTTTAATTAAAACCTACCATAAAGAGAACAAATGAGGCAATAGACAGAAAGGAAAAGGTTTAAATAAGGAAAGAAATTATTCACCTTCTTAACTCTATCATAAAGTAATGAAGGGGAAAGGTAACTGGGTATGGTGCAGGGACAATAAGGATTTGGTTACCTTAGCAATGATGTTCTGGTCTGTCCTGGGGAAACTAAGGGATCTGCATGGATGGTCACAAATAGCTAACAAAAAAATATAACATGAGCTTGCATGTAATAACAATTACTGAAGGGATGCCTGGCCACTCACCAGTAGGGATGTCAATATACATTTCTGGGCTCCACTCACTCCACAATCCATGGTGGTCTGGTTTGCAGTGAATCTGTACAATGTACCTCTTTCCAGGATATAAACTAAACGTTCTATATTGCGTTTGCTGTCCAACAAAAATAGTCTGGAAATAAAATAAAAACCACAGCTAAGGTTTTGGTAATCAAGATGGGAATATAGAATGAGTCTGGATATCTTTTCCTAATAATTGTTGAGCACACATGAAATAATGGTACACATTTTATTTCTATAGTTTATTTTCTGCTTTCTAGCAGGTGTGAATGAGATCTGGCTCTGGTATACAGTGCAAATTAAACTGCTGTAAAAACACATAATGAATTTATGGCAATAGGAGAGGAGCTGTGGCAATGGTAGGAACTGCCATGGTTCTGTGAATTTATGGCAATAGGAGAGGAACTGTGGCAATGGTGACAGGAAGAGGAGGAGGCAAGAAACAGAAATGGAGAAAGAAAATGCAGAGAGGCAGAAGGAATGTGGAGTGGTAGAAATGCACAGGGTAATAAAAAGTAGGTCTTGCAGTGGCCAGAAGGCCAGAGGAAAGTGCAGTGGGAGAGGGAAGGCAGGAGGAAATACAGAGGAGGTTTGGAAGTTCTGCAGACAAGAAGGGGATGCAGTCAAATACCAATAGCTGGAGTCTTTAATTTGCTACTCAGTTGTTTAAGTTGCAGATCCTGGCCATAGAAAATTATTATTATTGTGTGGCCACTAGAATTACCACCTAAGGGTTATTTAAATAAATTTAAATTATTTTATGTAATGCCACTGAGCTTTCTGTTATCTAAGAAGTGTTTGTGGTTAAGAACAAATTGTCATAAAGAAACCTGACTAAATGAGAATGAACAATTTAAACTACTATGCCAATATGATTAATAAATAATGACCACAATTAAAAACAAGTACTTTATCTCCTGCTATTGTACAGGAGCATCTGAGATACCAGTGTTCTCAGCAGGAAATCATAGGTCACACAAGCACTTTTGAAAAATTATGAACTATTTAGAGTGTCTGCTTCATTACATTCAGGCATGGGACCTGGCTGGCAAAATCTAGCTGGTCAGAAAACATAATCTAGCAAAAATTTGTGACATCCTTACCTCCCATTCCTCTCCTTCTTCAGGCTTTAGTCTCAATTCATATTCAAGGGTAAGCCATCCAGATCTGACATCAGCCAGTGGGGGTGGAGACCATGTCAGGACCAGATACGGTTTTCTCTTTATTGACATTTTTAATTCCAGAGTTATATTCACAGGAGGATCTGGCTGTACTGTTGAAATAAAAGAACTGTCAATAAGAATCTAAGTGACTTTTTTCCTTGCATCTTAGGAAGAAATATAAAATTATGTGAGTGCAGAGTTGCCATCTCTATTGTGTTGTGTCTGGTAATTTAGAACTGCTACTGGAATATAGAAATCAAAAGTTTCCAGATAAACTAAGTAGGGATTTATGAATTTTAAAACCCTTCTGAATAGTAATGATTATGTTGAATTCATGTTGAGATTTGCTTTAATAATTTATCATCAAAAATATTTTTTCTTATATTACCATTTATTGCTACTTTTCCCCACAACTATATTTCGAAGTTACCATCTTTAATGTTACGTTATGAAAGTTGTGTTCCACTATAATCTTATCAAAGCTTGGTGTAAATATTTAGAAACAGTGAAAACATGGGTGCTAATGAAACTTGTCCCCTCCATCTTTTGCATTTAGGAAACACAACCATATGATCCCTACACTCAAGTGTAAGGGATACTTAAAAGTAAACCAAAACCAGCATATTAAAACTCTGTCTGTATATCAAAAATAAAGCAAAACGAACACAAGTTTCTTCTACAGTCAGGTCTGCATCTTCCTCTGTGCAAAGGTAGAGCTTCTGCATATTGTGCATATATTTTACCACTGTCTGATCAAAGATCCATCAGGTCACCACACTGAGGTAAAATATAAAGCCATTTCTCCACCAGCCCTTTTCCAGCTGCCAGACTGCTGGCAGGCAGATCCTTGACAACAAAATGGTTATCAAGGATAATGTTCCGTTTCCTTAGATAAAACCCTAATTACTTGTCCACAGTCACTCTGTAGGAAAAGTCTGAGAAAGAGATTATTAGTATACTGCTATAAAAAGCACTAATGCAGCTTCTCTTGGAAACTACTTTAAGGTAATCAGATTTAAGTATTATTAGTTAAAAGATCAAATTGACTTCAGTGGCTTGTACAGTGGAAAAAAGATTTTAGCTGGATGATGTTTCTTAGGGTTTGACTACAAGAAATATGGAAAACCAATAAATGTTTATCTGAACATAATTTTAAAGCTTTTAGCTTTTTTGGCTTCTTCTGAAAGTAAGATGGTAAAGAGATGAATATTGATTTGTTATTACATTAAGGAATATCTTATTTGTGCAAGCTTTTAACTTGGATATAATACTATATAGGAGAAGAACTGGAATAAAAATTCTTGTCTCACACCCCATGATTTTGAATTATTTTGTTCAACAGAAAACTACTTTTTAACTCTTACCTATGTAAGTCACATCGACATAATGAGGATCAGAGACATTGCTTCCCATTTCATTAGTTGCCCTCACAGTAATATTGTATATGGTCCAGAAAGAGGTGTGTTTTTTATCGAAGTAGCATGAATTGGGGCCTGCAGTTTTATAATCTGGACATTCATAAACCTTTTCTTCTCTGAAATGAAAGAATCCCAGTGATTAGGTTACACAAACTAAAACGTGATTTTGGTTACTAGTACTTCAGCATTATTTAAGGCTGGATCTGATTTTTCATACCTGGCAATGTGAAGAAAATCAGAAAACTGCTTCCAGACTAAAGAGTCGTTGGACAATCCCAGAGACTGTACTAAGCATTTTCCCCACAAAGTAAACTTCACAAAGCCTGAAGAATTTAGGCTGTTGCAGATCCAGCTGTGGACAGTACAGCACAGCTCTTACTTCTCTGAAAGCCACTGTCCACTGCACAGCCCAAAGCTCTTACATGTTCCAGAGACTGAGTAGAAGTGATTGCTGAAGTCTTCTAACACATCTAAACTATGTATTCCCAATGCTCATTCCACAGTTACACAAATTCTGTATGTTCACGGATATGCTTTCAGAATTTTTTTGGTCTTTCATCACTTGATCATTTAAAAAAAAAAATCTACTTTGTACCTCTCCTTGGGAGCTTCCCAAAGTCAGAGGAGGGGTAGGAGAGAAAATTGAGTATGTAGTATTTTTTTCCATGCTCTTCCTAGATGCACAATAACAAAAGAGAAAGTGGATGTGGACCTCTTACTCTGCCATACCTGGCTGGACCAATTTGTGTCTTTTTTCACTAAGAGTGGGCTCTCAGCTGAGAGTTTAGCATCTATTTAGGTCATTGCAAGTTTGAGCATAGTAGGTGAACTGAAAAGGACCAAAAAAGGTTCACAAGACCTAAAAAAAGTTTATTGACTCTTTCTTTAAAATGAGTGCTTATATCTGAGTTTCAAGGAACAATGACTATGGAAACCAGGAGATATTCATGACCTATTAATACTAGTGCAAAACAAGCCTTATCAGAAGATAAAAGTTTTAGTATCTGGTCATTTTGGAAAGTTTTATTTCTAAGACTGCATGGTTGAAGAGTTTTAGGACTGTGCAGTTGTATTGTTTGCTAGTGTGCTGTTGATGAGCAATGAAAAGACAGAATTCATAGTAATTCACCTGCCATTATAAAGAGATCAAGATTTAATATTTTAATCTTAGACATGTTGCTGCTTTAGTATGATGCCAGAACATGCCATTGGACAAAGCCATGGACTATAGAAAATGACATCTCCCAATATAAGAAACCAATGAGGATTGATTTTCTAGGTCCTTCCAACAAAACACTGAATTGTGAATAACACACAGTGTTATTACTGTCAACACTGTGAATAAAATGCAGTGCTTATTACCCCTCTTTGCTGTAAAGCAAAGTGTGGTTGGTTGAGAGTCCTCCATCCACAGCAGGTTTCCACCAACAAGTAAATGTTTCTTTTTCTGGAGAACGGCACTTTATTATTCTAGGCTTTTCAGGAGGTAGCCGTTCTGTAAGAGATAAAGAAATAAACTAATTAGTAAGTTTAATCCATTAGGTCCACCTTGAATTCATAAAACAATGTCAAGCAAAGAACAGGAAAATATGAAAAAAGAAAAAGTTTTGCTTCATAGTAGTACAGGAAAGGAGGGACCATTCACTGCTTAGGGCAACAATTTGCGAATTTCACCTGGATTCAGAATTCTCTTTCACTGCAGCCGAATCGAAGAATGGTTTCAGTTTTCTGCCTGTGGCTTTCTTCCGCCCCAAAATCTCATAAGGAATGTTGAAATACTGTCATAGCAGGCTCTATAAAATTATCTAAAATACACTCTACTATCCAATCTATTTTCTATAGTGTTCTGGTTTCAGCTGGGATAGAGATAATTTCTTCTCAGTAGCTGGTAGAGTGCTGTGGTTTGGACACAGTATGAGAATAATTTTCATAATACAGAGGTATTTTGTCACTAAGTCATGTTTATCCTAAAACAATGACCTTTTTGTGTCTCCTGCTCTGTCAGTGAAGAGGTAAAAAACAGAAGAAAAAGGTTGGGAGTGAGTATAGCCAGGACAGATGACCACACCAATGGGACACTCCACTCCATAGAACATCATCTCCAGCATACATTTGGGAGTTACCCGGAACAAGTGCCCATCAGAATTCAGAAATGGGGTATGGCATTGATCAGTAGTGGGTGAGTAAATATATTGTCCATAATTTTTTGGTGGGTGTTTTCCCCCCTTTTTTATCATCATCATCATCATCATCATCATCATCATCATCATCATCATCATCATCATCATCATCATCANTCCTCATTCCACCATGGTGACATATGAGTAAGCAGCTGAGTGATGGTTTGTTGCCAGCTGGGCTTAAACCACTACATACAAAAACATTTTGTTTTTTCCAAAAGGTGCGATTCAAGATGGTTCTCTTTGTTTGAAAGGTATGCTGTCATTTTCTTTTGCTTTTAGGTTAAAAAAAATGAAGAATGTAAATGTTTGTCTATTTGTTTGTATTCTTGCTAGTAATTTTCTTCTGAAGTACTCAAAATACACAAAGAAGCAGCTCTCATATTCCACTGTAATGTTGTTATGCTCAGTACTCTACCTACTTGCATGATTGCTCCTGAGCAAGTTTTTATAGTTTCAAGAACAGCACTTAAGAGTTGGGCGGAGAAAAATGCTTAAATTTTGAATAGGCTGATGTTCATCAAAACCCTGAAGTGATTAAACTTTTGCAGTTATGTATTTCTGGCAAAAATATGGTCCCATTACATCAATAATATATATTTTCTACTATGTACAGCAGAGACATTGATTTTCCAAATTTCTAATTGCCTAATGCAGACCTGAAAATGGGATATTTAAAAACTATTTTTCTATTAACAGTACTTCAACAACCTCCATGTCAAATAATGAATAATACAACTAGTAACTGAAGAAGTTTTGAGACAATTTGGTGAAAGTGTCTGGCAACAAGATAGGATGTCATACATATTTAGTGTGTCTACTCAAATCCAGTAAAACACAGATAGTGGTTTCCATGTGATAGTGTCTGTAAGTGCCATGCTCTGTTAGACACAGCAGTGCTTTCAGTCCAGGCTCTTATACCTTATACATACTTATAGCTATGTTTAAAAATCAACTTGATTTTAAAATAAAGGGACAAGGACAAAACATTACTTAGGCATGCCTGCATCAGAAGTGACTTCCTAGTAAATGCCACCTTGCTTATCATAGCCAGTTTCAGCAGAGGATCGTGACCAGATCAGCAAGATAAACAAAGCAGTTACTCAGAAAGTTTGGTAAAATGCACTGAGCAATACAAAGTATCCACGTGAGAGGCCAGGTTTTCAGAACTGGCATTTAGTCACCTTCACAGCATTGAACCTGCTACAATTTAAAAGCAATTTACAGAGCAGCAATCATCCACTCACCTTTAGGGATCTGAACGCTTCTTTCTGAGCTCCACTCGCTCCATTCTCCGAGGTCTAACATGCAACGCACCTGAACAATGTACTTCACTCCAGCTTGCAGGCTGGTCACCTCGTAGCGTGTCTGCATTCCCACAGAGACTGTCTGGAAAAGAAAATGGACTGGGAAAATAATAAAGAATTGGACCACTTTAACAAATAAATCATAACGAAATAGATGTGAGTTACTGACTTCTGAAAGTCAGGGATTTAAGTTTGGTATTTATAAGATATTAATTACAAAGAAGCAAAAATAGTGATTTAGCAGAAAAAAAAAAATCACTGCTGATTCTGATATTCAAGAACATATTGAACTGTAGACTTCCTAGTACTCCATCAGATCCACAGTGCAAGAAGCACTACAAGTAGTCCAGCCCACATATAAATCCCCACTGAAATTCTTCTCAGTAGCTTTAAGTGACTTTCTCAGACCCTTCTAATTTCTCCTTAGAACTACTGCAAAATGCATAACATTCTCCATCTTAAGGCATCAGGAAGCTACATAGCACTGAGGACACATGACTATAACTTTAAAAATTATATTTTGTCCTGAAAACTCAGCTGTAGCAGTACTGAAGCTGAATCTTAGAAATATGGCAACAGGTGGGGAATGTCAATGGAAATGGTTAAATGTGATGTGAGTAGGCCACAACAAAATTTCTGATGGGCAGGTTGCCTCCAACTGATTAGGTTGAAGAGGATGATGATAACTGGGTTTTGTTGCATACATAACATTAGGATGATTATGTAATTATGTTGAACTTCATGGTCTCTACAGACCATGTCAGTATTTTTCTTTTTTAATCAGATTTGGTTACATTAAGTTTTCTATTCTTCCATAAACTAACATTTTTATAGGATCAATTAAACTGAGACAAGAGAATTTACTGAATAGAGAAATTATAAAATAAATACATTTTCCCCTTACCTCCCACTCTTCCTTTTCCTCAGGCTTTAGTCGTAGCTCATAGTGATATACATGTGAATTAAAGCTGGCATCAACTAATGGAGGTGGAGACCATTTTGCCCAAAGGTATGACATGTTAGCAGATGTGTTTGTTTCTAGAGAGAGGTTCACAGGAGCATCTGGCTGAACTGTATAAATGGATGAAAAATGTGCAATTTAATTTTCTCTCAGAAAAGACACCTTCTGTATGGTTTTGTATGTCATCATATTCATTTCAGATAATTCAGCACTGTAAAAGAATATTAAACAAGCCTTTTATTTTTCCTTTCTCTTTAATGGGTTTAACTGGCTCCCGATTTCCAATGGTATCAGCAAATCCTAAACTTTACTCTGAATTTGTCAGGCTAAGGAAATACAAATCATCATTTCATAAGGCCACTCTTGCAAAATTAAAATGTCAGCCATTTCACAGCTAGAAAAACTAGGTATATTATAATTGAAATGGTATATTATGTGTGTGCAGAAAATAGAATGGAGTCAGTAATATAAAATATTACAAAAAGCCTGCATAATGCTCAGGTTTCCAAGACTGCAATGACAGCAGCCAGAAAGATTTTTACATTTGAAATATTAGGTAAATTAATTTGAAAATTTTATAATCTACATTGAGTCTAATTAAAATACTGCAGACAACTAGAAACTGAAGCAATTTTTTCAGCTGAAGTTAAAATTTTTACATATTCATAAATGAAGTTCCTACAGTCAAGTACATAGTTACTTAATTCATAATTAAAACACAGTTTACACATACATTTAACATGCATATTTTAGATTATCTGTAAATAAACACTTCTCAGTAGCAAGTTTCACATCATTAGGAAAGAAATCTTTCACCACTAGCTGTTCTGGGATTAAAAATTGCACACATCTCCTACTAGTTTGTTTTCCATTTCATTGTTTGATTTTACCTATGGAAGTTACATCCACATGCTGAGGATCTGAGCTGTTACTTCCAATCTCATTTGTTGCCATTACAGTGATAATATATGTTGTCCAGGGATTAGTGTGGTTTTTATTGAAGTAGCAGGAATTTGGACCTGATGTTAGGTAGTCTGGACATTCATAGATTTTTTCTTCACTGAAACAAAATGATTTAAAAATTTAGAAAATGAAGCAAAGCAGATAATATTCTAGTAATGGACTAGGTTCAGCAGAGAAATTGGAAACGTTTGTGAACATACATATTAAAAATTATAAAATCACACATACAATTTTAGATATAAAATATATAAGATATTTTTATATAGTATAGATATTATATAGATATAAATAAATAAAAATTTATTCATTTATTTATAAATATAAAAATAGATATATAATTTATAATTTTATATTATATATGTCTGTAATCACATCTCTTAGAAACATTTTGGTACATGTCAAATGTCACTACCATAAATATTCCATTGATATTTTTACTGCAGTTATTTTGATGAATGCTTTCACCCCCTTTTTTATACATGGGAGTAAATCAACAAAAGAATAGAAACAGAAATTTCCAGAGACAGAACAAAGAAATTTTAATAATATTTATAAGCAAGTAAGAGGGAAATGAAAAATATTTTTTAATTAGATAAGCTAGTAAATATCTTTGCATATTACTCCTAGAAATTAAAACTTATGATGCCTATGGCAGAGAACTTTTTTACTGATCAGTTTGTTTTCAGCAAGGTCAGAGAATCATTTAAGTTGGAAAAGATCTCTAAGATTGTCAAGTCAAGTTTTGACCACCTTGTCAACCAGACCATTGCACCAAATGCCATGTCCAGTGACTCCACCACCTCTCTGGGCAGCCCATTCCAATGCTTTCAGTGAAGAAATTCTTCCTGAGGTCCAGCCTGAACCACCTCTTGTGCAGTTTGAGGCCATTTCCTCGAGTTGGCTGGGAGAGTAGGCTGATCCCCACCTGGCCACAACCTCCTTTCAGGTGGTTGTAAAGTGATAAGGTGCCCCCTGAGCCTCCTCTTCTCCAGGATAAACACCCCCAGCTCCCTCAACCACACCTTGTTGGACTTGTGCTCCAGCTCTGTTGCCCTTCTCCAGTCATGCTCCAGCACCTCAGTGTCTTTCTTGTAGTCAGGGGCCCAGAACTGAACAAAGCATTCAAGATGTGTCCTCACCAGTGTTAGTACAGACAGACAGTCACTGCCCTGGTCCTGCTGGACGCATTATTGCTGATACAGGCCGGGTGCCATTGGCTTCCTGGCCATCTGGGTACACACTTGCTCATGCTCATCCCCAGATCCTTCTCTGCTGAGCCACATTCCAGCCACTCTGCCCCAGCCTGGAGCTGCACGAGGTTGTTGTGACCAAGGACAGGACCTGGCACATGGCCTGGTTGCACCACACACCACTGGCCTCAGCTCATCAATGCATCAATGCAGATCCCTCTGCAGAGCATTCCTGGCTTCCAGCAGATCAACACTCCTGCCCAACTTGGTGTTATCTGCAAACTGACTGAGGGACCTCTCAATCCTCTCATCCAGATCATCAATAAAGATATTAAACAGGACTGACTCCAACACTGATCCCTTAAGGACACCACAGTGCCTGGCTGCAGCTGGATGTAGCTCCATGCACCACTATTCCCTAGGCCCAGCCATAAGCCAGTTCTTAACACAGCAAAGAGTGCTCCTGTCCAAGCTATGNTATATGGGTCTTTGTCTTCTTTCGGAGAATGATTTTGTGCTCAGGGCTGGCATGGGTGATGTACTCACAGCCTACCCCAGGTATGAAGAACTACACAAACCCAAAGTGTCAGCTGATGTGGTGCAAGAATAAACTTTAATTCCACTATTATCCTCTGTGTATCATCAATAATAAGGTTTCTTATTATTTATTTCTATTATTCCAGGCAGTTTTGTCACAGTTCATGAAGAAAAGATGAGAGAAAGGGGCCTGTATCTAAGAGATAATGAGCCTAGAAAGGCAAATGTGACCCAAGTCTAAAGTGCTTGGCAGAGCTAGGGTTCAGCAAATTTAATGAAATGGATAAGCATTTCTATCCTTCCCTAAGCATAACAGCTCTAGTCAGTGACAGGTGTGAATTAAAATGTTCATTAAACTTTTTGATCAAGACTGAAACATCTGGGCTTTCATAAAATAAAAGTCCTCAAATCACCATTGTGTGTGTGGTGACTTCATTAAAGACTTTTTCTGCTCAATGATTTGAAATATCTAATTTTAGCAGGGATATCTGAGGCTTTATCTTACCTATTCTGAATCTCACTGAATTAATTAAAAAAATTTAGTCTTTGAGCCTCCCTGCTTACTTGCTCCCTGTTCAAAGGCTAATTGTGTTCAGGAAGAAAGTTAAACAAAGATGGACAGGTTAAGTAAAGTTGCCAAACATACACACATTTTACTCCTGAACAGGATGAAGGAATCGAGAATTTACCAAAATATTAAATTTTGAGATGCTATACCATGTCTGATTTCACTGCATTTTGGGAACCATTGACCACAGAACCTATAGCAAAAAAATGCCTATAGTCCACATGGGGTCTTGGTGTGCATGGTAATGAACAAGCTTCTTGTCAGGGCCCCAAGGGCAACACCAGCCCTCACTGCCCCTGCCCAGCCCCTCCATGGGGACCGGGGCCCCAGGTCCCCAGTTCAGCTGGTGTCCACCTCCACACAGTCCTGCCTTTCCCAGCCACAGCCCCCGAGCCAGCCCCAACCCATGAGCTGATGTCCCAGCCCAGCCTGGCCTCAGTGTGTCCCTGTCTCCAAGGAGGTGACCAATGCCCAGGGCTGGGCTGCCCCTTCCTGTCCTGCTCCATGTCTGAGGTGATGGGAGACCTGCTGCCTGTGGTGTCTCATTCTTCAGTGCTCAGAGGAGACCCTGATCAGCTGAAAACCATGTGCTTCCCAAAACGATGGGCAAACATGCCTTTGTTCCCAGCACATCTTCAGACAAGTGGGATTTTGGTAGATGAGTTTCAGGAGGGACAGGGTGAAGATTCGGGGCTGTTAGTGGTCATGTTTTCTTCCAACAGTGGAAGCCATGGATCTTATCTTTGTTGTCTATCTGAGGTTAAAATGGATTAATGAAAACAACTTTACAAATTAATGTTGCCATTCTCTCAGTATGTCACAGCCATAACTTGATCACTAACAGAATACATATGTACCAATTGTTACCTGTCCTTGCTGTAGAACAGGGTGTAATTGTTAGGAAGTCCTCCATCTGAGCCAGGCTTCCACCAACATGAAAAAGTTTCCTTTTCTAGAGAACGACATCTTATTATCTGAGGTTTTCCAGGGTACGATTGACCTAGGGGAGTGCAAAAATCCAACCAGTTAAATTAGAAGTGGGCAATGCTTTTGGATGCTATTGTCGAATGATAAGTCAACCAAGCAATCCTTTTTGGAAGACAATGAAATTACATGAAACTGTGGACTGAATTGGGCAAACAACTCTGCCCAAAAAGGATCAATATTCTCAGAAAAGTAAACACATTTTACCCCAAACTTTTAAAATAGCTAGTAGAATGATTTTGCTTTTTAACATAAACTTTTATTTTTTACATAAACTAAAAATGGTATATTTATCTCCAAATTAAACTATGAAGATTGGAAATAAACATATGACCTTTTGGGTTTGTCCCCATAAACATTAAAATTTTTTATCTTCAGATCATTTTAAGATTAAATTTTACCTTCAATTTGCAACAGAACTATAATTCCATTCTTTGTGCATATTTGGGGTAAATTTTAGGTCAGAAAATTATAAAAGGAAGGAAATCAATGGGCTAGATGCAATTTTTGGGATACTGGCAACCTGAATGTAGTAATTAATCATTTAAATTATCCGTGTTAATCCAAATACATTCAAGAATATTTCATGTTAAGATTACTTCTCATTAATTTATACCAAGAATACAGACCATACATTAACGTTCATTTTAAAACAACAAGCATGTGACCTTTATACCTAAGCTTATCTTTATTTCAATAAAGTTCCACATAATTATCTCAAATAGTTTAACTGTTCATATGCTAATTCCCAAGAAGGCGACAGGCATAAAGTAAATATAGGGGTGGAGTAAGTACCTTTCAGTATTGCTACCAAACAATCCTTAAAATAATAGTATAAAAAGAAAGGATAACTCCAGCCATTTTCAAAATTGCCATACTAAACTTCATAAGAAAGCAATTTAAATAGGTACATGCTCCAGTGGTGGTCAGGATAGATTAGGTAAAGCCTCAGACTTTTCTAAAGAAAGTGTCTTAAGGAAAATACAAGTGTCTCAGGAAGCGTTGTACTTACCAGTCAGACCTACTGTAGTCAGAGCAAGCTGCAAAATAATTTGAACTGATGAAATGAATCTCTGTTTCATGATGCCTGTCTCTTCTCAGGAGGAAATATCAGATCAAGGGCTCACTGAAAAACATGCCATCATGAAACAGTCAGTAACAATGCTCAGCGTGTAATACGTATCGCTTGATTTGATCAAAGTCCTTTTTGAATTGCACCTAATTGATTCTTGTTCTCTCTCAAAAAGGTGAGGCAATACCAACAGTTCCACTTCGGAAGCTGAAAACCTGAATCTCAGAGAAGCAGGTAGGCCTTCCCAGAGGTCTTTGAATGGTTAGCACTGCTAGGGTTACAATTTCTTAGCATTAACAAATCTTGCACATTTCTTTGGCATCTTTGGCATACTCGGTTCTTACATTAGAGTTCTAACTTCTAGATTAATCAATTAATCTAAGAAAGTAACCTTTAGCAACAAAAACATACTTTTATCCCTACTGATGCAAGGAAGAGGTCAACATATTTGAACCCTGAAAGTCCTGAAAACAGAAGGCAAATAGAAAAGGTCCAACAGTTATTTAGAAGTTTCTGGTTTTTGATCCAATCTCAAAACTTCTCAATATTTGGGACTGTCAATATTGAATTCAGGATCACTTGAGCTGAAGAATGCTACTCTTTCAGTGCATTCAACCAATTGTTTTTACTGTATTTGATTTTGTAGTAAATTTCAGCTGAAATACAGATGCACAAGTGGTCACCAGCTGGGACTAAGACCCAGTCCCTGCAGTGGGCTGACACCACTAGATGTCCTCAGAATTCAGGTTACCAGTCTGGGTGCTTTGAAGTCCCTGTTGCGGCTAAATCTGTTTGCTTAGCCTGAAGAAACGACATACGACTTAAAGGAAACCTCCTGCTTCTCCCACCAGTACGCTCCCTGCTTGGAGATGACTGCAGTCAGCTGTTGGATTCTTGGTAGCCAACCTCACTCTTCCAAACTAAAGAAGAACGATTTACTATCTAAATAGGAAGCTCCTTATCTCAGCTTTCCACTGCTACTCCTAGCACATTCACAGGTAGTTGTATGCTTGCAACCCATTCCACTTAGCGCAGCATGGGAACAAGCTGTGTTCTTGGCGAGGAAAAATCCTTTGTGGATTATCAGATGACTCAATTTTCAGTATGTAATTAATTTTCTACATCAAGAAACTATAATACATCATCATACCAATGTTTTTCAAGCACAAAACCAAGTGAAGTATCAGTTAATGCAGCTAAATCTAAAACACGTTTACTGAGGACAATGTGGAAGAGAACAACTGTTGGCTACATTCCCATATGCCACTTCTGAATATCCAGGCATGTTTCAGGCGTGTAACTGAGCTACAGGCTGGAAAATTGCATCTGGGTTAGTTTTAAACCCAGAGCATTTTGTGCATATACAGACTGAGGAGAGAACCACTTAAATATAAATTCCAGTGTGGTGTAAACACATGTACTCTTCGTTACTGTAAACAAATGACAGGCACACATTAGTGTTTGACTTCAGAAATTAGCCAAAAACGTGGGGCTATAAAATGACAAACACATGAAATGTGCTCATAAAAGGCACATTTTTCTCAGGTGAAGGTGAAATAATGAAACGACAAACAGTAACTATTTCATGCACATATGATAGTATTTACAATATTTTATTACTTCTAAACATAGTTGAAACATTTGCAAAACACTGTCCTTTCAAGCTAAGACTCATACGGATAAAGAACCAGAACCATGATTATTTTTTGTTTTTTACTTTTATGCATGTATCTTCCTGTGAAGAATTGACAGAAAAAGAAACTGATTACACTGGCTGAAAGAAAGAAATTTTTTAATACAACAAAAGAGAGGCATAATCAAGAAGGATCTTTATTAGAGCACTCTTCAAGGAAAATGGGATGCTTTTGTAAACTGAAGACCTAAAGAACCAAATTCATAGAATGTGGAAGAAATTAATGCATTTTAAAAAAGTATTATTCCTCTGGAGCTTTTGAAAATGAGATGATTGTGAACCACTTCGGTAATGTGGCTGTGCAAAAGAACAAGAGGGGTATAGGGAAGGAATATGGACCTATCAGACTAAACTCTGTCTACAGTTCTGGTAACCTGCACTTGGGAAAAAAGAACCAAAAAAATCTAAAAAAGATTTTAGAACACAGCTATGAACATGACATAGAGACCATCTCATGATGATTTAAAGAATTGGCTTTGTACTCCATGCAAGCATGGTTGTCATCTGCAAACACAGAAGGAGATAAGTAGAGGAAAAATAAGAATATGTAAAGTAAGAGTGTTTCTACGGTTGCTTGCTACTCGGTATTTGTGACTCAGATAGGGCTTAAAAGGCATCTGGAGAGCGGTCTTGTTTTTTTTAAATATTTACTTAATAAAAAGGTAATACTTTGTCATAACTGTATAAAGTGCATCTTCCCTATCTATGACATGAAAATGTTTTCAGAAATGGGTAATTAGCATTATTGAAGATGCTATAAGGTAATGTCTCTCTTTTAGGACTGAATGCATTCTTTTATAAGGGATGCAGTGGACTTGATTTGCCACAATGTCATCCAAAACCAAGGGTTGAGTAACTGATAATTAGAAGATCATATGCCTCCTTTTGAAAGTCTTGATTTCATTCCAACCAAATTATTGCATTCTGACATTCTATCTGAACTTCTCCCTTTTAACACAGCTGTTAGAGTGTTTTCAACAGCTGCACATCACATGCCAGAATACAGTGCTCCTTGATGGAAATGGAAACTACTACTGGTGTTTTAGAATGCAGAAGAGTTAGAAATTTTTGTAAAACAATTCTGCCCTGTAATTAATAATATAATGAAATTATAGGTTTGAAAACTATGCTGACAATGCTACTAGATGAAGATGAAAGCTAAACACCAACACTTAAATCAGGTACTGTGAAGCTGAGTTGAGAGAAACATCTCTTTGTCCTAACTAATTTTTAGTTCTTGCATTCTTTTATTTCTTTCTTTCTTGGCTCTACTGATGGATAAATTTCTTGAGACTGACAGAGAAGTCTTTACTAAGTTCTGCACAGATGGAAAAATTTTCTATCTGCAATGTTTTCAGGCTTGCAGGAACAGGAACAACTGTGTATCAGCCACTGGCAATGACATAACGTCCAACACAAGTTCTGCTTCTGTGGATAAAGAAATCAAAAGCCAAAAGTACTTTACCAATCTCTACTTTAAAAGTTTGACATTTCCATTAGTCATGATGATAAACTATGTTCATCTTTCAGGCCTGGGGGAAGGCGGTTTAAGAAGTTCCCAAAAAAACATAATTCATTACCATTTGAAAGGCTGAACTACAGTTGTATGAAACAAAATACAATAAAGGAACTCAATAAAGCAAGATCATGATGGTCTGTTAGACCATCCACAACATTCAACTGTACTGTGGACATGGCAAGAGTCTGCACTCCCACACAGAGATCAAAATGCCAACAGGGATGCATGTTCCTGCCCATGGCCTAAGCATCATGGCCAGATATGTTTCTGACTGACAGTGATGGCTGGGATTATACTGCAAATTAAAAGCTGTAGATGTACAGTGTGACCAGAATTCTGCTTTCCATCTCTGAATGAGCCCTAATTGGGTGTCTCTGAATCCCTCAGGCACTCAGTACTGGCTTCATGTTGATGTACAGGCTCCAGAGAAGATAAGGAACTCAGGCATGCCTATGATCTGAATTTCTTGTTACTGATTCCAGCTGGCAATACAGAACAATAGGTTCTGTGGCGTACTTTGTGAGGAAACCTTTGTGAGGCTGCTGGCTAAGAACGTAGATTTTCAGTTAATTTATTGGGTCTAAGGACTTCATATTTCTGTGTTGCATAAAATGGGAGCAGTGGAAAAGCCTTTTGGATTTCACCTCAAAAGCCTATATATGGACTTATAATATATTTTTCTGAAATTTCTGTCTTAAACAAGTCACCTCCTAACAAGCCTTAACAGTCCTTCCTTTGATTAGCAGTCAAGATGTGATGAGGAATGAAACAAATTTCCTCACCCATGGAGCTACGTTCCTCAGTCTGAAAGACTTGAGTCAATTTTGAAAAAGGAAAATCACATACTCCCATATTCAGGAAAATAGTTTAGATCCTTACATCTCCATCATAGTATTATGCTCTTAATTCCTATTGATTTGACAGAACCAAGCCTGAAATTTTCTTAAGAACTTTCACTGCCTAAACTGGGGGGGGGAAAGAAAAAAGAAAAAAAAGAAAAAGAAAANAGAGTAGAAGAATTCACCATTATCCCTACTTTACAGATGGGGAACCAAGGTAGAGTACCCAACAGACTCATACTAGAAATGTAACAAAAGTTAAAACCTGATAATTTTCTACCAATTTTCTTTTCTAAATACCACCTCTACTGCCTTTGTTTTCCCACTAAAACAAAGCTAATGCTTTAGCTAAGTAGTAATCTTTCTCTACCACTCACATCTCGTGAATATTCCATTTTCTTCCCTCATGGTTTGTATGTTTAGGTATAATTTCAGGATTTATTTTTACAGCAGTCTCTTACAGAAAGGAAAACCATAAGCTCTAGAGAGTAAAATTTTAGAGACTGAAAGCTAGAATTTACCTTTGAACCTGAAATATTATGTACATGGATCTCTAACAAGCCCAACTACATAATCACGATCTTCTTATAGTAATTATAAGTATTTTTGATATATGGCATAGTCATAAGTATAAAATCAAATTTTTTACCTAGGGGATTTATGTTTGTGAGGAAGCTTTTTATTCCTCTCTTTCATGAATGTCAGATTTCTTGGTAAGTTGAAAAACAAAAATTCCAAGAATGGTCTATTACTGAAGCTTTATTCCTAAATCGTAAAGAGAAAATAGTTACTCTTTGTATTAGCTGTTGTAGATACTGTCACTCTAAGTAAATACACATAAAAATTAAGAGTGATAGAGACAGTGGTAAAATACTGTACATGCATTCCTTTATCTATTTCAAACAAAATTTTGCAGCAATGAGCTTTGGATGTAGTTTAAATTTGCTCCTAGACTGTGCTAGGCTACTTGATTAAAGGCTAATCAACATCTGCACAGGCCAGGACACGATCGGATAAACACTGAAAGGGATGGGGGAGGAACGCTAGCAGTCTCATCAGTGAAAATTGGGTGCAGGGAATGAATTATATCTGACTCCCAAAGCACAGTCAGACCATTGTCTTCATGTTTAGCCCACCAAACAAATCCCTTTCCCACTGACTCATTGACTGAAGGAGGCAGAACACTCATTAAGCCATGCAGTGGAAGAAATGTTTTGAAGAGAAAAGGAAAGGTTCAAAGCGGACTGGGGAGAAACAAGAATGGGAAATAAGGGGAATAAACAATTCAGTTCAGTGTAAACTGGTGGTTTGTCAGACTGAAATGTGTGCCTGTGTCACTGTAGTCTACCCTATGATCTCATTAAACCCTATTTTTATCTCCTGTCTGGGTGGACTGCTCTGAGTGGTACCTTTGGATGCCAGTGAACTCTCAACTCAATTAGCCAGTGAAGAAAGAGGATTGCAAATCTCCAGGTTCAAATGCAGACCCCACACATCTGCAGAGAGCAAGAGGATCTAGGACCTACTACTAGGTCAGCTGAACATCTAAAAGAAGCTACTGGAGTGATCCATTTCTTTATGTGCAAATGCACACATATATATGTAGATCTATACATTAGGACATTGTTGATGTGCGTGGCCTGTGTTTGGGTTTTCTGTCCATGTACCCACCCACTGGGAGAAGCTGCTCAGCTTTGCTACAGGCAGAAACTGAGGGTAGGGACCCACATCTGTGGGACTGCCTGACTGAGGTGACTATAGCACACTGACATGCAATGTTTTACCAAAAAACCCTACTTTATTTAACTGCCTGCTCTCTGCCATCTGCTCCAAATACACTATTATGTGAAGAAAGAATTTAGATAGGCAACTTATCTGCCAGAGCAATAAGAACTACTTACACATTAGGTAACTAACTTTGAAAACACTAACTTCATCATTGTTTTTCTGACAAAATCTGTCGGTAAACAATTTGAAACAAAATAGAGTATTTTCTAACTGGCAGTAAGACTGGTCACAGAAACCAGGTGGGATCACACATTACTCAGTTACCAGGGCATTCTTTTGTTTGGCTCCATTTCAGTAAAGCTTATGAGAGCAATAAAAATACCATGAAGTTATTTGGCAGCTAGACATTATGCCATTACAGAGGAACAGATTTAAGTGACAGCAATAAACAGGGCTTTTTTATATGTGCATATTTAAAAGGGCATTAATAATGTGCAGCTGAATCTGGCAGAAATAATGTTTGCAGTTACTTAATCATGGCATAAGGTGAAATGTAGTTTAAAGATAGAGCTCAATAAATTATTCCTGCTTTAGAGAGGACAGAAATCTGTTTGAGATTGTGCATGCTGGGAACGCTGTTTGACTCAAGATTGGCTGAATAGAATCTTCTACTACTTGGTACTACATCAATTCTATCCTCCCAGCAAATTTTATTCTGCTTTCATTACTTTCTTTGTCAGGAAGTGATATTATGAACTAGTGGTGTGTGTCCCTATATCATGTGACGGACATAAAATGTGGTTTTTACCAAAAAAATCAAAGTTGCAACAGTGCCATAAGCACTGGCTTCATCATATCACCAACTGGAAAGGATCATGACAGAGTAACCTTGACCTTCTGCTGTTACCAGACCAATGACTCTCATATCCAAGTATTATTACGTCAAACAATCATTATTCAAATCATATTTATTGTGATAGTCTTAAGAAAAAAGACAGAATCCTGCTGTCTTAGGTACTGTACAAAGAAGAGTTCCTGCTCTTAAGAACTGAAAATATAAGTAGCCAATTAATAATACATTGTGGAAAAAGGGGATCTAAAAAGCAGGTAAAACTTGCATATTTTTGGGTTGAGACTAAAGATTATTTTATTGGTAAAATATTTCAAAATATCCCATAAACTGGAAATTGCCTATGAAGGATCAGTTTTAGAAAATTCGTTTTGGAATGTCACAAATTCTTTTTCAACCAAAGTCAATAAATGAAAATGTTCAAAATTCCAAAAGGAACAAGTATCACCAAATACCATAAAGCATTTTGTTTTCTAGTTTTCCAGTAGAATATTTTCTGAAATCTAATCAAATATTTATAGGTTTTCCAATTTTCCAATAAAATCATGTTACTATGAAAATTTTCTGATAATTTTTAACTATACAAAGAATTTCAATCAGTAATGCAATAGCATGAAAATCCTGCTATTTTGACATTTCTGGGGGAAGATGCTGGCATAGAGGTGAGGAGGTTTATTGCACAGAGACAAAAATTGTGAAAACCTTAGAGAAAGCAAAAGAACAGGACTTTGATTGTAGTAAAGGGAACACAGCAATGGACATTAAGTGTGAGAGGTTAGTGGGAATAAGACAATGAAGAATGACACAGAAGTGGGAAAGAAGAAATAATCAGGCAGTAGAAGGTCAGATGAAGTTGTAATTTTGAATGTATTCCATGATCCTATATGAGTTGCAAAGCTCCGTCCATTAGATGCTGACCCCCAATAACTTTTTCTTGGTGTACCCAGGCTGTGAGGTTGGAAGGAGGAGAAGCATCTCCTGCATCCTACTACCTGCAAGCATCAGTGGGGCAATGCTGAAAAAAGCTGTGACCATAGCTCTAGAGCAGTTCCTTTATTCCCTTGTAGTGGGACAGCCCATTTTGGCTGAGTCGGGGTCTGGATTCTCTCTTCAAAGATTTATGACTGTGGTAAGACTCCAAAAGAAAGAACCTGGCTGCAGGGGAGTGAATTTTCTTCTTCAATCACAATTACGGTTAGCAATTAACAATATTAACAGTGGGAGAAGAGAATAACAGTTGTTTTCTGTTTCAGTATTCTCTTTTTCAGGAGGTCCTCAGTATGAGGTTGTAAAAGTAACTGTTTCTTTTTTCTGAGACTTATCATATACTTACACTTGAATTGTTTAAGTGACTGTAGAGTTATTCTGTGAAAGAATGCAATTACCAAAAATTACTACACCAATGAAACTGATAAAAACACTCAATGTACTATAGTTTGTGAGCATGTACATTACTCAAACATATTCCCTAAGCTTCTTTTGGGTAAAAGAGCTTTGTGGTTGTATGCTAAAGGCCACTGTTGATGCATGTACAGATAAGTGGCATTGGTTAGCTAAAGGAATGAAAAAATGTTATCCTGATAAATCTAAAACCAATTATTTGAGAGAAATTCCTGACAATAACGGGAACACAACAGTAGTAAACCTTCAGTGTGCTGAACTAAAATAATTATCTTTTGGCACTCTTAAAGCATTATACCCCCTATAATATTGAAATATGTGGATATGCAGAGAGGTATCTTTATCATGCCTACATCTTATCTTGGCATTATATGGATCTACTCAGGTACATAACTCCTGAGTAGACTTGTGTGTAACACATTTTATAAACAGATTATTCTCTACAGGAGTTTATATAGGTGACATTTATCTCTAATGTCAGTAGAAAACACACAGTGTCCTCATGAGGAGAGTCTTTATACAGAAAGTCAAATGTTCAAGCTACTGTGAACTCCTCTACATGCTAAACCAGTAATAGTATCAATACTGCTCTGTCACAACCCTGTTAAGTTCTTCATAGATTGTCATCTTCCAGGAAAAAAAAAAAGGTTAGCAGTGGAAGAATACTGACGTTGCTAAAAGCTGCAATATGCATTCTGAGGGAATTGGATTCACCCTTTGATCAGGAGTACAAATTTCCCTTACGATTTCTTCACAATGAATATATAAACTGAGTGAAGTATAGCACTAACCTGCTCTACTCTCCGTCTTCAACTCAGGTTGCTAAGCTTTGGAGATTCTTAGCCATGGTGAATTGTGGCTTGGATTTTTCCTTAGTTCTGAAGTGTAAGGAAATGACTCTGAGGTTGCAGACTGAGATTTTCATGTACTTGTTTACAGAATAAAGACTAACACTGCAATCTCTGGAGGTTAAAGGTAAATTCATTAAGGAATTCATTCATTAACCCATTCATTCATTGTCATTTGCTCAGCTCCTTAGGAATTGCAATGGCAGCACTGTCTCCTATTGATGAATGGTAATATTTGTATCTCTAACCATAAGTTAACCTGTGTCAAGAATGTTTATGAAAAAATTATTTTGCAAAGAAAGAGAAAGCTTCATGTTGTAGCAAATATAAAAAATAGCTTCATAAACAGATCAACTAACTATGGCATATGAGGTTTCAGACTGTGGATAGTGTTTAGTTTTAGACAAAAAAATTCTTCTCTCTTACCTCTGCTGTATCAAAAAATGTGCCCAACTAGATTAACATGAATGTAGCAGTTTGCCTGCTCCTTTTTGGAGTTTGCACACTTGGTTAAATAATGAAGAAATAGCCACTTAACCATTTGGAGAAGAAAACATTTCAAGGATTAGAAAATATATTCTACGCTAGACCAAAATCTATTTTAACACTTTTCTACAGTACACTTATGCTATTTGGTGAAAAAAGAATAAAATTAAGAAATTTTGGCTAGACCATGTATCAATGCATTAGGCTACACTTGTTTTATCAGCAAATATTCTTGATTCAATGCATATTATATAGCTTATAGTGGTGGTGAAATTTCTCATTTGCACAAATCTCAGATTGGACCTACAGTGTGTACAGTAATTACCAAGTTTTATAGACCTTATTACACTGTGTAATGACTTAACCTTGGAACACTAGAGTCAACACTGGCATCCTGTTTTTGAAATGGCATGTTTCTGCAAGATTGTAAATCCACATTCAACTTAGGGGGAAAAGAGGAAGGTGCAAAGCAGGTATTGGAGTGATCCTTTCAGAGCTAATGGCAAGCAAAACTATCTGATTTTTACCTAAAAGAAACTGAAACCAAAATTAAAAAGTTTCAATAACTGCAGGTAGACAAAGATTAACTTTTTTACTTGGGCACTTTTTTAGTGCCCAAGCATCTGAAATGTCAAGTCTGCATCTTTTCATCCTAGGAAGGCTATCTCACAAAATCATAATGGCCCGCCCCGCCTCCAAATTTGAAGTTTGACATAGCAGTAAGTTTGACATAGCAATGACTTTTATTTTAGAAGTATTTAATATCTACAAGGAATCAGAGAAAAGGCATAAGCATCAGAAATATTCATGCTTGCCCTCTTTGCTGTGTACTTAACTGTACATTGCAGCAAACTAGAAATTTTACTAAGAACTGATATAATTTTAAGCATGGTAATTTAGATCACTAGAAATCAATTATCAGCCTCTATAATTATCATCAACCCATTTTGTTCCATATCCCAACACAATCAACTTTATTTATTAGGTTTTTTGTAGGCACCCATTTACCCAATCATATTTCAAATGATAAAAACATTCATTTTGTGTGTATCCACTATATTTCTTCCACAATCCCTGGAATAAAAACCTTATGCTGACATTTATGAAATGGCAGGAGGAAAAATGCTGTAACTATGGGTATTACTTTGGGTAATAACAGCAAGGCTTTTAAATCCTTGCTTGCATAAAGGCTGACCTTTTCCATTGATATAAAAGTAATTTCTATTGAAACTTGGATCCACCCTTTAGTCATTATTGTTACCTGCATCTTTTCAAGTTATTTTTTCAGTGAGGCCTTTATGTTCATATGTCTCAATCTGCTTGGCTTCATGCCCTAGGTCACAGCATATTTTATATAATTTAAAGGGAAAAGTCACTGAAGACTAACACAGTCATGTTTTAAAATCCACTTTTAATTTAATTTTTGATTTGCCCCATTGACAGTATGCTGAATATATGATCTGACACTGTTAAAATCCTGGCACCAGATTTTCAAGTTAAATTCAGATATTTTATTTTATTTTATTTTATTTTATTTTATTTTATTTTATTTTATTTTATTTTATTTTATTTTATTTTATTTTATTTTATTTTATTTTATTTTATTTTATTTTATTTTATTTTATTTTATTTTATTTTATTTTATTTTATTTTATTTTATTTTATTTTATTTTATTTTATTTTATTTTATTTTATTTTATTTTATTTTATTTTATTTTATTTTATTTTATTTTATTTTATTTTATTTTATTTTATTTTATTTTATTTTATTTTATTTTATTTTATTTTATTTTATTTTATTTTATTTTATTTTATTTTATTTTATTTTATTTTATTTTATTTTATTTTATTTTATTTTATTTTATTTTATTTTATTTTATTTTATTTTATTTTATTTTATTTTATTTTATTTTATTTTATTTTATTTTATTTTATTTTATTTTATTTTATTTTATTTTATTTTATTTTATTTTATTTTATTTTATTTTATTTTATTTTATTTTATTTTATTTTATTTTATTTTATTTTATTTTATTTTATTTTATTTTATTTTATTTTATTTTATTTTATTTTATTTTATTTTATTTTATTTTATTTTATTTTATTTTATTTTATTTTATTTTATATATCTAGGCACGGTAGAAACCTTGAGCCAAAACTGCTCAGGTTTCTATCTTTAACATCTGCTTCCACTGGAACTCTCGTCTTCCTGCAGATGGTTACACCTCTGACAAGGCTGTCAATAAACCAACCTTGGGTGACAAACACCAGCACACAGAATAAAACAGACGTGAAGCAGCTTAGAGAAGAAGTCTGAGGTCATTGATGGTCATTGATCCAACCTGTGATGGATCTCCACCTTGTCAACCAGATCATGGCACTGAGCGCCATGTCCAGTCATTTCTTGAGCAACTTCAGCACCTCCTTGAACAGCCTGTTCTAAAGCCGGACAACTCTTCCCATGGAGAAATTCTTCTGGATGCCCATCCTCAACCTCTGCTGGCACAACTTGAGACAATTCCACCTTGTGCTGTCACTTGCTGTCTAGGAGAAGAGCCTGACCTCCACCTGGCTACACCCTCCTTTCAAGGAGTTGCAGAAAGTGATAAGACCCCCCTTGAGCCTCCTTTTCTCCAGGATAAAAACACTTTGAAACTCCTCACAGGATTTACTCTCTAGACCCTTCACTGACTTGGTTGCTCTTCTCTGGACTTGAGTTCACAGAAAATACTAAGGCTCTAAGAACCAGCCACAAAAGTGCACAGAAGACCAAGTGAGTAATGGAATTCCATTGGGTTGTAAGTATCATTTTTCTGCTTTTTAAACTCAGCTTTCTTAAAGGTGATTTTTACTTCACTTTCAGAGTCCCATCTACATTTCAACATTTGCACAGCTATGTTCTATATGGTATGTTGATCGGTACAAAAATTATTAACTGTTCAACAACACTGATCAATTATTCTCCACAGATAAATGCTGCTGAGTAATAAATACAATAAGAATATTTTCAGTTCAACAGCCACTTCCATGGTGTTCTTAAACTGCTTCAGAAACCTACAGCCTCCCTCGATTCTCTATTCCAAACCACAGTGTGAACACCCCTGGATGCACAGACATCCAAAATCATGCATTTTGAGAGGTACACAGATCTGAACACTCAGCACTAAGCCCATGTATGGATATGTTCCTGCCCCTTGAGGAAGCTGTAAGCACAGTTAGAATGATATGTTACCTTATGCAGATAAGAGAGAGACCCCAGCTTTGGAAGGTTAAATAAACACGGCAACCTTTAGCCACTGATGACAGTCCACTTAGTCTTTGATATAAAAAAGAAATCAAGGGGATGGTGCTTTGAACAGAAATTTCTGTAACATTCCTCCTCCACAGGTGAAAAAGAACAGTGGTTCTGCAAGTTGTTGATGCACCCTGTATTTCAACATCTGCTCCACTACTTTAGTTTCCCGTTCTTACTGATCAGCTTTGTAATCACATAAATAAAATTCATTCTTTGGAAGGTGAAATAGTTGCTTGAAAACACTGACATGTGCATAGATGCATATGAAAGGAAAAGGTCATAGACTATTTTTTAGGTCTCAAAACTTCTAACTTGAGCAAGAGTTCTTACTTTTTTAACCTGTGTATACTTAGAAGAGTTTCACAATTATGTGTATACAACAGTATAGACAAAGAAAATTTCCAAGTCAACAAGTACACAGTAACAACTGTTCTATACAAAGTATGACCCTTTATTCTTCAGGAATATGAAAGCTTAGTAGTAGGTTATCAGTGTCTGTTTTGCTATGGAATTAAATTCACTAGTATACACTTTAACATGAAATCAGTTTTATGTCACTGAATTAATGCATTTTTGCAACTTAGTGAATCAAACATATACAATCAATTCTGTATTAGAAGCTAAAAGGGATGGGAAATAATTTGTTCTTTTGCTACCATAACAGGGCAAACACTACAGATTATAGGGTAAATGCAACAAATGAGTTGTAAACCACCAGCAGAATGCACTGCTACACAAATAATATCAATAACTATGTTAAAAACCAGAGCAGAAATACAGACAGCAAATGTTAAAATGAGATGCAATTCTCCACATTGTCTGCAAGTTAAATTGGTAGGACCCTTAATTGGTTCAAAACCTTAAAACTAGTGTCCCAGTTTAGAAGTGTTGCTGCTGCTGCACAAGACTGGGCATTCTTTGCAGTTTCCACTGTAGAAGTTTGAGTTTCGGAACATAAAACTCCACATAAAAGGAGGGAAAAAAATTTGAAAGCAGAGCATCATGGTGGACACCAAGTCTTCCAGATACCATTCTAGAGTTTGAGAAGACAAGTGAGTATCAGAAAGCACATGTATGTTTTGCTGATTAAGAGGGAGAATTGGAGCTCAGCTCCAGGGTTTTACTCCCATCCCTTTCAGTAGCTGAGTCTCTGACATCTTGTTCATCTGCAAAATGGGTGGGCATCTCACTGAGATGTGTGTCTTTTTAACTGTACTTATAGTTTCCAAGTAGATTGAAGTTAATGTTTTCAAGATACTTTGAGGACTTTAGGTTGAAGGAATTCATGAGATGAATTATTGGTAGTAGTGATTTTGTTGTAAATAACTGAAAAAAAAATCCAAGTGGCAGAATTTTTAGCAAACATTTCAAAGAATCACAGAATGGATGAAGCTAGAAGACCTTTGGAGAATGTCTAGTCCCCTGCAGTGCTCAAAGCAGGGTCAGCTAGAGCAGTTTGCTCAGCACCATGTCCAGTTGGGCTTTGAATAATATCTCCAAGTACAGAAATTCTACAACCTCTCTGGATAGACCTTGCCTCTGTTTGACTGCTCTCACAGTAGATTAAGTTTTTTCTTATGTTTAAGTGCATTTTCCTGTACTACCGCTCATACTGTTTCTTGTCCTTTCCCTAGAAACCACTGGGAAAAGCCTGGCTTAATCTACTTCATTTCCCCATTCACCCACTGATGAAGTTCCCCTGAAAGTTTTATTTTCCTGGTAGAATGATTCCGTCTCTTTATTATCTTACACATCCTTTTCTGGACTTACTGTGGTATGCCCATGTTTTTTTCTGCTAGGGAGCTCCAGATAGAACTCCAGGTGCTTTACCCTGAGGTTGTCTAATCCTTCAGGACAACACTTGAAAAATAAAGCTGAAATATACATCTAATTCCATTGAGTGAGAAAGGGAGAGATAATGAGGCCAGCTCCAAGAAGATCTTTGCTTTAGACCTCTGCAATTGTAATTTTCCATTGGTGTATATGTATAAGAACTGGCATGGAGGATCAGAAAGTTCTGGTTCTAATCCTGAATCTCCTATTTTATTTTATATGATCTTTTTCCATTAGTCAAAATCTGATTCCTTTTTTAGAGGAAATCTGCTCATCATAACAAAGGCATCAGCAAATGACTGAATTCCTTTACAAACCACTTTATTTTTGACTTTACAGCCAAACCATTAAGTAAGTCATATAAATTCTCAACCTGGGAACAAACTGTCATTCTTCAGAAAGTTCATCTGTTTGTGTTTGGCTAACTGCATGGAAAATAAAAGCTTTGTCATTTCTTGGTATTTTTTTCTCTCTCTCCATTAGCATTCAGGTTGGTAACCCCTAACAAGAACTACATACTTGGCAATTCTATTTGAGTGTCATTTTCACTGATTGCAATGAAACTATATCCCAGAACGTCTTCATGATAATAGTTCTACAAAAATCCTAGATTGACAGCACACATCTTGTTGCTGCTCTTTGTCCTTTATAGCATCGACAAAATATGCAGGTCTGTTTTTCCTGCAGCTTAAGTTACGCAATTATGTTTGACACTAAAACCCAGCAAAACCCCCTACTTTTATGATCAAAAGAGTACTAGGTTATGACATCTGGGTGGAGCACCTGACTGTGGCTGGTTGGCCCTGGCTGGATGCCAGCTGCCCACCAAAGCTGCTTTGTCAGTCCCCTTCCTAGCTGATGAAGAGAGAGAAAACACAAGGAAGGGCTGCCAGGTCCAGATAAGTCAGGAAGAGATCATTCACTGATTACCACCACAGGCAAAATAGATTTGACTTAGGGAAATGAGTTTAATATATTACCAATCCATTCAGAGTAAGATAATGAGAAATAAAAGTAAAGCTTAAAGCACTTTCCCCCAATCCCTCCCTTCTACCCAAGTTCAGCTTCACTCTCAATTTCCCAACTTTGCCCCCGCACCAGGGTAGGTGAATAGGGAGGGAGGTTGTGGTCAGTTCATCACAGAGGAAAGACTCCTCACACTCTTCCCCTTCTCCCATGGGATCTCTCCCATGGGAGACAGTCCTCCACAAACTTCTCCTACTTAACATGACTCTTTCCCATGGGATGCAGTTCTTCATGAACTGCTTCAGCATGGGTCCCCTCCACAGGGCGCAGACCCTCAGGAACAGGCTGCTCCACTGTGGGCCCCTTGTGGGGTCACAAGTCCTGCCAGCAAACCTGCTCCAGTGTGGGCTGCTCTCTCCATGGGCCACAGGTCCTGCCAGGAGCCTGCTCCAGCACAGGCTTTCCATGGGGTCACAGCCTCCTTTGGGCATCTCCCTGCTCCACTGTGGGCTCCTCCAGGGGCTGCAGGTGGATCTCTGCTCCCCCATGGACCTCCAGGGGCTGCAGGGGCACAGCTGCCTCACTATGGGCTGTAACTTGGGCTGCACCATGGGCTGCAGGGGAATCTCTGCTCTGGCAGCTAGAGCAGCTCCTGCCCCTCCTCCTTCACTGACCTTGTGTCTGCAGAGCTACTCCTCTCACACATTCTCACTCCTCTTCCCCTTCTGTGAGTGTGCAGCAGTTTTCATCCCAGAAAGCTACCACTGTTGCTGGTGGGCTCAGCCTTGGTCAGTGGTGGGTCCATCTTGGATTTGTCCAGCATTAGTTCTGTTGAATGTGTGAGAAGATTCTGGCAGCTTCTCACAGAAGCCACCCCTGTCATCCCCTGCTACAAAACCCTTCTCACACAAAACCAATACACTGACTAAGGACATTGTGAATTGAGGAAATGGGCTCTCTGCCAGCTCTACCATGGCAGCATAGAGGAAGAAAATACTCATCCTGGTTGTTGTAAGGATTAATGTACTATCCCTCTTCTCAAGCCAGGAGATGAGGTTTGAATCACAGACAGCGGGTACGAAACAAAATTGTTTTCAAATAATTCCGTTCTACACAGTGGTATTAACCTTTGTTGACGGTGTCGGGGTATGATGAGTAGCTTGGGACGTTGCTTATCCCTTACAGCCTCAGCTGCACTGCATACTTCTTGGCCACTGATAACACTTTGTGCCCTTGAATATAGTAAGTCTGTAATTTTGTGAGAACAAAAGCTCTCTTAGTAACAAGTTTGCAATACTGACTCAACAGAATTTAAGTTCTAAAACTTGTCAATAACACATGGTTAAAGCTGAGACCAGCCTGGAAGAAAACACGTGCTTTTCCATGCAGTGGAACTAAAAAGCCTGATTTTCTAATCAATTATTTCACCTTGCCACTTTACCACTAGCTTCCTTTTTCCTGACATTCTCTATTATACTTTTTTCTGGTAAGTCTGTGACAGTGTTTCTGTTCACTCTGATCATGTGGTTCTCTTTTTACGGGTTGCCACCTGAACAAAGAAGGCATAGGCTTTTAAAAAACATGTGGACTACAAATTATTGTCTCGCTTGGATAAGAATAGATTTATTTGGTCATTTTTCTAGAAATCAGGAGGCATAAGGTAAATTATCTCATTCTAGGAAAATCAGTCTCAAAAATCTTATTTCTTATGTCATGTAGTAATCTGGACTAGAATTGTTCTCGAGTCCTCTTTTTTTCCATTCTGGCTGAGAATGCAAGAGTTAAAGTGACAGAAAAAAACCATAACCAGGACAGACTCTAACTATAGGTTCATCTTTAAGGTACTTGGATGGAAAGGAATGAGGTTTGTTTGATCCTTGCTCAGATTTTCTCTTTACTTTAGTGACAGCTTAATGTAAAATGCATGAAGAGATATGAAAAAAGGAAACACAATACTTTAGAATAGTAATACAAAAGAATGTTCAAGATATCCTGGATCTGAATGCAGATGTGAAAAATTAATTCCTGTTTAATTGGCAGGGTGGTTGAGACTGCTACAGAAGTTAAGGAAGAACATGAAAACTTAAGAGGTTTGCATGATTGACTAGGAACTATTTTTGAGCCTTGTCTAGCTTGCTCTGCTAGTGACAAATTTACAAGGAAATGTCAAAGAGACAGGCCAGTAGTTTTGCTTGGACAAAAGTCAGAAGGAAAGGTCTGAGCTGTAGATTCTTTTGCAATCACTACAGAGAAGACAAATGGAGTTGTCTATTCAGCTGAATGCAGATTCAGATATGGGGGGAGAATGAAAGAGGATCAAGAAAGACCCCTGCAGAGAAAGAAGAGAGAGGACATGCTGTAGCAGAAATGTGGAAGACAAAGGTTAAAGGAAAACTGTCTCCTGTTGTGTGTGTCTGTACATGTAAGCATGCAGAAGGAAGGGGAGGCTGAGAAAGAACAGAAATGTGGTAGGGGAAAAGGGACCAAATTACTTACCTTTGGAATTTTTTTTTGGAGAGAAATCAAGTACTTGGCACAAATTGCATATTAAACATTGAAAGTTTGCATATAAGGAACTGTGGTGTTGCCATCCTGAAATTAGCCAACTATTTCTATTTGTCAAATTAAGACTTGCAGAAGCATGTATTTGCTTAATTTTCTATTCAAAAGAAATGTCCTAAAAACATGTTCTAAAAATGTTCTTGAAGAGCAATCAATACTGTTTGTCTGGACACAAGTAAGAAAGCCAAAAAAGCTAGGTGACCTTAACTCAAGACTTACAACAGCTGTTCAATGTGGAATGTGGAAAACCAAATACACGTTTGTTTGCAACTCCATGAAAACCTGTGAACATTTGCAGCTTGTTTGAGCAAACAAACGTGCAAGATTAAGAAGTGTGACTGCCATATATTCTCCTGCATGTGTTGAATTACACTAAGTTAGATATGACAGGTAAACTTTACTGCCAAGACTGAAAAGATCAGCTAAGTACAAGCTACTTCTTACTGAGAGCCCTGCTAATGAAGGATTAAAACAGCAGAGGTAACTGTGTGGGGCACACACAGAGGAATCATGTAATTCAGGAAATGTTGAACATGGAAAAGACTATGCCTGTATGGAAGCAGACTGTAAAAAAATGCACTAAAAATTGTAAACAAAAGTGGCAGAAAGACCCAGCAGTGTCACGTAAACTTCGTGGGACCTATCAAGGTTTAGCAGAACAGCACAAACCCACAGAACTAAAGAATAATTTATGCTGGAGGATCTCTATTCCATCTTCTGCTGAAGGCACCCACGAGACTGGAATATGTTGCTCTGGGTTTTTCTATTCACAGCATGAAAATCTCAGAGGATGGGTACTGCACAACAGCTCTGAGGCAGCATGTTCCACTGCCTGACTGTCCTTAGGGTGAACAAGCAGTACCTGATAGTCAGTGAGAACCTCTCTTGTTTCAACATATGCCTGTTGCCTGTTGTCCTCCTACTATGCAGAGCCTGCCCTCATTCTCCCAGTGACTTCCCTGCAGGTACTGGAATACTGCCATCAAAATGGAGGCCTGTATTTTTCCTTTCTGTTTATAGCTCTACTGTCCCATTGTTACTGTCTGGTTGTAATCCAAACCCTTTACTTTCTTGGGGCACTTTTCTGAATTTTAGGCTGTCTTTCTGATTAAGTAATTGTGTATTAATTCTATGATGTTTGTTGCCCATTCTCCATCTTGGAAGCAAATGAAAAGTGTGAAATAAAAAAGACAGTTCTTTCAGTCACATTTGGCTAAGTGTGAACAATCTAGGAAAAAAAGAAAAAAAGCACTTGACCTACATGAAAAAGGGTATGCCAGCACCAACCTAATATGAATGTTAGTATTTCTATAAAAGGAAACAAAATTGACATAGATCATGAAAATGAGTTCTAATGAGCCACTGCTCTTTTTTCTTCTTAACTTGAAATGACAATTTTGTTTAATTTTTCTGGAATAAGTTTTATTATATATAAAAAAAAATTCATCAGCTTCCATAGAACTGTCAGCTAGGACAGCAAAAAGATCTAAAATCCCACCAAAATACTAAAACCAGTTATGTGTGAGACAATTACCAACTCATATATTGACATGGAATTATTCTCCTTGTTACACTGTGTATTTTGACTTCCCTCTGTTCATATTGTCTGTTTATGGATGCACAGTGGATTGGAAATCCACTTTTTGCAAATAAACTATGTGATCTCAGTAGGGGGGATAAAACAGACAGGGGTTCAGCAAAGACTATGAGCCAGCCTGTGGGCTCTCACACACTCAGGACAAAAACTGATAATGAAACAGCCTTTAAATCAGGGATTTTGTTATGGGCTCAGGAAAGGATTACACATTTTGACTGGTGTCATATTATCAGCCATCCCTTGCCAGTTTGGGATGAACGTTTCAAAAACTGCACAAGAACAACCAGCAAAAAAACCCTAACAACCCACTGCTAAAACAAAACCTATTTAAACTTTGTGTGCAGAAGAAATAGTTAGTTAATGAACATTTTGTGCCTGGGGAAAAAGTAATTCTGAAATCGGCATGACTAGAAAGAGCTTGGCCTGATGCAGTTGCCTGTCATTACAGATGAAAAAGATTAGCATAGGTGGCAATGCAGTTTTCTCTGTCATTTTCATGAGAGATGCATGCTCCTAGCCCTACTGTTCCAGCTCCCAGCTCCTGTTAATGTCACTGTCTCCTGTTAGATGGAGGTGCCACACTGTCTCCTGGCCTCTTGGAAGACTGTTTGCCTGTTCAATAACATCACTTGCAACAACTGTTCAGGTTTACAGCTATTGAAATGAATGCAGTTATATCAATAACAAATTATCAGTTCATTGTTCTTAGCCCCTAAGGCTGGAGACACCTCCCCAGGGCCCTGGGTGCACATCCATAATTCTCTTCATGGTGGTGAGAGGCTGACATTACTTCCTCAAGGATGGATATAATTAAGGTTGATGTGTAGAGAAAAGACATCACCTTGCCCTTACTCAGCAACAGAAAATACAGTGAGGTTTTGGAATTCTCATATGCTTTCCCATTTTTTTTTTTTCTGTTTTGGTTACGCAAGGCATAAGCCTTGCATGTTCGACTGTTGTTTTTGTGCCGGCATGGGGAGTGCAATGCCCTCTTCATCACACAACATGAATACATAGGTACCTTGTGAATACTTGTGAAAAAATAAACAAGTTCCAGTCCGACTCAGAATGTATTCTAGACCATGGGCAAAGTAACATCTTTATTTTAAATAAAACCATGCTCTTTATATGCAATAACTCTGGAAACAGGCTTAGAAAATTTCTAATATTATAATGCAGCAGAGCTCCAATGGTACCTTCAGTGATTAAACTGATTTGAAGATAAAAACAATAATATAAAAAACTGAAATTAAAACCTGAAAGCAAATTCTTATAGTGTCCCCTTCATCACAATAAATAGACCAATAAGATCTCTAGGGATTCCTTTCTTGAAATATCTACCTTCCTTATTTTTGAATGTCAGTATCTATGTACTTATCCTTTCCATTCTCTGGCTGCATTTTCCTATGCTATATTTTCTGAAAAGGCAGTTATTGCATCAGCTGGTCTAATTTTTCAGATGCTGCCCCATACTCAGATAAATAAAGAAGTCTTTATACAAATAAGTGGAGAAATTGTACATCTCTTTCAGTAAACAGCTGATTTCAACTCCATAGAAGCAATTCCAATACAAAAATAAAAAAGTCAATACAGATTACAATTTTCCCTGCCAAATTTCACAAAAGCTTCACAACTTCTCTCACACCTCATCAACTGTACAAAAATTACCATTATTTCCATCTTCTATGATGGCACAGTGAGTGAAAAACATTGAATACAGCTGAAAATAAAACTGGGACAGTTATTTCGCTATCAAAGCCTTTATGACTGTATGTATTTTTTTATTTTAATAACGCATGTATTTTTTCCTGTTTAAAAAAGAGAGATGAAGTAAAAACATAAACTTTCTTTTAAAAAACATTTTTACCACCTTTTTCAATCTGTTTTTAGGATGCTGTACAGTTAAGTTTTTAAGGATTAGAGTGAAAAACGTTTTTGCACAGCACACTATTCTTAAATGAGCTGCTAACAAATAATTTGTGTAACATTGCATTTTTACACTTTATTTTTCAAACTTCAGGTGGAGATGCATTTCTATAGCTAACACCTTACAAGCTGAGAAGGATCAAGTAGAAAATCACAAACTAAGAAGGAGAAATTTGGAAGAACCTGTAGAAGAAATAACTCTTGATGAAAGTATTCTTGGAAGCCAACAGTGATCACACTGAGTGTTTCACAAAAACCTCTACAAAAGAAATAAACCTGAAATTACAAAATTCAGATTATAAATTTAAGCCTTCACTGGCTGTCCCAGCAAGATGAAGTATTAGCTTGTCCCTTAAATGCTTTTTACGCTGTGGAAAGAAGTGAAAGACAAAGTTTATGTTGACCTGAAAGTATTTGACAGAAAGAACAGTAACAATGATCTTGACACAGGATAGCACAAAGGAGTAGAGCCATAGGTTAGGGATGGGGTTTGTGAGTAACTGCAGCAGGGCTGAACAGCCCTCAAGGGTGAGGACAAGGTACTTAAATGCTCTTCAAAGAAATTAAGGGCCTGAGTGCACTGACTGCAGGAGAAGAGGGGAAAGCAGGAAAAGAAGCTTAGTTTAAGCAGATTCTACACAGGAGCTGTTTTCAGTAGCTGGATTTTTCTGTAAGGAAAAGGAGTCTTTATATTTTGAACCATTGCTGTGTGCATAAAATATAAAATTCCATGCGTCATTTTTGCAACTAGACAGGAGTCATTGCTGAATTTGAACCTTCAGCAGTTCTATGCTTTGCTGTGTCCACGTGCCCCAGATAAAAGTAAGCACTATTTACTTAAACCATAAGCTGACTACTGACCACACAGAGAGATCTGTTAATAATTTACACATCCAAGAAAGGAAGCCCTCAGATATATGTACATCCACTGTAAAGCAAATTTTCAATAAATTCTGTGGCCGTGGGGTAAAAAAGAAAGTACTTTCTTTCACTCTGTGTCTCTACAGAAGCACCAAACCCCTGCTCAGTCACAAAATTCATCTGCCAGGTCCCACCAATCTGAGCTTCTTCATAGGAAAGCATGCAGGCCTGCTCCATTATAGGACAATGTGCATTAAAGAGGTAAGAATGGGAAGAAACCACCAGCTTGTTTTGGTTATCCCAATTCCCTATTAGCTAAAAAACACCACATAGACAAACACAATCCTGAAAGCAAAACAGCAGATAAAACTAAGGAAGCTACAAGGGAAAACAGCAAGAAAAGTCATGTAGAAGGGAGATATAGATAAAAAAGTGTACTTGACACTAAGAACTGAGGTTGATTGTAGCCTAAAAAATGATATGAAAAAGTAAATCTCAGCAGCAGGGAATTCTGTGCTGTAGATGCAAACTCCAGCCCTTCACACAACAGAAAAGAAGACTGCTGCCTAAAGCACAAAGCTGAAAAATGTTCTGTCTAAAAAATTACAGGTAGAGGTAATAATTGTTGTGGGTTTTAAATTTTCAAAAGATTTGCTTTAGGTTTTTTGCAACCAGTATGGGATTAGGTCACAAATGTATTGATCCATTCAGCTTAATCTATTTTTTCTCAAAAGTCATTGAAGATTATGCAGAGGAATACTGTCTCAGTGCAGGAACTCTTTCACCTCTGATGTTTGCCAAACAGGTTACCATGAAACCACATAAAATACCTATGAACAAACAAACTTGATATTTCATAACATACTTTTTTTTATTACCATGACTTGTGAAATTTCAAGCACTTTTTTTTCCTATAGAGAGCCAGCACATAGAAGATATGAACAAAAAACATGGGCAAGCTGCTAAGAGAAAAAAAGTTACTTTTAAATAAAGGTGGCACCATTAGAGACAAAGTACTCAAGTCACTGGATGCCTCACCTTCCTAAAATCCTTGCAAATACCAAGATCCTGTTAACCATGGTCTTATTTAAACAGGACTAGAAATAAGAGATGAACTAGGACTCACCTAGTATGTGTGTATTGATATGTACATACATACTATATGTATGATTCTAGACATTCCAGGTCTTTATTTGAAAAAGTTATCCCCTTCTATTTTACTTGAATATGCTGATACTCTTATTAATGAGACTACCAGGGAAAATAAGGATCTTATCTAAAATACTTATTATTGAGATTGCTGTGATGCAAGATCAGGATATCTGATCTTAGGTGAAGGTATATTTATCTATATACAAACACAGACAGATAGGTAACTGATCTTCAATTAAAATAACAATTACTTCCTATAACAATTACATCATCATATATAATGATGAAACAAAGAGCTTTTGTTGCCTGATAGAGCATATCTTATACAGTCCTGAAGAGGAAGATATATTAATTAGGTTTGTTTCCACTTGTCCAAAATTTTTTTTTACTTTAGATCCCCAATATTGATTCTATTCCACTGTGTTACAGGTTGTACATGTAGGAGGAAAAGCGGCAGCAAAGGGAGGGAACAGAGGCTCAGCAGGTGTGTACAGGCAGAGAATAAGTCCCTCCTGCAGCTCCTGCTGTTAGTGCTGTCCAGAGAGAACAGGTCTCCAGCTTGTGAGGCAGCTGGGGCTGCCAAAGAAAGAGCTCAAGGAGACTGGTACGCGACAGGGAGATTGGTGCTCTCTTATTGTTACACTTTTACATATGGTTGGACTTGATGATGCGGGAGGTCTTTTCCAGCCTCAGGAATTCTGTGATTCTATGATACATGACCCAGTGTTTGATCTGCAAATCTAAAGGATACGACAAGAAATTACTTTGGGTCAGGAGCACTCCTAAATAATGAAAGTATTTTGTAACTGGGAAAAGAGGAGCTACACTGTTGGTATGAACTAGCCATGTTTTTAGCATGCTAAATAGACCCAGTCTTTCTAGACATTCCAGGTCATTATTTAAAAAGTCATCCTCTTCTATTCTGCTTGATTATAATGCTTGACTATAATCATAATAAGACTACCAGGAAAAATATGAATCTTATCTAAACTATTTATAATTAAGATTGGTGTGATGCAAGATCAGTATATCTGATCTTAGATGAATATTTGAAGGAGAAATATTTTAATTTTGATAAGGCTTGGCTTGAATACACTTCTTTAAAGTGTCTTAAAGTTTGAATATTTTTTTTTTTGAGAGAGCAACAGCTATTTATTAATAGTACACTTAAACAGTGAATAACATTTATTTCCTGGTTCTGTATTAAAACCAGAAATTCTCTTTCTTATCCACGCTCTTTTTAATTAAGGTAGATGTTACAAACACATGTGAAAAAAGAAGCCCTGGATTTGAAGTACTCTTACACAAGAAAACTGGCTGCACCAACTGGAGCTCAGTCACACTCTAATAATGACACTGCAAGAAGCCCAAGTAGCCTGTAACACTATGTATATAACCTGCAAAAGTGTCTGCAGCAACTACTGCTGAATGAAAATGAAATGAACATGAAAATTGAAAAATGACAACCCTAAATATAATAGGAAAAAATTACCAGGAATACATAGTGAACACATATATTCAGTTTCTTCCAAAACTCTATTAACTGCAGATTTACTCCTTCCATGAGATTGCCAGAATCCACTCTTAATGCTGAACACCAAATTCAGTATTAAAATTTTCCATGAATCCCGAAAAAGATCTCCATCTTTGAACCATAAAATTATTCCAAAATAAAAGGTATTGGTGCTTTCATTTTTTCCCTTGTGTAGTGCAAAACCTCGATTTATTTCTGTTTTAGTTCAATCTTTCAGTGTCTGTGAATGAAAGTCCATGATTTTTCCATTGAAAGAAGGATACAGAAATGACACTGGTGGCTGGCAACCGCAGGCAATTAAGTCAACTAAACTTTGTAATTATCACATAAAAAATCAGCAGTAATGAACTTTGTTTTAAATCAATCCCTTAACACTACTATGTTACAGGAAAAAAAAAACCCATGAGCATCCTTTTTTGTAAATTACTGCAGTTTCTCTAATAATTATCTCTAGCTGTGACTAGTAATAAAAATATGGCAAGCAGTCATTTAAGTTAAATACTGAGTTATTTTACCTTCTATATCAACCCCATGGATACAGTAATCTCTTCTGTTCTGCATTGTCCATATTCAGTATATACAGACAAATCTCTGAATTTAGCATTAGCAGAAGATACATATCAGACATCAGACTTATACACAGTAGTTTTCTGCTTCATTGGGCAAAATATAAAAACCCCATAAAAGTCAAATTAAGAGTTTTCAATGAAACAGAATGCCTGAAAACCTCAAACAATTAAAAAAATCCAAAATTACAGTTTGATAGAAGATCAAGGATATCCTCCTGATCTCACTGCACTTATGCCAACACTAATTGGAATGATTCTAGCATAAGTAGCTAGAATCTTCAAACAAGAGCAAAAATGTGATGCAAGAAAATGCCTCACAAATTATGAAAGAAACCATGTGAAAACTGCACACATAATAACACATTCAGTATCTTCCTTTAAAACAAAACTGTTAAGTATTTAGAGTGGCATTTCAAGCAAGATTTTAAGCTAACCAAGTTCTTTTCAAATCATCAACCTCTTTCTCATGCTGAAGAACGGTAACTCACAAAAGTTAACTATGGAGCAATTATTTGTGTAATGATTTACCAAAGGAACAACAGCTTCAGTACTTTTCTTTCAGGATTGGCCATGCTCTGAATAATTGCCATAGTTGTTTTGCATTGACTTGAGAAATAAACGGAACAATTCATGCCAGTTCAAATTATCAGTACTTGGTTCCCACGTATTCATTCAATATTAGGGTACCTATTTCTTTATTTGTGTTTACAGATATTTTGCATCACAGCACTTGTGGTCTAGGATCAAATTGCACCTCAAATTCAAACCCATTTTTCTCTAATGGTATAGCTGTCTTCCACTGTAGCCCTGTGGGTCTGTAAACAGACTGTAGCCATTGATGACAACAGGTAGCACACTGTCCTGACTTTGCAAGTCTGCAGTACTGAGGCTTCTCAGGCTTACTTTGAAATTTTCTTGGTCTATCTGCACATTTTGCAGGGCTTGTTTGGGTGAAAAGTTTTTTAAAAAAATTATTTAAGATTTTGCTTCTCTTTTTCTGTATAACTATAATTTTACATAGAATATTAACACGCAGTTATTCTGATATGATGAAACATTTAATAATGGCAAAATGACCCAATCTAGAAGAACACAGGCCTGGTCTGATGCATGAATAAGGACAGAGAATAAGGACAGAGGGTGCAAAGCAAAGTCAGGCATGAAAAGGGATTAAAAGAAAAGAGGGATAAAAAAAGAAATTAAAAAAGAAATGGGGGACAAAATGACCAATCCAAAGTCTATAAACTACTTACCAACAGCCTGTTAATGAACAATAAGCTGAGCAAAATTAAAGTAAGGAAGAGCAACATCTGAAATACATAAACCCCAAAAGTAAGCTTTAAACCATCACCCCAGTGAATAGATAGCAAGGTGCAAAAGATTAGCAAACATAGAAAAATGGCTCCAAGTTTATCCTAGCAAAGGGAATGAAGAAAGCAATAACCTATTCCTCCTGCTGGAAAACAGCAAGCGACCACAGCATCAATATTTCACTCCACTGAAAGATCTAAAGTACTGATTTGTCTGCTGCATTGCTCGCCCTTCACCTCTGCCAGAGGCAGACCTGATCATGCCATCATACTGTACACAAAACAGAAAGCCCATGGCAAACACAGTGACATCATATAACTATTTCAGTTATAGGACAGAGATACACAGGTCATCACAAAGAACTACTGGTGCTTGGTCTTTATTTACCTGCCTTTGAAGCATGGAGTTTTTTCATTGCTTGTATATAGAACTGCTATATGTACAAGCATGAAAAGAGGAGGTGAGGGATGTTTGTAAGATTTATATATGGACCTCAGCATACAGATTCAGTTCTAAGCCTATTCAATGTAATGCCTTCTCATGTGCACATTCTTCTGCTGGAATTGCTTATATAGTCAATTATCTGTTTCAGCATTCATTTCTAATAGTCTTCATAATGTATAAGCCACCCTTTAGATACAAGACATTTGCTGGTCTGGACTACTGACTAATGCATAGTTTACCATGATGCTGCTACAGTAACCAAAAATAGGAAATTACATCACATATCATTTACACATTACTTAGAACGCACAGCTTTCTAAAAGCCATTAACCAGACAGAGGTGCTGCGATGGAGAACACAAGGATATCTTAAAGCATTCTAAAATATCTTCCATTGTTCTGAAGGACTAGGGAAGTAAATCAAAGTAATAAACAGCACAAATAAGAGTGAAGAATTTGAAAATAAGAGAGCCTTCACCTCTAACATGATACCAGCATTTCTCAGGGTCCAATGAAGAACACATTTCTAGATCATGGACAAACATTAGACTTCTGACAGTGAAGTAGAATGAGTGTTTCTGGACCATAGAAGCGAGTGTTTCTAAATGAGGGTTTGTGGACCACATTATAGTGTGAAGATATTTTTGCAGACCATGTGTTGCCCATAGGAAAACAGCTACTCTCTGCATGAAAGCTAGAGAGAATTCAAAATGGGGGTTTGGTCTTCCTCCAGTGGACCACGGTAGCAAACACATAAGTGTTCATTAAAGCAGTCTTGGTCCTCCAAGACAAGTAATTACCTCTCATCCTCCCTGCAGAAACACAAACTAATATGAAAATGAAAGCAGTATGTGTTTGTGTGGTGTTAGTGGTGGTGATGGATAAATTTAGCAGACAAATTGGGACAATTCAAATTGGCAAATTTCATGATATAGTGAAGCTATTTATGCATTGAGTTTGAAAGTGATCTCGAAAACATGCAGTTTGTAATGTCACTGCAAATAGAAAGTACCCATGATTGGGTTAAAATTTTAGATTCACCAAGTGGGTGCACATTTTGGATACAAAAGTAAACAAAACATCTGGGAATGAGTCTGGGGATATTTTCCAGACCACAGCAGGAAGATTAATGACCTAAGTCTGTCAGGCTAAAATGGAAGCTTCGGGAGGGACTGGATAAGGTTTTGATTTAAGAAAAAAGGAGAAGAAAGAAAAGCAGTAAAACAATCTATAGAGTGGATAGGCCAGTTGCTTATTGTCAAAAAGGGTGTAATTCTTTGCTTATGTATAAACACTAGAGACTTTCATAATTATGTAAAAAAGGGAACATTTTGTACTGCCAGCAAGAGAAGAAATTCCGTAAGCAATGGAGGATGCCCAGTCTTTTTCTGCATCTGAAGTACCAGAGGGTTTCTGGCACTCATATTTAGAAGAGAGGCAAGCTTCTGCACGTTCAACACACTCCCTGAGAGCACCAAGCAAAAACCTCTGGAGTGCCCAATGCTTACTATACTTTCCACGGCATGCCCCTGCACAATGGAGAGAGAATATGCTGCAATATGTCATTTCAGGGCTGGAGACAAAGACAATATGAATCCAGCTGGACTACAGCATCTGCCTTATTTTATTTAAGACATCTGCGCAGATAGGTTCAAGTTTTGATAACGCCACCTACTATATGGACATCAGCGCCTACAGTCCATAAAAGGACTGGATAAAAGAGCAAAAACTAAAGTAAAGAGACTATGAGTGGACTGGACAAGGAGTGGAGAGGAAGAACTCTAGTGAAATGTCCTTGAGCCTATAATGGTGCATGAATTCATTATAGAAATGAGATGGAGAAGAATACAAGAAGGTCTATAAATACCTCCCCAGGAGGCAGAGGCAAAGCTTCTATTCAGTCAGCTCCTGGTATTCTTTTACTGTGTTTCAAATAAATCTTCCACAGACATCAACTTATCAAGGTTTGTAATTCAAAAACAGTGAGGTACAATTACCAGCTAAATCCATCCAGCTGGGATGCTCCTTCCTACTTCTGGCAAGGCATATTAATGCTACTGAGCTTATTGGCTCCTACCCATCCTTTTCCTCACACAAAAAAATCCCCGTACCTCTGGAGCAATTAGTCTGACAAACTTCAGCCAACCATGAAAAGCAGAGCTGCTGGGAGTCTGTTTCATTAACACCTAATATGAAGGACAAAGATTCAAGACAGTGAGAGAGATTATAGTTCTGGAAGGATGACACCCTTTAGGATGCTACAAAGATGGGGCACCCTCCTAAGTCAGTAGCTCCTGAGCACCTGATCAATGCTAGCACCATGCTTAGTCATGCTCTTACAGTGAAATCTCCACTGCAAGGCTTCCTGAATGTGTTTTGAGTCACTATGGAAAAACACGTGTGCTAGCAAGCAGACACATGCAAGGCTGTCAGAGATGCTCTGTCCAAGTGGAGGAGGCTGATTAGAACAACAAGGACTGGCAGCTTTGCCCCATGCTTTCTCCAAAGAATTATTTCAGACGGAGGCCATGGACCCTGTCGTATCATGCCATCTTTTCTTGTAAGGCATTCCACACTGCAAGCATAAACTCTTCACTCAAACACTACTATTATCAAACTGCCTGCGAAAGGGAGTCCTGGCTTTGAGTCAGTGCAACATGAGCTGCATTAAAGGCAGGCCAGCAGGGTCCTATAGAAGACAGGGCAGCACCAATTGTTTATGCTGGAAACAGCAGAGGAAGATGCAGGACAGTAGAACTGGATTACATAGTTTAAGGACTGAAAAGGGGAAATACGGATGTCATTCGTGGGTCTCTAATGACTTGCCAGCTATTATAGAAGCTGTTCATTTGGTCTTGACAGAAAAAAAATCACTAATAGGAAAAGTCTGGGCAGCAATAAAAAAAGCGGAAAAAAGAAAAAGATTTANAAAAGAAAAAGATTTAAAAAAAAAAAAAGAAAAACAAGAAAGCCCTGCTGCCACAAGCTATTGGAGTAAAATCTCGTTCAGATACAGCCAAATGTACTCTGTGCCCCATTAGACTGCATCTTCAGCAAAGAATTTTCTCTCATACAGAAATGAAGGCTATCTAAGCATTATTGTCAAATCCAAGGAAGCCCTCTTGCTCAAACCAAGGAAAAAGCCTTCTTTAAAAATGAGCTGGGTGATCTTGGTTGGTCGCCAAACAATTAGACATCCACTCTTATGCCCCTCTTTAACAAGACAGGAGGCAAAATTAAAAAACTGGTAAGTTGAGAAAAAGAGAGGGAAGTCATTCACCAAAATAGATCAAATATGGGTAATTTAATTTAATTTATTGCAAATTTAATGGATTTGGATGATGAGAGGAAACAAAGAAAAAGTTAAAATAATACCTTCCTCCTCATATCTTCTTTCCCAGCCTCAACTTCACTCCTTCATTCATGGAGTCCTTTACTCCGCCACCACTAAGTTGGACCAAGGGGAATTGGGGAATGGAGAGCTGTGGTCAATACACATAGTTCATCTCTGTTACTCCTTCCTTCCTGTGCTTCCCTCCCATATTGTTTCCTTGCTCCAGCACAGGTCCTTCCCTAGGGCTACAGTCTCTCAAGGACAGCTCCAGCATGGTTCCTTCAGGAAAACCAACTTGTGTCAGCGCAGATCTCTTCTCTGGCTGCTGTGTGGGTATCTGCCCCAACACGGTCTCTCCCACAAGACGCAAAAGAACACCTGCTCTGATGCCCAAAATGCCTCCTCCCTTCTTCTCACATGCTGATGCTCACACTGCTGCTTTCTCGCGTTTTTTTTTCCATTACTCCTCATGCTGCTATGCAATGTTTTACCCTCTCTTAAATACGCTTTCACAGAGGTGCCTCCAGCTTGGCTGACGGGCTCAGTGGTGTCCTATGATGGGTCCACTGTGGAACCAGATATGTTTGGCACAGGACAGTCCCTGACCTTTTCTCACAGAGGCCACATCTGATGCTGACACAATAACACCTGCATCCAGTATGTCCTCTGGATTTTGGGATGTGAAGGCAGGAAAGTCTGTTCTGGCTTTCTGGCTCTTTTCTGTCTGTAGCTATGAAAATATGGGTAAGAGGAGGAAGATGAAAAAAATTTGCATGGGGTGAAGAGAGCAGATTTAGAGTCTCAAGACCAGGTAAAAGAGAAGGCAAGAACAGTCACGGTGCTGCAAAACTTAAGCATGATCTTTTCCTCACAGACGCCTAGTTTTGTAACCAAAGCTAGTCTTAGGCAAGAGCTTAGATGTGGGCCAGGAAACACAAACAGCCAGGGCCATTGCCCTTTACTTCTTTTCACAGACTGCAAAGCATTCAGCTGATTTGCATTCAGCTGACTTCCAGTATTTTATCCAGGCTTGTATCAAGTGGATTTTATGGGTAATATCAGTAAGTCTTAAAGAATCTGACAATGCAACCAGGTAACTGGTACAAAGTAGTCATCAGAATATGGAGTCATTCCATAGGAGAGCACAGGTGAGCACAGGAAATAAGAATCAAGGTTAGAACATTCATTTCTTGACTGTAAACCTCTGCATGGGAATAAGCTAGCATCACAGCCCAGAGGAAGACTCTGAAGTCCTGAAATATGTAAATCTCACTGTTTCATGGAGTATATCACAACACTTAACACTTTCAGAGTAGATGGTAAGTTACCAGAGTAGGATGCAATGTTGTCAGGACTTCTCCAGAAAACAGCTATAGTTACATATTTCTTAACAAAATTTCTGGCACAGCTGGTAATGTTGCTTCTGTGGAAAAAGAAGTGGTATTAGGACAGCAATGATCACAGAAATGCAGATTTAGTAGATGGACTTGAGCATGATTGCTACAGGAAAAGTTACAGGATCAGAGCTTGCCAATGGTAAAATAGCTCCAAACCTTTAATGAGTATCTTGTGGTCAAATGATGCCAACTGACTTCTGGGTCAGTTAACACCCAGAAATATCTCTAAAAAGGCAGAATAGCTAATTCAGGATGCATGAAATAAGGCCTAGAAGGACCTTTCCCATTCTCAAATTAATACTCCATTACTAACACTCCAACACCTGAAAAGTGATGTGATCTGCAGATGCTATTAAGTTCAGAAAAACAGTATGCTCAAGTATTGGAGGAGACTGAATGCAAGGAAATGCTCTTTTCTTTAATTAAGTCTTTCCATGGCTTTCCATGGCTTCAGCTTCTTCTCTTAAGCACTGGGACAGCATCTGCATGCCCTGAAAGCAATGGTTCTTGGATTGCCTCATCCTAAAAAGTCCATTTAAACATACCCTTTCTCTAAGCCCTATCATTTCCTGAGAGCAATAAGGGCCTTAACTTCTCTAAGATAACTCTTCAGGACCTGAGACTGTTCCAATGAGAACACCACCTGACAAGTACACCCTCCTGTTTCCTTAATCCAAAAAAGGTTTTTTACTTTAGTGCTCTTTTTTTTCCTGTTTAATTCCAAGACCTGACTACACAAGTGTGTTCTTCTGGCAGAATCTTTGAAGTGCATTGTTATAGAGAAAGCACAACCCTCAAAAACTTTGTTGAAAGGTGTTAAGACACTTGATTGTCTTCAGGTTTGTTCTTCTCACAGGTCCTTTAAAGCTTCATGAACACATACGGTAAATTCACAAAATTCAATCTGTAATAATTGCACTTCAAGCATGTAAGTATACGCGGCCTTCATAAAGTCATTATATTCTTCTTAGATCACAGTTCAGCAGTCCTCTATGCATCACTCTCTTTTCCTGACCCAATGAAATTTTAAACTGGAACAACTCATACTTACACACAAAAAAGAGCAACAGCTGCAGACATGGCTCTTGCTCATAAATTATCCCGTTCCAGCCCTCTGCCACAGGCAGGAACACCTTTCACAAGACCAGGTTACTCAAAGCCCCATCCAACCTGACCTTGAATACTGCCAGGTATGGGGTATCCAGAGCTTCTCTAGTCAACCTGTATCAGTGTTTCACCGTCCTCACAGCAAAGAAATTCTTCCCAAATGTAATCTAAAGCAGCCCTCTCTCAGTTTGAATCTATTCTTCCTGTGTCACTACAAACCCTTGTGAGAAGTCCCTCTCTGGTTGTCTCATAGCCCCTTTAAGGTACTGAGAGGTGCTATAGGGCCACTCCAGAGCTTTCTTTTCTCCCAGCTGAAAAACTGCAACTCTTTCAGCTTGTCTTCATAAGTGTGATTTTCCATCCCCTTAAACATTTTTGTGTCTCTCCTCTGGACTTGCTCCAGCAGCTCCCTGTCCCTCCTGTGCTAGGGCCCCAGAGCTGGATGCAGAGCTCTAGGGTCTCACCAGAGAAAAGCAGAGGGGCAGAATCCCCTCCCTCCCCTGCTGCCCACGGGGCTCTGGATGCAGCCCAGGACATGTTTGGCTCTCTGGGCTGTGAGTGCCATGGCCGGGGCATGTCCAGCCTCTCACCCACCAGCACCCCCAAGTCCTTCTGGGCAGGGCTGCTCTGGGGCTGTTCATGCCCAGCCTGTGTTTGTGCTTGGGGTTGCTCTGCAGAAGCTGCAGAACCTGGCACCTGGCCTTGTTGAACTTCATGAGGTTCTCACATTCCCTCTGGATGGCTCCCTTCCCTCCAGAGTGGCGACCACACCACACAGCTCGGTGTCTTCAGTGAACTTGCTGAGGGTGCCCTCGATCTCCTGTCACCAACAAAGATGTAGAACAGTGCTGGTCCCAACACTGAAATCTGAGGGACACCACTTGTTACTGGTCTCCATTTGGATATCGATCCTGCCAGCTCCTTATCCACTGAATGGTCCATCCACCAAATCCATGTCTCTCCAGTTCTGAGACAAGGATGTTGTGGGAACAGGGTCAAATGCTTTGCACAAGACCAGGTAGAGGATGTTGTGCCAGTCACTTCCTTATCCACCAGCATTATAACCCCATTGTAGAAGGCCACAAAAGTTGTCAGGTGTGATTTGCCTTTGCTGAAGCCTTGCTGGATGTCACAAATCCGCTCTGTATTTCCATGTACTTTAGCACAACTGCCAGGAGGATCAGCTCCATGATCTTGCTGAACACTGAGGTGAGACTGGCCAGCCTGTAGTTTCCAGCCTCTTCCATTTCCCCCCTCCTTTGGGTTATGTTTCTCTTTTTTTACAGTCAGTGGGAGCTTTACTGAACTGTCACTAGTTCTCAAATATAGTGGTTCATGGCTTAGACACTTCATCTGCAAGTTCCCTCAGGATGCACATACATCTCTCATCAGGCCCCATGGACCTGTTCACCTACAGGTTCCTTAGGTGTCCTTGAGCCTGATTTTCTCCTACAGCAGATTCTTTCTTCATTCTCCCTGTCCCTGCCTTTGCCTTTTGCAACCTGGGTGGTGTGGCTGGAACACTTGCTCATGACTCAGGCAAATAAAAGGTGGTGAGTACCATGATAAGGTCATGTCAAATCTGACTGTCAATTTAGAGTCAGCAATCAATAGGTATTTGTAATTGGTTCAGAAAGGATATTTAAATATTATGAAAGATACTTTGACCCTAACTGACAAAAACAAAATCAAAGACTTTGTACTTCAAAGTGAGAAGTTATTTCATCACTGTAGAATGGGGTGAGTTGAGTTAGACAATGAGAGACGATGATCAAAACCCTTTGATTCTTACTTATATGAGAGGGAAAAGGAACAAAATAAAAATAACAGAAAAACACTTAAGGATCATAATACCTCTAATTAGAGATATTCCTATGGAAATCAAGACAGACATCCTCACCACATTCAGGAGGTCTTCTAAATTTAAGTCTTACAAAATCCAGAATATGAAACGTTACCTTTGCCCATGTATTCAAATCTCATGCACAGGGACAGTGAATTTGAAGAAGTACATTTTCATCCTTAGAAGCATTACAAAAAAGTGGGTCTGTTTTAAATTTCATTTAAAATGTCTGATAGACATAAAGCAGGCACTACCAATCTAGTCTCACTGCTCTACCTCTAGCAGTTGACATAATCTTAAACTGGATCTAAGTGAAAAAGGAATTCTTTTGAACTACACACATTCACATATTACTTATTAAATAAGATTTAATACCAGACACATAGTTTATAAACTTTAAAAAGTTATATAATCTCCAAAATATGTCTTCCTTAGAGATATATTTTGATTTTTTTCCTGTGTAGCAGAAAAAATAGGTGTTTTCTGATTGTAATGAAAAAGGATTGATCAACCTATATATGTAGACTGAAAAGAATGACTCAAGGACGACCTTTTTGTTCTCCCATCACTATCTAGCCTTGGCTGACTTGCAGGATACTGGAACAGAATTTTGTTGTGGAATCAATCGTACTGACTCAGGATGGCAGGCAGAATGAAGGAAGAATTACATCAGGGGTCTTCTCTAAGACTAGGTCAAGACTGCTGATGGAGAGCTGCATAATTATTCACTAAACGATGACAGTGGGATTTTAAAACTTTGTTCTTTTTTAATGTGGACCAAATACAGTTTTAATACCTTAAATAAAAATAAATATTAGAAAATCTTCTGTAAAAATTAAGTCAACAGACAGCTCTGATCACCCAAAGACATTTCTAAAGACCAAATATATTATTTCAATTTACTTAAGAGAATAATTCCACTATGTATGACGACAAGTACATTCTTTTGGAAGGCCAGAACATATTAAATGCAATCTGGTTTTAGACCACATTTTTAAAAAAATATCATTATGAATTATTCATCATTTATTCACCATATCATAGTCATGTCTTTCACTGAAGTGAAAGACAGAACTAGAATGATAGAAAATGAGTGAAAGATAGAACCAGAATTTTTCAACCCTATGTGTTTGTGAGAGACTTAAATGGTTAATGGCTTAAACATTGCTAAAGTCATTGAAGGATTTTGCCCACTACTGCAAATTGCAAAGGAGGAGCTGTTCATCTGTGACCACTGAAGCCCACCCTTCCTCAAATACAGCTACTAATTGGAATTTAGACTTGAAATAAGATAAATGGGGTATGCTATTGTCCAGCCATTCCAGGTCGGAGGAAAAGAAGGTGTCCACAAGTGATTCTGGAAGAGAGACTGGGATTCTGATGGCTGCTGATGTGCAAAGTAACCACCCCACTGCAGAGGGCAGCACAGCCCACCTCAGGCTACAACTGGGTGTTGAATGAGACACAAAAATGCAAACCCCTGAGGTAAGCCTTGTCTCTTTGTCCTTGCTCAAGGGAACTCAGCTGTGATACCCCCTGCCAGGAAGTGTCAGACACTGTAGTCTGAAGGTATTAATTTCTGGAGATAGGCCATGATGGACTCAACTGTGCTGACATCATAGGCGCTATAGCATCTTAGAAGGTGTCAAAGACTCCCAGAGTGTCCCATGAGCTACAACATCACATCATTCAGTGTGAAATTCCTCACCCAAGAGGAGGTACCTGGGCATTTTCACCTGAACCTAAGCCAATATAAACCCAGTAGATTTTGTGTTCTGTGGATTTTTCTTGGGATTACTTTCACCACCCAATAAATCCAGCCTGCAATCATCACTTTAACAAGATGGCTGTCACATTGTGACCAACAGATACAGAAATTCCAACAACCAAGACTCCTTGTGAAGACTTCAGGTGGTGAGATCTTCTACTCTTATAGTTTCCTTTTCTTTCTTTTCCATATATGTTTCTTAAGTGATATTTTTATTCTCTTATGTTATCATCTTACTACAATAATAACCAAAAGGGTACATCCCTACTTTCAACCGCAACCAAATTGTTTGAAAATAAACGCTACATGTATAAATTTACAAACACCAATCATTCACTCTAATCTGCCCCAAGGGATCTATTAACAAGAACCTAGGTTACTCTCCTTTATGGGGGTGGGTCACAATAGTTTTCTCTCGTTTTATAGATGTACTTTTTTTAAAAGGCTTTATGAATCTGAAGGAGATCCACAGTTCCTTATGAAGTCCTGTAAATATCATGGGGTTTGTTTATAGCTGGTTAATGAATACGTGAAAGGGAGATCCTGGATCCTACGGTCTAGCTTTCCCACTCTTGGCTGATGCACAGCAGAGAACACGACTGCCTACCATGAATGCACAGCACAGCTTGTCTATGGGAACTTCCTATTAACTGCGTGTGGAAGGAGCTACCATAAAAGGTGGTGTGGGTAAATTCAACTGTAGGTGACCAATTTCCTCCAAACACACCATCCACTTGTTTCTGGAGAAAGCAAACATTGTTTAAAATTACTGTACTATTTGCTTCTCCACACTACGGAGAATAGAAAAACGAGACACTGTAGGTGTACTGAAGACTCGGCCCCCCCCGACCCATCAAAACTTCTCTCACTACACTGCAGTTCTAGCTCTGAGCTGATACATGTTCTTCAAAAGCTTCCAGAGTTCTGAGCACTCCCTTTCTACCTTCCTAGCTGAGGTGCTGTGTGCCTGAGTTCAGGCTCAGCTTCATCAATGGGGTAAGGGCCCAGCTTTGAGAAGAGCCCTTTGAGAAGAGAAGTGTCTGAGAAGTGTCCAGGGATGGGTTCTCCCATTTCTCTCTGGAGTGACTTATAAAACAAGGCTTCATTCTGGCCCCACCCGAGCTGTGCCGCAGCCATGCCTGTGCTGGGCCAGCTACCCCACTAATCTGGACTCTGACACTTCAGCCTGAGCTCTTGGCTTGATCCCTGACATGCCTCATTTCTATGGATTGTCTGTCTGTCTGGACCCATGACTGAACCTGGCTACTGTCACTAGGCTTATTTGGGCACTGTGGACTGTGCCCTGACACAAATTATGAACATACAGATCTCTGACACTGTGACAAATTTTAGTCTCCATCTAGTTCCTAACTGGGCAGCATATTTTGCGTTTGAGATTACAGCTGGGGCATCTCGACAATGTGGAAGAGTGGATCAATGAGGTGAGGGTTTCACTTCCCTCACACACCTTGCTCCTGGATGTGTGCACCCACTTCTCCATGTGCCAGCTGAGATTCACACTGACAAACCACCTTGGCAAAGACCTTCTGTCAGGCTAATAAGTTAAATCAGCTTCATAAGTGGTACAGTGAGCACCAAAGATGGTGCAAAAGTGGTAGTGCTCACAGGTAGGTAGAAATAAAGAAGTGGAGGGAGGAGTGGGTGGACAGGACCTCCCCTTTTACAGATGCATTTGCCAGATGTGCTCAGTCACAGTGTCAAGCCCAGCCAGTTACATGATTGATCACTCTAAATTCAAATCATGAATTTCTCTGAGGGTTTATAAATGGAGACAGCAGAGACTACAGAAAGACTAGGTCAGCTTCTTGAATAGAATACATAAATGTATTTGTTCTCACCAGGCTGCCTACTTAAATATGCCACTAGCTTTGGTAGTTTAGTAAAGCAAAAGGAAAGTCTATACAGAGAAGCAAGGGAAAACAAATGGATTAATTCTCTACTTCGCACCAGAAGGTTATGTCCATCTATAATCTAGAAAGCAGGTCCTCACAAGACCTAGAGGTTACTCTGGAAGATAAATGTCCCAATAATTACTGTTGCCTCCATTTCTCCTTTGCCTTAGTTTTATTTCCAAGCAGACAACGTGCAATAGAATATCTCCTTGTTTAGCTTGGTTCAGCTGTAATGTCTGTGTCCCTGCCCAGAGTACTGCCCCGTGGATGGGGAATGCTGGAGACACAGCCTCGGTGCTGTGTGAGGGTGCCTGGTGGTAGCCAAAACACTGCTGGGTTACCAGACCTTTCTAGCTACCAATACACAGCACAGCACTCTGAGGGGCTGCTGTGGGGAAAGCCACCCAACCCTTTCTGAACTTGTCAATGCTAAAAAACATCAAACAGCACTCTGCAGAAGCCAGGCAAGCTGCCTGTCCCACTAAACTATAGGATATTGCTATTTTGGATGATTAATGCTTATACAGTCAAAATGCATCACCACAATACAGTTTTCTTTATTGGAAAAGACTACTATGCAAAGCGTCCAAAAGTTCTGTGGGAAGCATGTAAATCCCAGAAGTGTTTATATAATCACTACTTCCCCTTGAGTGCACACTGCAAATTTCCACAGTTTTGGACGTGGTCACGAATGTTACTGGATACCTGGATTTTTTTTAAAAAAGGGGTAAGAAACTAACAGAATGGTGTGAAAATCTTATCTCTGTTGTACAGATCTGGGCTGTAGAGACATACATAACATTTCTTCTCCATAACCCTCTATTTTGGCAGTTAGACAGGTACATTCTCTAAGCAAAGTTCCTAAAACATTTAGCAGGGGTTAACACATGGCAATAGTGCATAGAATGGAAACTGCAAGTTCAAGGCAGTTTTCCCACTTATCAATGTGGTAATCTGTATTGACCTGAGCAAGAGATCAACAAAACAGGGCTTTAGAAACTCAGTTACAGTTATCACTAACATGGGTGATGGTGACTATGAAGAGGCATTTGGAAGGTGTGATTATACCCTTCTGCCTTTCCCCCTTCCTCACTTTTTATCCCAAGAACTTCCTGCTCACATGCACACATGGGTAAACACAGTCAAGGAACATGGGCCAGACCTGTCCTGCAGGTGTTGCCCAGACACTGTAGCAGCAGCCAGTGCTTGAGGGCATCACGACCTCCCCAGCTGCCATAAAATATTTTTGTCCCGTAACAGGCAGCACCTTAGCTTCACAAAGCCACAGTTCAGCCTTTCATACTCTTCTTTGATACGTCAAGGCTCGAAAGTGAGAACATCTAATACTCCTGCATACAAGAACCAGCTCTTACCAATGCCCAGACCTGCAATGAAAGCATGTGTTAGGGCAACCAAAATAATAGCAGAACCACACAATTCCAAAGAGCTGACACTAGCATCACGATTCAGTCTTCCAAAAAATTAGTTTTGAGTTCAGGTAGATCTGTAATATCTGTGATTTTTCATCCACAGACTACTCTGTAGATTCACCCTCACAGAGATAACAACTGGGAGCCAGTTGCTGGACAAAACCACCCGAATCAGACAAATCACCTGCTATTATAAATAATCCTATGGAATAAACCTCTGAATTAGCTACTCAAGGTTATTTTTAAAGTAGCTACTTCTTTGGCTCTGACTGTGTTATTGAGAAGTGATCAGATCTCTAATTTCTTTAAGGTAAAAGAGTAATCTTCCAATTCCCTCCTAAAGTTTATTGTCAGTTTTACATCAGCTAGTTTATTGTTCAGATCAGAGTATTACATTTTCATTTCTTCTCTGTCCTTAGTGTTACAGCCTCCACCTGGCATTCTCTCTACACTCTACAACATGTAATGGAGACATACCATACCCCTTCACAGATGGCAGACAATTGGATGGATGGGGCTTTGATATCCCTGCCCATGGTACAGAGGATTGGAACTTGGTGATCTTAAAAGGTCCTTTCCCACACCAACCATTCTATTATTTTATTCCTTCCTGTATTTTTTTGCTAGGTTAACAAGATCATTTTTTTTCTTGTAGGAAAAGCTACCAGAATAGTAAGAATAGAAGCTTTCTTTGCACCTGATCAAATTTTAATCCATGTTCCTTGAATGAGAACAAGTAGAACTTCACAAATTACTTTGATATCTTCACCAAAACTTTGAATAACATCATTAACACTCCTCTAATTCCACTAGAAGTAATTCATCTACATCAGGCCAACGCTCCTAGACTTGTGCTTGTCAAAGTAATTTGTCTGTGCTTCCAACTAATGAGCTGCTGGCTCAAACAGTAATTTTTGTTATTTGTCCAATCTCAGTCATTGATTTAAACAAGTATTAAAGATTCAGATCCAACACTCACCCTGTGGAATTTCAGAGCTAACCTTCTCCTAGACAAGAGCTTTCCTTTCATTGCTAGTGTTATTATGCAGTGAAGTACATTCCTACAAATTATCTTCTAAATCCCACTTCTCAACCTTGTAGTTTCCTATCTGTAAAGAAAAGGTATTTTACTGAAGTTGGATAAGACTTACCACACTTGTACACAGACAGGTAGTAGTCAGTCTAGCTCAAATAGCTTCAACATTTCATTCTGCTCAGAGCTGCTTTGAAGTTCCCCATATATTCTAAATTACTCTAGCCAGTACAAAGCTGCATAATTTTCTTCCAACATCTCCTTTAATACAGTTTTTATATACACAGCATTCTTGAGTTATCTTGTAATATCTGAGAACAGACTTTATCATTATATGCTCTGTTTTCTTATACCACTTCCACACAATTATGTGATGGAGATTCCCCATTACCCAACATTAGCAGATGACTTGGGAGCTCATCAAATCATCTGTGGAAAGAACTCCTGTACAAAAACCTTGAAAAACACAAACTCCAAGTGATTTATAACTGTGCAAACCAATGCTGGAGAAAATCTAAACATCTACTGAAATCTGTATGCATTTATGAAATGAAAAACAATGTTGAAACCCGACTCAGTGTGCTGCTGTGTGTTAGCAATTTGCGTCACTGTTCTAAGATCTCTAGGCAGTATATTTTGTATTAGCACCCTGGATTTCTGTCACTGTGGCTAAAACACTCTTAGTTTGGTGGTTCTCAGATCTGGTATTATCTTTAAAAAGCTGGTTTTAGCCCAGATGTTTATCAATTCATCATTTCAGCTTGGTCAAAAATCTGCAATTTTAAAAGCAAATATTTGGGTTTTTTAAAAAAACCTGAAATATCTGCTTTCTCACATACAGTTTCAAGTTGTATACTCAGGTTTGTTTCTTCTGCTCAAGGAACAAAATTCTCACAATACCCACAAAGTTATACATATTTGCATCAAAATGAAAATGCCAAGCAAACACACAGTGGTTTTTTGAGAACAGATTATTGCAAAAAAAAGCTTTTTGTCTGGTGATACTAGTTTATAAAGAAATACAACGTCTTCAGATGGCCTTTGTTTGTTCAACTTCATTACATAAACCTGAGGAAAATGCTTAAAAAGAAATTGCCTACATATAGATTTAGTACTGTGCTTATGCGAAAGAAAAAAAAAACCCAAACAATAAAATAGCAAAATAGCACACCCAGTTGAAAGCCACAGGGAGTTTTACTATATTGAATACAATTTAGTTGCAAATAAATTTAAGTGGACTTGATCCTAAATCTGCTCCTTAACAAGGTCTGAAATGCTTTTGCAAGAGTTTCCACTGAAGCATTCCCTTTCAACTCTGTTTCTTTTCATTAAACACAAAACAGAGTGGACACTTACTAACATCTAGGTTGTTTATTTCAATACTTAAGTAATGTACCTGCCTCACAGTTTAACTTTGAACAGTGGAAATTAATCTTTTTGGGATAATGCTGCATTTAAAGCTCAGTTCTAAGATAATTTTTGGTAATAGAATGATACAGAAATACTTTGTAACTCTAGGCTAATATGAATTTTATTTCAGCAGTAGTTTGCCCACAGTTCAAGCTTCTAAAGGGATACTCACAGTAGGGCTCTATCCACCAACTTCACATACCCTAGTTCTTATTATGTAAGCAAATCCCAAGTTATTGGCAGTCACAGAGTACAAGGACAAAAGGAAAAAATCAGAACATGCAGTACCATTTGCACATTTGAGGCTAATACATTTCACACACTTAATCAAGCAACTCAAGATAATCTGTTTCATCCAGAGAAAGGGCAGAAGTAACTGATTTTACCACGGTCTGTTCTCAGGCAGCCTCCACCGATTTCAGAAACCTTCTTTGACTCCAGATCTCCTGGTTGAAGTGCAGTGTTGTGGCTTTCCCCCTGTCAATCAGCACAAAGAATATACCATGTCAGTTGTCATCCCATGCCTGGCTTCTTTCTGTGGATGCCTATCAGACAGTCCCTGTCATCATCCCTGATAACTCATCTGGGGGGAGAATCATGCTCAGCACTGAAAGGGTGTTGCTATCCTGGAAGCTGCTCCTTGTTGAAGCAGTTCTGAGTCAGCAATAGCCTCCTCTCACTATTTTCATTACGCAGGTACTGGTTTGTACCTGAGGCTTTACGTCCTGTACAAAGACCTCTAAGCCACGGCGTGACCCAAACTGGCACATCTGATTACCTCCTTCCCACCTCCATTTACCTCCATGACAATTGTTGGCCACTTAACTCTGTGTGATTTTGTTTTCTCTTTCATCTTCAAGATTTAACCAGGCAGAAGCAAATGCAGTCAGTATTGCTCTCTCCAGAGATCTTTTGAGAACACCTTTAAGAAACCGTATAGTCTTTGGAGATTTCAAATGTGTTTTTCTGAACTTAAAATCACTAATGTAACTCAAAACTTCCAGAACTGCTACAAATAGATCATGCTTTGGGATTTAAAATTATCCCTATAGCTTAAGAAGAGCTTTAGTATTCTTTTCCAATTTGGATTTGTTATGGTTTAACAAAATCAAATTAAGAAACAACTGATGTAATCTAAATTTCAGCCATTCTGCATAAGATCCTGTAACTTATTCTGATCCAGCAAAGCCTGATTCTGCCAAAAACAAAAAAATTGACTTGGCTGTGTTCTTACATTGAACTCAAAAGAACTACACCTACCTCTAATGCTTCTGCCTGCTAGATCATGTTCAATTTTTGTGGGACCTGAGAGGATTAGAGATTGTAATACAGAAACAACAATGTATACTTGAAACCACTCAAGGACATGGACAAGATGAAACTTTACTAGTACTGAGGCCCCTTAAAGACTTGTGAAAAGCCATTTTTTAATACTAAGAAAGTTTTAAATATACTTAAATTAAGAAGAAAATAATAAATTTTCTTATAAAAATATCCAGTGGAAAATTTTAAGAACACATAAAAATCTTCAGCATAGAATGATTTTTCATTTTATTTTTCTCTGTAACTAGAACAAGATCAGCCCACTGAGCTAGCCTGTAAGATTCACCATGATATATCTTTTTTCCAAGAAAAATATACATTAAATCAACATTAAAATATACATTAAAATAAACATTCTTCTCATCAAATTTATTTTTGAATTCTGGTTAGTTGTAAAAGTGTCAGGGTGTTTTTAAGATTTAGAGATTAAGATTATGTAAATTAATAGTGTTTTAGCAGAGAGCATACTTGTAAAACAGTATTACTTTGGAATATCTCCAGGGGATCTCTGTGTTCATCTTTGACTGGACTTTTGAACAAACTGCACTTTCCCTGCACCTGCAATCTTCATTTTTTGCTAGCGTGGTGGTTTACTATATCATGTACCTTTCCTGTGGCATTCTTCAGCTAACTACACAAGGATACAGCCTCTGCCTGGTTGTAAAGTTAACACACAGAAACACAGTCTATGTATTTTTAACTCTGGCCTTCTATTTTCGGCAACATGGAAGACAGCTTCAGCGCAAGTCATGCCACTTGATTTCAGTTGATGCATTACAGGGTAAGATATCTGCTTTGTAAAATGCTCCAGAATGTTTGCATTAACAGATTCTCTAAAGGAAAAAAAAAACAACAACAACAAACCAAAACAACATGACCAACTTCTTGAGGCGAATCCCTTCAGTACGGCTGGGAACCAAGGCAACGGGGAAACAAAAGGCCGAGAGGGGCCCGCGCGTCATCTGCCCCACACGGAACACGGCGCTCGGCACGCTCGGCAGGCCGCTGGCCGCTGCCCTGCCTTGTGTTTGTGTCCCGGCCACTGCGAAATGTTCATCCCGGGCGCCAACAAAAGCCAGCCTCGCACACTGCCCTGCAGCTGAGCAGGACGGCCCTCCCAGAGCAGCAGCCCCGCCTGCCAGCCAGGGCACCCGGGACTGGCTCTCAGGGTGATTGGAAAGACAGCCTTCCATCAAGCTAAACGCGGGAGGCTTCCCAGCGAGAAAGCAGCAGAACTGAGGAGACCGGGGGGAGCTTTTAATCCACCAGTGCTTTATCAAACCTGATGAAACTGCTCTTAGCGTGACACTGATTTACTAAAATGTTTCTTGCTTCAGTTTAACCCACACTAGTGCCAATAGTAGAAGATGTGAACTGCAAGGAAAAGTAAATAACTAACTCATTAAAATTAGGCAGCTGAAATAAAGAAATGAATAAATGGCAAGAAACTCCTTAATTGGTTGATTTAATCTCTTTTAATTTTTCCCACGAGGCGGCTAATAGGGTAGTTAATGAGCTGTCAGTCATAAGTCATTGGACAATGACTGCTCCACATTCAGGAGGCTGATTTAATAATATAGGTGCTTATTTCATTCTGGCAGCAGAACAGGATTGAGATTATTAGTTAGGAAAGAGATCAGACATTCTGAGCAAAGGAGAGGCAATCATTCTGGTTATACCAGTCTGAACTATTCTCATAAAACTCAATATAATATTAACATTTTCCTTATTTGGATTAGAACAGAGGAAAACACCTAAAGCGTGGCATGAGGTATAAACCAAAATAGGGCACAGGATTTCAACACACAGAATTACTCTAAAACAGCACAGGGTCAGCAGAGCAAATGGACATCCACCTTCAAAAGACATTTCTCTCTGTAGACAGTGATTGTTAGAATAAGCTTCAGCCTACTCATAAATTACAGATGTCAACCCATGGGAAAAGAAGTTCATATTTTGTAGTAGGGGCTGAGTTTCTTCTAGTCTCTTTTGGCGATGCTGAACAGTTAAGCCAATTTATATGGTACAGCTCTTTGAATAATTTCAGCAGTCCTGACCAATAAACTCCAGGTATTTCTACTTCTCTTAGTATCATTTCCATAAATATGCAATGAATCAGTTCAGTGAACTAAACCTAATCACTTTTCTTTTTGTAGAGCTATTTATTTTTGTTGGTTTTTTATCTCCTTGAGCAAATCCAATGAATATCAGTCAAAGAACAAGGGAGGAAGTGGAAATGGTTTTAACTCTTATGCAATAACAGTTAAACCCGACCTGTTTAAAGCACTTTGTTTCAGGCAAACACTAAGGATAATCCCTGTGAAGTTTTGGTTTGGCTATGAGGATGTAGCTAAAAGGTAAAACATCAAAGCCAATGAAAAACTAGTTTTTTTACTGCCTGCTACTAAAGTAGTATTAAAAGATGTCTGTTCAAATAGAAAATAGATTGTTTATACCCATTAAGGCTCTCCCTACATAGTCAGTGACCTGTTGAACCTAGGAAGCAGCAGTCTCTTGACAGCAGTGAGCTGAACAGCATAACAAGAGCGGAAATACGGTAAAAATATTTTTTTCTCAGGTACTCATGACTACTGGTTATTACCAGCAACAATAATCCCACGTGCCTTTCTGAATGAAAACAGTTGATGCTGTAAATCCTAGTACACCTGTGATGATGTAACCAGACGTTCATGGACTTACTTGGCAAGAATCGTAAAAAGGGTCCATCACAAAACCAAAGAGCTTCTAAACCTGGCTGACCTTTGGCTCAGCTCTCTGAATCACAGAAAATAGCCACACACTCCTCCATGAGCTGGGAAAACTTAGATGTTATTTGAGGTAATCATAGAGAGATTTTGCAGGGAGGATTAAAATCAGCAAAAGACATAAAGAACAACTTTTCTCAAGTAGCAGTAAGAATCTCCATACAAGACCAAAGTTGGAGAAAAAAAAACTTTGGGATCATGGTGTTGATTGTTAAAATGTGGCTACTGGTCTTCCCATAGTCAGAAAAAGCAAGTTTTATGGTCAGTTGGAAAAAGTTATCTAGGGGGACAAAGTCCTACAGACACGTAAAAATTATTTTTCTCTTTGTAGAATCTAGCCCGTGCACTCTAGACTACCTGTTTTTGGATGCATAGTCCAAATAAAGTTGTGATTCCTCATTCAATTTCAAGTTTGTATTAACCACTATCAGTGGTCAGACCCAAGGCAGCAGTTTTCCAGCAACAGGTTAACAATCCTCAACTCAGACATCGTTTACACAAGGAGTGTAGGTTACAGTGACCTCTCTTCCAAATGCTAGGGGTTTAATTCTACAACACAATGATGAACACCAATACAGCTGCTTAGCTGAGCCTGCGCTGGAGGGACAGGAAAAGAGATGAAAAAGAGCTACTTTCCTCCTCCTTCTGGAGCATTCCAGAGTTCTAGTCTGAACTTGTAAATTAATTTTTACATGAGTCAGGAAACAGCAAGCAGGTGTTCACCATTCCTGTGCTTCCAGAATCTGCTCAGCAGTGACAGAGAGGGCCAGTGGAGCTGGAGAAGGGTGTGGAGCACAAGTCCTAATCAGAATCAGCTGTGGGAGCTGGGGGTGTTCAGCCTGAAGAAGAAGAGGCCCAGGGGAGACCTTCTCACTCTCTACAGCCTCCTGAAAGAAGGGTGTATCCAGGTGGGGGTTGGCATCTTCGACCAGGCAGCTGGTGACAGATCAAGAGGACATAGTCTAAAGTTGTTGCAGATGAGGTTTATGTTGAATGTGACAAAGAAATTCTTCACAGAAATGTGATTAGATATTAGAACGGACTGCCCAGGAATGTGGTGGTGCCACTGTCCCTGCAGGTGTTTAAGGGAAGATCGAATGTGGCACTCAGTGCCAAGGTCTGGTTGACACAGTGGTGTTGGGTCATAGATTGGACTCTGCCACGGGACAAGAGGGAGCTTCAGACAAGCCCTGCCTTAGCCTCAGATTTCTGGCAACTGCTTAAATTTAAGAAATCACTCTGATATGCAAGTTTTAGGGATGGTAAATGAGGTCTATTTTTTATTAAACAGACCATACATAACAGACAAAAGAGCTTAATCAGAGTTACTTACTGCAAAGCATAAAATTAAAAAGAACTACTCATAGATTACAGCATAACATAAAAGAATGTACAATATGAAGGTTGCATCTATATTAAAGCTAGAAAAAGAAATAGTATTGATTAGGGGCCAAATATAACTTACAACAAATATGTCAATAATGTACACAGATTTCTTCACCCAGCCTCCAGAGCAGTAACTGCAAAGCAGGGGTCTCTGCTCAGGCTAGAAACTTCACACATTTTCAGGGAATGTGTAGAATATTTCTGCTTTGTGAAAATTTTGGTGTACCTTTCGTAGTTGGTAAAGTGAGGTGTCTATCAGTCAGAAATCCAGCTTATCTTCCAGATCTCTCTCTATTGGTTGCTGAGAGATGCCAGATCACTGTTAACTCCATGGTGCCAGAATGCCTCTCTACAAGACAACTTGTCCTCTTTGAGTTATTGGACCAGTTCACAAACAAGAGATAAGCTCTTGTTATGGGGGTGAGATGCTCTGCTACAGACTTGATGATCTCAGAATCTCAGAGGTCTTTTTCAACATAATTGATTCTGTGATTCTGTGACAGTGAATGGTGTATTTTGGTGTACACTGATCTATCAGTCTGTGTACTGTAAAGAACCATGTTTCAAGACTTTGGCACTGGACCACTCAGAGTTGTATTTTGGGATACTGTGGAACGGAACTCAAACCTGAGTTCTGACATGGGAGAAACAGCTGTTAACAGATGTAGAGAAGTGAAATCTTTTGCCAGGGCTGCAGCTTGAAGCAGAGCTTTCACTGCTTTTATAGATTCATCTTTGAAGAAGGAAAACAAAGATCATTACAAATATGTTTCATTTAGGAAAGAACATTTTCCCAAACATTCAAACAGCATAATAGCAGATTATAGAAAATACAGGCTCAGGACCTTCTGTATCTTGATTCAGATCAAGAAACTGAATGCAAGTCTTCTTTTGCTCAGATACAGAGCTCCTGGCTTTGATGGAAGAGTTCTCTCCACTTTTTTGTAAGAAAATCTATCTTGTTCTGATCACACCTTAGTTAATCTTCTATATCATATATGAATACTTGAATGGGAGGTCCTCTGGAATATTCTGACCCTGTATCTTTGAAAACAACCTAGGTAAGTTGTTTCATCAAGGTTTTGCTTTCAACAGTTCTGTATTACCCTGACAAAATACTGTTGTACTGTCCCTTCATTTGACAAAAACAAAAATGAAAACACTCTTCACTGTATGTTAGCAATCTTCCAAAACCCTTCAGGTGGTGCCTTGTTGTTTCCATCCTTCAGACTTAGACTAGCCAATTTTTATCAGGCATAAAAATCTCTGAGCTATGTCCATTTCTATATCCCAGGCTTTCTGGACTGCTTTCCTTTGTAGCAATTTCTCAAACTCACATGAATGTGATTTTGAAAAATATGTTTTTTCTATTTCCTTCCCTGTTCCTCCCAAATGTTCACAACAATGGTTGCCCTACTTTCATACTATGCTGTGATTTTAACGCAGCTCTGGGCTCCATCTCTAGCTTCTCTCACTCTTAACAACCTTACATAGGAATTCAGCCCTTCTTGAGATTCAAGGAGTCCATTACAGTTAATTTTCTACAATACAGCAGCAAAACAAACTGTCCTTCATAAATTAAATTGTCCTCCTTTCACTACTCCTTGCCTGTCACAGAATGCACTGCAGAAATGAAGTCAGACACAGTTAATTATGTATGTCTACTCTTTGTTTACCTCTCTTTACAAGACCCGCCTCATGGCCTCCAGCAAGAATAGGCATGATTACTTTAAAAGTCCAGGGACCCTCTGACCATCATATGTAGTACTGGACAGCCAGGATCCTTGCTACTGTTAACATGGCATTATTTATGAAAAGTGAAACTACTGACAGAATAAATGAAATTATTTAATTTTCATTACTATTAGATATTAACACCTGTTAACTGCTTGGCGATGTGAAGTGAAATGATTCCAAAGTAGCTATTCAGATTTCTTTCAAATTGGAAAAAAAATAATTATATAATAGTACTTGTATTCTAGTAGATAAGATAAATCAACTGAAACATAGATTATTAAAGATATAGTTTAAATCTGAAAGAAAGCAAAGACCTTGCACTGAATCTCTAAACATCCATGAGAATGAATGCCCTAGTCTCTCAACTACTTTGGCTAAAATTTCTGGTTAAAAATTATATTAAGAACCACAAGGATGAGACAAAGAAACATGGAAGTTTGTTTTAAGAAGATAAGAGTTCAATCTTAGGAGAATTATAAAACCATTTAAATAGGCTACTATGTTGGTTTTTTTAAAAATAAAAATAACTTGTAACTGAGTTCAGAATTTGTTTATCAAACCAGATATTAAACACACTAATTCAATAGCTGCACCATCCCTTTCATGCTTTTTATGGGGTCAGGTGATGCTTTCAAAAGACCTGAGTGTCATAAAACACCATCTGCTTTAAAAGTACATAATCAGCTTCACCTTTGGGTTACACTGTTGCTGTGAAATAATATTCAGATTTCTTGTGAAACACAAAATATTTCTGGCCTGTCTATCTGTCAGTATCAGTACCATTCACATATAAACCAGCTAGTTCTGAATCAATTAGCTTAAGCATTTAAAATCAGTATTACTGCATTGATATAACTCTCCACTGGGGCTAATATATGCTGGTTTTTAGCATTGGGTAATGTAGCCTATTCTCCTTATAGTTTTAGTTAATGAAAGACTCTTTTCCACATTTTATTCCAAAAACTGTTGTGTAACATCACTGTGCACTGTAAATAGTTTCCCACTTCCATCTGCTGTCTGCTCTAAACTGCTGTTTTGCAAAGTTTTTGTCTTACAGTTCTTCAACATGAAGCCTTGTTGTAATTTCTTCTGGGCTATGGCTACCTGTAGCAATGGCACATAAAGGTTATACTGTTAATACATTCTTACTAGTTAGAGTCTAAAAGATAGCCTAAAAATTCGTTTTAATGAAAACATTTCATAACAGATTGGATATCACGAGACCCCTGAGTTCAGTGGGATGTACCTTACTAATCAGCTGAGCTGAGTACCTCCTTCTCAGTACTCTGAAAGGAAAGGCCTGAGGTACAAAGGCCCACCAAAGGCCCTGTCGCAGTTTCCAACACACAAAGGACAAAGCAGGCACAGCAGAGTTCAGGGGAAACTTACTCCTCCTCCCTCTATATTCAAAATCTGACTCCATTTATATACATTTGTACAAAGGTCAAGAGATTGGCTACACACGTCACCACCTCTTTAACCTGGATGGTGAACATCACCATCAATCACATTTCTCCTCCCAGAGGAGAAATATGTAAACATTCTAAAAATATACATGGTTTACATGAAGCTGTGTGAGAATCTGCAGTACAAAGTTACAAGCACTCAAAAGCAAGAAAACCTAGGGCGACAAGGCCCCACAAATATGATATGGATGACAACCATTCTAGACTTAAATTTTGTTTATGACTACAGTGACAAGAACATATTAAATCATAAACTAGAGATTATCATGGTTGATTCCTAGTACAGATAATGTATTAACACACACACAAAAAGACTTTTACCTATACCAGTCACTGCCACAAGTTTCCAACAAAGTCCAGACAAGCCAAGGTAATTTGAATGATGCCAAGTAATTCTGAAGTATGTTTGTATGGGGTTTGTGTGGCAAGGGTTTGGTAGAAGAGAGGCTACAGGAGGTGCTCTGTGAGCAGCTGCCAGGAACTTTACCCACGTCCAACACAACCAATGCCAGATGGATCCAGTATGGACCCCCTCCTGACCACAGCTGAGTGTTGGGATCAGTGATGGCAGTAGCACTTCTGGGAAAATGTATTTGTGAAGAGGGAACAAAAAATGCAGCACCTTCAGCTAGAGAGAGGAATGAGAATGTGCGAGAGCAACATCTGTGCAGGTACTGAGGTCAGTGGAAGAGGTGAATGGTGAGGAAGCTATCCCTGCAGCCCCTGGAGGAGCCCACAGTGGAGCAGGGAGATGCCCAAATGAGGCTGTGACCCCATGGAAAGCCCGTGCTGGAACAGGCTCCTGGCAGGACCTGTGGGCCGTGGAGAGAGCAGGTCACACTGGACTTGTGGCCCCACAAGAGGCCCACAGTGGAGCAGCCTGTTCCTGAGGGAATGCACCCTGTGGAGGACTCAGACTGGAGCAGTTTGTGAAGAGCTGTAACCCATGGGAAGTACTCACACAGGAGAAGTACTTGAAGGACTGTCTCACATGGGAGAGATGCCTTGCTGGACCAGGCAAAGAGCATAAGGAAGAAGGAGTAGCAGAGAAAATGTGTGATGAGCTGACCACAACCCCCACCCCTTGTTCCCCTGTATTGTTTTGGGGAAGGCAGAAAATAGAGTGGAGCAGAGCCTAAGAAGCAGAATGGAATAGGGAATTTTTTCTTTTACATTTGTTTTCTCATTATTATTCTCATTTCTCTACTCTCATATTATTAAGCAAAAAGTTAATTTACCTGAATTGCCTGTAATGGTAGTTGATGAATGATTCTCTCCCTGTTTTTATTTTGACCCATGAGTCTGCTGCTTATTTTCTCTCCCCTGCCCAGGTGAGGAGGGGAGTGACAGCATGGGTTAGGTGAACACCTGGCAGCCAGCCAAGGTCAACCCACCACATCACTGATAACAGAGGGAATTATGGTTTTACAGTTATATTTCCACACAACATGCTAATTAGATGTAATTATTACTGTACAGTTTCTATGATGACCTGAGTCTCTAGATCTAATTGCTTTGCTGGATACAGAACAAACATCAAAGATATATTTCCCTTTTCAAAGAATGTGAAACTTAACAATTTCTTGCATAAAACTTCTCAGTAATTCAGACCAGAAGAGGTTTCAGGAGGTCATCTAGACCCCAAGAGCACCAAGGAGGGATCAACAATGCAAATATAATTCCCTAGATTTGCTTAATCTATCCAATTAGGGGAATTTTGAAACCTCATTAGCAATGTAATTACTTATGTAGTATTTATATTAATAAAATGTTCTTAATACCTATTCTATATCTTGACTGCTACAACTTAATCCAAGTACTTCTTTTGCAGCCTAAAAGCAACAGAACAACAGACTGCTCCTGTCTCTCTGCCGAGCTCAGACACTACTTTGAACACTTTAAATACATCTTCTCTTATTTAGATGTAGCAGTCTTGATTATTTTTCTCATGTGCCACATTCTCCAGATCTCTAAATCTTCTTACTCTGCTGCAGACTCCCCATCTATCTTTTTGAAGCACTGTGCCTCTGAAATACAAAGTACTTTAGCTGAGGCCTTAAAAATATTGAAGGGTATAAGAGAAACACTTTGCACAACTCAAACCACACTCCCATTTGTAAATCCTGGTATGGTATTTACTTTTTGCACAGCAAGATGATGTTATTGACTCCTGTTCTTCTTTTGTAGTGTTAAACTCCTCATTTATACCTGTTAAGATCTGATTATTAAAATGATTAGAGAGGTCCCTCTGCTCAAATTAAGATGCAAATGAGACCATATTCTGAAGTCAACAGTACAGCTTTTATTAAACAGTAAATGTGAGGGAGAGAGTTGGAAGGAAAAAGGAGGAGGAGGAGAAAGAAAGTAACAGAGAAAAAATATGACTCCGTAGATTCCAACAATGTCCCATTGGTCCACTTCTACTGGTCTTCTCAGTCGTTGTAGACTTGTCAGGGTGATGGTTGCAGACTATATTCATCAAGTGGTGGAGGGAAAGAGCCCAAAAAACACCAGGTCCATGGGTTTTATATTATCATGAGGCTGGATGATGTAACACTGGATCATGGGACATTTCATGAGTCTTTGACATCTTCTAAAATGTTGCAGCTGTCTCTTACCGTTGTAGTTGAATCAGTCATGGCCCATTATAGCAAATCAGCCAAGATGAATACCTCCATCCTACATGTGACTATCCTGGTACTTTGGAGGGGAGTTTTGACAGCTGAGTCATTATGTTAGGGAGGACATTTGCATGATAAGAAAGACTTATGCCTCCTCTCAAGATTTGTCTTTTTTCAACCTCTTGCATTATCTGGAAACCCAGCTTGTAGCCCAGTATGCACACCCTTTTGCACTCTGTGCAACACTAGCAAAGCACTCAGCCAATTGTCTGAGCCATTAGTATCAATAGTCTAGTCTCTCACAGCACCTGCATGGTTTGAGTCATTAATCACTAGCAATCCAGTCTCTCACAATACCAACTACCTTCCTGAACCCTTGTGACCTGAGTCCTGTATTTGTTCAGTTATGGATCTGTCTTTCAGAGCAGCACCTCAGTCTTATTTCTACTAAGCAAGTTTTTATTTATCAGAAACCATACAGCAATTATAATATAAAAAATCCTTTTTTCTCTTCTTCTTCTCCAATAAGCTCAAGTCCCTCTCCTTTCGCCACTGTCTAGTACAATGGTGTAATGCTATCCATGTCACTAATGACATACAGATTAGTTGCCACACCAAGGATCTTTCTGCCCCTTTACTCAGGGAGGGACCAACTGATAACCAGTTGTAAATAATTTTCCAAGGACTGGCCATCCTGCAAGGTAGCTTCTTATAGACTATGAATTTCTAGCTAATTTATGAAAGTTTCATGAACTTATCTTGAAAGCCTGACCTCAGTGCAGATATGTGATATCACTACTGCTCTTTTGCCTTTGAATCTTGTTACCTTCTTTAGAAGGAAATCAGAGCACTGTTGAGAATATTTCATTTCATTGGGGACCTGTGTTGCTGTTACTTATCTCCATGCTACATGTAATGGATTTACTTCAGTGCCTTACAGCAGTTTATAATGAAGTGATCAACACAGAGAGGGTACAGCTAAAGAGATATCTGCTAAAAATCTGCACAGAAGATACTAGTTGCTAACAGGCTACACAAACTGCTGACCATATCTTCTGTTGTCCAAAGAAAACCTTTTTCCTCTTTTTTCCCCTGGTTTTTTTTTGGTTCTAGGGTCATGACAGTTTAGCACAAGGTAGGACATGGCAGGTGCTGTGCCCACCTTCTTCTGTTGCAAGTCCAGCCCCTTATGGTGACATGTAAACATTTCTGAAAGACATACAGTAAGGTGTGCATAAATATTTATAAATGTATGGACTTTATAAATCAATTTATATTTGCAAAAGTTCACATATTGCTTAATAGGAGGTATCAAAAATAAAGTTTAAATATGAATAGAAAAAAAAATAAGTGAGAAGAAAAAACAGATACACAACCACTCATTAACACGACTGATGGAACCCCAACCAAATTACTGCACAGTGTTACTTGGTCAGTCTTTGGATTCTGTGCTGCGCTGCAAGATACAGACAATGTTGCCTACTAAAATGGAAAATTGGAAAAAAAAATCAATTTTACAGGAACATGTGCAGGGGCACTAAGAAGAGTTCACAATGGGTTTTCCCCGAAAGAGAAAATCCATTCGTTAAATGATAGATGTGATGAAATTTCTGAAACAAACCCAAATTACCCAGTGTGACAATGACAAGGGCAGGGGATTACACTTACCCAAAGGCCTCCCCTGAACATGGTGCAGCAGTAAACATGGCTCCTGTTAGGACAAAAGATGAACTCCTGAAGGCAGCTTAGAGGTCACCTATACCTTACACAGCAGACTGGATTTAAAAATTCAGGATTCCTAACCTTATCCACAGCTGAAAGTGCTCAACACATAATTCATCAGGCTCACTCTTCAACAATATTGCAGCAAAGATCCAGCATAGTTGTTCAGACCTACACAATTTTCCCCACTCTAGTCCAGGGGGCAAATTGTGTTAGAGCTAACAGTAATGGCATCTCAAGGATAAGCTCGTTGGGATGCCTGCTTGCACTGGGGCAGCTTCAGACAAATCTAGGATGGGTTTAGTACATTATTCGGAGCAGCCATGAACAAAAAGCAGCCTTGTTAAAATATATGTTAAAATATATCTCCTTTTCTAGTGGTCATTTTCCAATGGGTCATCTTCCTCTGTATTTCTTGGTTTTTCCTAGTGTTCAGTAGAGTTTACTATTCTATTTCTTCTGGTGGCTGGAATACAGAGCACTACCCATCCTTTTCCTTTTAAGGGTTTGAGAAAGGACAGCCCTTCAGGGCAGTGACGTGTCTCTCAACAGCCCTAGAGACCTCCTGCTTTGCCAGACTTCCAACTTGGCCAAAACTGCTTGGGAGACCTATCTGATCACATCTCTGGCCATGTTCTTAGCCATGCTTTTAACATATGGCTTACTAATTCCAAAACTCCTTGAGAAAAACTATATAGCTTTTGCAAAGAGGCTGTAAAACACAGCTCCAAGTCCACTTGGGGTGTTTGATAATTAATGTGCAAGGAGGGCTTCTTTTAATTATTTTGTTATTCCTTTTACTACTTATTTACAATATGGTTGCGTTGTTAAAACACCAGAACCTTCCAGATCATCAGATAAAATTCACAACCTTCTTTCCACTGTGAAATAAGACATGCTTGCTTTCATTTGTATTTATTTCAGTGCTTCCTCTATGAAATCAATTTTGGTTTATTGGCACATAATGCAGTTTGTACTGTGTTGATGCAATGAGCTCACTGCTATTGCCATTTTCTACAACTCACCATAAAAATGGGACTAATAAATCTCAAACCAGCTAGTACTCAGCAATGTTTTGTGTAGAGGTAGATGGAGATGAAAATCTTCTAGGCATGTCAATGAAAAGGGAAACTGTCACTGACAACCCCAGAAGTTTCCAAAAACCATGCTAGCTTCCTGGCTGTATGAAAAATACAATAATTTTTATCCATTTTAAGCTTTGCTTTTCTAATTGCAGGAGTGAAGACCAGATCCATGGCCGGTCAACAGTTAAAGCTCTCTTGTTGAGGCTGGTAACTGTTTATACATTCCAGCAATATGCATATGAATGAATAATGGACTTGCTACAAAGAATAATGCCACGTCTTACCCAGCAGCACTATTAATATTATTCCAGCTGTCTGGGTATTGTATTTCTGCTAACCTCATCTCCCACTGGCCTGACAGCTTCCAGGGGCTTTGAATAGCTGTTTGGTAAAGTTCAAACTGGTGTTTTGTGGGGATATTTTGGTGCAAGCTTTGTTGGGGAGCACAATGTAAAAACTGTGGTTTACCATCCTTCTTGTTGTCCCACTCTGGCTCGAACTGCTAAACATCATGGACTGGAGAGGCTTTTATCCAGCTGTTAAATTTCTAGGGCAAGAAACACTCCTTTACAAATAGCTGTTTCTTCCCTCATCTTTTTACTGCTAGAAACTTTTTAACTTTGCCCTCAGTAGTGTTCACTTTTTAAAGCTCGTTGGAATAGAATGTCCCTTCATACCTTGGTGACTGTAGTCTATTAAGCAGTACAGATGAGACTTTCTCACAGTTTCAACTAATACCTGTGAACATGTGTTCATAACCACTGTCCAATCTTTCTTTTGTCCTAAACATCTTCACAATCTTTCTTTTCTGAGTGGAGGTATATTTACTCTAATTTTACACCAATTACCAGACATGGTTTTCCAATCCCTTGCACAGCCTCGATGTTTCACACACATGTCTGGCTTGGGCAGTAATGAAGAAGCTGTGATTATAGTCCTTTATTATAAACCCCAATAACACACCAATGTAGCAAATGGTAACTGTGTGCTCTAAAACATCCCCATGTCTTGGTTTTGAGTACCCTGTTTAAGCAATCTGTGACAGAGGCATCTACCTCATTAGTAGTAACAAAGACCTGAAAATTATTTTAATTTAACAGCTTGTGTGAAGGCTGATTTAAGAACATCCATTCTCTCCTTGGTCTGTAATTACTGAGGCAGGAAAAATGATTTTAAAAGCTTCAGCTACTCGAGAACCCATTCTGCCTTTCAGACACACAGTCCAGGCACACTTGGATAATATGTTCACCACCACTAAAATGAGCTTAATGCTGTTATTATTGTGCTTAGAATAGCCCACATATACCTGTTACTTCTAAAGGACTTTTTCACAGATGTATGTATATTGTGAGTCTTGATTTACATGACATGACACCACCTGTTTTATGTTCAGATAACAGTATTGCTTGTTTCAGAAAATGGCCTTAAACTCCCAAAGCTTCCCAGTTCTCCAGGAGCACAGAAAATGTCTTTTAACAGATGCTGCAGTCTTATCAATATGCTGCTACTACATACACACAGAAAAACAAACATTAGGCAACATTTAAGTCATGTTCAATGAAACTTTATTTACTAATTTATCACTGGGGTGATGGTGACCTGTCTCCTACTGTCACCATTTCCTTTCTTTCAAAGCTGGCGTTTTCGGTTATCTTTCCTTTTTTTTTTTTTTAAATCCTGTGGTTCTAAGCAGGAATAAAAACAATTCACAGAAAAATTGTCTTTTGTGCATTCAGCCAGGATTGTGTTTTCAAAGTGTTATGAATTCCACATCAGCATAAGGATAAGGGAATACATGGAGCATAATCCCTGTCATGGTATTACAAGTGTGTGTTAGAACACTGAGATGTAGACAAGAGTTGCCTCACCTCCCCTTACACAAACTTTTGTTTTCATAATCCCAGCCTAACCATCTTCTCTTGAATACACATGGTCTTCTTGGAAAACATTTTGGGATATATGTGTCCCTAGAAACATTTTCCCATTAAGTTATTTTTTCCTTCTGGCCTTCAACTGTAGTAAGCAATACTAACTATATTTTCTAGAATAGGAGAAAGCTGCAGGACACCCCCAAGGGGACCTGGTTGGCTTGAAGGTAAAAGAAGAGGGCCTCTTGGTCACATTCACAGGTCTGGTCTGTTGTTTGGATCTGGGGATGGGTGGCAGTCTCCTGGACAGCTTCACAGGCTTACCCCTCTGCCCAATGCACATTCAGATCTTTCCATGTCCCCCCACTCCCTCTGACATACTCCCACACCATTTAACTGTACTTTCCTTTTATTTTGCTTTCTTTCTACTAACATTAAATTTTCACTTAATTTCATTATCTCTTACTAAGCATTTTTCATACACACACTTTATAAATTAAATCCTTGTATAATATAAAGAAGTATAACTATGTATGAACCTACATTTATATAGTTTGTGCACTCTCACCTGTGTCTTTGTAAGGACACAAAAATGCACATAGGTGTGTGTACCTATGAGAGCCTTTGACATGCTTTTGTGGCAAAGCAAAACGCAAAGTTTTCAGCAAGTGCAGGGGGTTCAGAGAACACATGGGGTATGGCCACAACCATGACAAAATGGTGACTCCCGTGGACAAAGGGAGGACTTCCAAGGCCTCATGGATCTGATACATTTCTAGGCTAAGTGGGTTATATGGCTGGGACTGGGGGGAAGGGCTTCTGGTGACAGTGGTCATGAGACTTTTGAGGGTCAGGTCTTCCAGCAGGGGCCAGAGGAATGGAGCCTGCACCATCTGGCACCAAAGTCATTCTTTAATTGAGAGCAATGACATCTCCCTTGGTTGTAGCCTTATCTCATCCCCTCCTCATTTGTGTAAATCACAATAGAAATCTACACTGTTGCCACTCAAACAAGGAATGAAGAGAGGTGCTAGACATAAAAAAACTAGGAAACAGTATATAATTATAATTAGGAAGTGAACTTACATATGAATACTATTTTAACTTTCAACAGTAGTAATTACAGGGAGTTTGGGGCAATTTGGCATTACTTAGGCTAAGCAGATATATGATGATTAGGATACAGAGTTGATACAAGACACATGAGAAAGGGCTTTTCCTGAAGTGAAGATTAGAAGACATACCTTGAGTGACAAATAGACAGGAAACTATTTTTCTTTTTCCCTTTATTAAGACAAAATAGTATGATCATACCAATTACCTTACCTAGACAAAAAATCCTTTATATTGTCATGTAAAACAAAGGGGCCACATGAAGATTCCAACTTCAGATGCCCCGACTGTCCCACTGAACCTGGTTACTTAGTAGTTCAGTTAAACAAGGTATTTTAGTTAACACTTCCATCTAAGTAAATAATTTCTATATTAATGTCTTAAAGACTAATCTTTATTCTTAAGACACATACCTTCTATTTTTTCCCATTTTTATTCTTCATTCACAAAATCATGATCCACCTACCTTTCATAAGGTAGGTAGAATTTGCCCTATAATCACTGAAGTGATTTGTTCTTTATTTTCTCTTTGCATCATGATTAAGTAAAAGGATTCTTTTAAAAGAAAGGCCTACACTTTTTGGCTTGGCTTTCTTTAACTCTCGTGATTTACCAGATAATGTTATGGGGTGAAGAAACAGCAACAGCAGCAATCCAATTTTTGGATCAGGCTGAGAGCAGATGTAGATTTGGCGACAAGTCATCTTTGCTTTTCCAAAGACCATCTCCTCTTTCGTCCAAGAAAGAAGGGTCACACCATACAGCAACATCCAAAATGTGCTATTCATCAAACATGATCTGTTGTGAATTCTTATCCCTCCATTTTTATATCACGATTGCTCCTGATTGTTCTTGCTCCAGTTAGAGGTCTGAAAGTTTTCAGAAATTATTAGTGCCAAGTTTATTGACTGTTTTTATGAACCAGTACATACTTGCTCACAGGGAATGTTATGCATCACATGTTCACCAGAAGTGGAAATGTGACAATTTAAAACCACTGTTAATATGGAATGACTTTGCCCTGAGGGAACAATGAATTTGGAAAGAGAATTGCCATGCCAAAAACCTCGGGTTACCTCAGGTTGTAAGGGGTTTGAAATTCAGGAGATTAGAAAATTTCTTAAGACAAGGAGAATGAATGATATCAGATGTAACAAATATGCTGAATGAGATCTTTTCAGAGATCATTATCTGCAAATCTAGAGGGATCATAATGATAATCTAACCTATATACAATGCAATACGACTCAACCTAAATGCAATCCTTAACAGCAGAGAAATTTTAACATTTCTTTTGAATGTTCATTCTTTCTCATTTTTAATTCACTAAATTAGAGTGTGTCAGGAAATGAGAACAACTGTGCCTCCTTGGTCATATGCTGCTGCTAGGTATGAGGTACATGCAGTAAAGGAAGGGTCAGGCAGAGCCACAGCACTTGGCATGCTGCAAGCAGGGAAATTACCAGTGGCTCTACTGGAAGTTGTAAAGTTTTTGGGCTAAAAAGTGGCTGTAAATACAGCCTGCTGGATATGAAAGCTTTTAAAAAAGTAAGTTTTTAGTAGGATTAACGTTCATGTTAAACAGAATTATTACCAACCTGCATCTTTCTGTGAGAGATAAAGCAAGATCTCAGAGCAAGGTCTCTTCAGTGAGATCAGGCAATATAAAAGATAGAAAGGCCAACAGTTAGAAACCTTCCATCTCTCACTATTTAGCTTGCAAAAACCCCTGCACCCTTAGCTTCATAATGTTGAATTAAATTGATCCACAGTGATAACTTAGGGTGACAATGAGGATTGCAGGATAGGTATAGCTACAGCTGCAAAATTAAAGTAACATGGGCTGGCTCTTTAAAAGGGTTAAGATCTCAACCAAGGTTGATCAACTAAGTTTAATCTAACTGCCCATGCAGCCTAAGTACAGACTTCACATGACAGGAGATTTTTAATTCAGAGCTAGGCTAAGGAGAAATGTGATAGCAATCACAGATGAACAAGAGTGGAGACCAAATAAGGCATCCCCCACCTCTGCTCCTCTCCCAAAAAAATCCTGTGGAAGAACCATCAGGAAAAGTTCAGTGGGAAAATCTTTGCAAGTAAAGTTGTTAGAGCATTAGATTAATCCAATTTATGAGTACAACCAAAAACTTTGGGTATAGGCTGAGCTGCCCTGTGATCTTACCTTGTGAAGCATCCCTACAACCTCTCTGAAAGGCAGCTGTACTGAAGAAATAAATGGGAAACAAAAGTGGTGCTGAAGGCACAGAAAACTATGGTTTTCTGGAAGGAATACAACTTTGAAAGAAGGATATTACATAGCAAGAGTTTGTGACAAAACTCTAAAAAATCCTAACTGAAGACTAAAAAGTGTATTGATATGTAGAAGAGGGTACATAAATATATAGAAAACACAGAGTTTGTAAATTTGAGTGTCTGGAAATACCAGAATATTAGTTTTTCACAAGACAAATGGAAGTGGTAGTAGGAACAAAAGCATTTCTGTGTTCTTTGAGACTGTAATTAACCTGTGTCTGATTCTGGAGAGGAAAACCACCTTGAAGGATAGAGGGTTCAACTCAAACAGTGATACACTTGAATGAAGTGGCTGAACTCCATTTGCTTCACTGCCATAAGGATTGTGTGGAAGTCAAACTTCCACAATCTCTATGAAGATTCTGTCTGAAGAAATGATGGCCAGAACTTTCAAATGCCCCATTTGTCCCCTGTTTCTGATAGCTGAACTTTACTTGCTATGGGTGGCAACTGCAGATGGAGCCATGAACGCTTGACACATTAAAAAGGTATATTTTTCTGGGCAACAAAAAATTATTATAATACAATGTAAATAGCTGAAAAACTTTAAACCCCTTATAAAAATAAAGATGAAAATTCTGAGAATGAACTATCCTACTCAGCTCAGTCCACTGGGATACCTGCCCTTTCAAAGCATCAGCTCAGTCCACTGGGATACCTGCCCTTCCAAAGCATCACACCTTTGACATAAAAATTTAGTCTGGCAGATTTCCATATCAATTTTAACAACAGCAACTGCTACTACTACTACTAGTAGAATTATCTAACAGATTTTTTTGCTCCTGCTGGCTTTATGCTAACTGCATTTCTCCAGATTTTGTTTCCCTCCACAGTCTGTGTGCTCCAAGCCATGGTGGGGATTTATGTTAGGCCCTGTGCAGGACTTTAACTAGGCTGCACTTTATAGCAGGAGAATGACGAGCATTCATGCTGCAGACTTGCTGTGGATGCTTGGAGCTGCAAAATGTGCATGTGGTAAATGGCTGCTTTCCCCGCACAGGCGTTCAAGCATTGTTGCTAAACTTGCTCACTGCCTGGGCAATCCATCTGCCTGCCTTGGGAGAGTGCCTAGTGCAGCTCGACAAAAGCAAGCCAACTCTCAAAAGAAGAAAAGACTGATAGCTGCAGCAGAGCATTTCTGCAGCAGAAATCTTACGCTGGTAACAGACACAGAATCCACACAAACTGTCTTGCAGGCTGCTGCGCTCTCTAGAGGGAACTCATAGCAAGGGAAACTGTATTCATTCCCAGGGTACTAATGAATTCCCAGGTGACTGCTGGAATAGTGAAAATATTACAGATGTTGACGGTACAGGGTTTCAATAAAATGCAGGGAAAATTGGCTAAAAAGATGCTCTTTGGATCAAAGCACATCGTTTTCTTTACTGCTTGCCAGCTCATTTACCAGGCTTTTGTCTCCATTCTCTCTGAGATCCATTTCCTTTCAGCCTTTCACTGCCAGTCTATGCCAATACCAACACATTCTGAAGATAATAATACAAAACAGAATCTGATAACTAGTGAATGTGTGTGCAGACACAGGAGAGTGTAAAACAGGAAGAATAAAATAATAGCTAGGGGATATCAGAGGTGGAAGATATGATGGCAGTTATAGGAGTTCCAGGAAGATGTTTTCAATAATGAATAACAAAAATAAGGTATATTTCCTGAACATAAAGGATATAAATCACTAATATAATGAGATTAGTACTACCGAGTGAATTAAAAATGCTTAGAAATAATAAATGCAGTCCAACTGTCATTTAAAAAAAATCATACAGAAGGAGTGGCATCTCTGTGTCCACAGCTTATCTCAGTATTTTAAAAGAGATACCACTGACTTACAAGTAAAAATCCTTTTTTTCTTTCTCAGAATGTGAGCCCCAAGATATTTACTATATCATATTAAGCTGAACTGAATTTACCTATTTCTGCAAGTTTTCAATTTCTGCTAACAGAACTATAGTCTACTCTGTCCTTCATACAACACCAAACCCTTTACAGTCAGGTAAACATACAGTAGGAACAGATTTAACTGCAGTACTTACTTTTGCCTGGTAATGACATGTATGTTGACCCATGCCAGCTCATGAATGCTTCCTGAAAAAGGACTTGAAAATCCAGCGTTTCAAAGTGTTTCTCATATATGTAAAAAAGAAAAAATCCAGAAAGAAAGAGGGGGAAAGACTCAAAAGAAAGATAAACAAAGAAGAAGCCTGTAAGCTTTAGAGCTCTGCCTGCAAAATATTCAGCCTGGCAGCTCTGGGAGAAATACAACTCTGTGTACTTGTACATGCTCACCCCATTAGAGGAGGAGTCAGTTTTGCAACACTTATGTTCCTTGCTTCAGGCAAAACAGTGATTCTCTTCAGTGCAAGCGATGTTTGTAGTGTGATGGCTGTAAAGGTAAGAGGTGTACTCTGGAGTGTAGGAATGCAGCAGCAGAAAAAGAATAATTGGGAGCATCAGTTACATACTCTACAGATTGTTGTGATTCCTTTTGAATGCTTATTGCCCATAATTTTTTTTTTCTGAGGGAAACCTAATACCCTTTCAACATAAACTGCATTTGTATTGTTTTTTGTGTACCAGTAGCCCATGTTTGATATTTTAGAATAGCAGAAAAAAAATTACAACCAAGTGAAAGGTGTTGGCTTTACATCAAAAAGCTGATTAAACAGAAGGAAAAAAGTAATTTTTTTGGTAGTTTTGAGATGAGAGCTATTTCCTGTGACTTGAAAAGACTTTCACATTGTGCAATAAGGCTGTGAATTTTACTAACATAACTATTCAGTAGTCATCTATCTCTACTTAACTAAAACCATTTGCATATTCTTACAAATGCTTTCACTGAATCATATTTTATCTTCTCTGTGTTCAAGCCATTGAACTGAATATAAAATGAAATGTATGTGTAGTGAAGATTCTTTTAAAGAAGAAGACTGAGCAAGAAATCTCCTTTTCACAGTGAAAGGAGATTTCATGGGTGTGGATGCTAAGTTGTTATTAGAGTCAAGTCTCTGCAATCAAGGTCAGCATTGCTCACATCTTGTGACCAAATGGACATTCTGAAGACTATCTGAAACGATCAGTAATCATAGGAACAGTGCCTTGTCAAACATTTGTGTTTCTTGAAGAAAGTTCTTTGGTAAAGAGTATGTGCCTTGTCATCTATCCACATGGAAATTATAAAACTTCATGTGTGCTCCTGGAGTGTGGTTTGGCTGTGCTAAGCACTAGCTGCTGCTCAGAAGATCAGTGTCAGACCACACCTCTGCTTGCATTGCTCCCACCAGGTATGCTGTGTTATCCATTTTGACTCCATGGTCAGACACTATAGGAAGCTCAGCTGGTACTGGAAGACAATTCCCTTTTTTTTCTTCTTATTTGTAAACTTCTGAACAGATTCACTCTGAGATCAAACAAATGCTAGGAATATAATGTATAGCTGGCAGAAAAGACTGAGCTGATGGTATCCCTAAAATTTCTCACATGCCCACAGCATTCAGCCAGCTCTGAACAAATCCTATCAGTGACTGTCTGTGTTGAAAGGGATGAAATTGCTCCTCATAAATAGGGAATAGGTGCTTGAACAGATGCTATCACTTTAAAAATAAGAAAAGGAACACAAGGTAGAACCTAATATATACTTAACCAGTCATGTAGCAGGCTCTGGCCGGTTGTCTTATTTCTCCATCTGCTTGACTCTGCTAAATACAAGGAGATCAACATGGAAGAGGGAATGAGAAAGCTAAGATTTGCCTAGGGAGGAAACTTTCAAAATGAAGGTGAACCAAGAAGTACTGTTCACACCATCACTATCTTAGTTTCTGTAAGAGAAGTATATATTGTTAAGGCCTGCAGGTACAGTTTTGCCTGTAATCAAAAGCGGCTTTATAGCCCTAGAGTCTGGATGATGGGGAAAAGAGAACAAAAAGTAAATCACTAATGGATTATTAGTGAAAGATGAGGGATAATAGTGAAGAACTATCACCGGGATCTGTAAAAATGATAACTTTTGACATTTATACCTGCGCTATCCAGTTCATAGCCAGCTGACATAATGCAGCCCTGGTAACTGTGGCAGCAGGCAGAGCAGTGTGAGATAGCTCTTAAATATTTCCCCACAATTTTGAGTTAGCTTTTTCAGCTTTTAATGAACACTGTGTCCCTGTGGCTACACTACTAGCAATATTTAAGCCAGTCAGGCAAGTCAATACAAGCACACTCAACCTCTGGTGGAAAACTGCCAAGAAAAGACAACCCTGATCCTAGGAGCACTGGATTAAGGAGCATATTTTAAGGTGGCAGTAAAATCTCATATGCACAGAAGACAGGTCACCTACATTCAAGAAAGTCTTTCAAATTAGGACAGAAGAAAAGAAAGGTCACCAAGATGATGTAAAGGCTCTAGAGCCTATCTACTAAAAGGTGACTAACAGAATTTGGCTGGGTTAGTGTGGCAAAGTAAAGGTTGAGGTAGAAAATGGAACAGGCACTTACTTGTCCCTATAAAGGTAATGTATGTCTATAAATACAAAAGAGAGTAAGCACTGGAAAAGTGCAATAGCAGCTTAGGCTAATGAACAATGCTGGAGGAAAAACAACAGGTAGAAACAGAACACACATAAAAACAGACAGTAAACTAAAAGGGTACTAACCACTGGATCATGAAAAATTGAAGCAGACTTTCAGTAGAGTATAAAAAAGCGCAACTACTTGTGGAATAGATCTTGGCCAGTCTCTGAGGATATTATCAGCTTGACTCATCCCATCTCATATAACTGGTGTATCAACTTCAGAAATCTGGTTTAGGTCAGGATTTTAAGCCGCCCTGTCATCAACAGAGAAAGATTCCTCTGTGACTGATCTAGAAGCATAATAATTTTGTTTCTAGAGACTGATTCACTGAGTTTGTAGGCTTGGAATTTGTTAAAATAACCTACTGAATTCTAAAAACCAATCCTTAACACCAACAGGTCACTCAAAGAAAGCAAGATTTAGCAAATTAAGATTGCAAGGGCCTAACTTTATGTTCAATATAATGACATTTGGATCACTATAACTGCAATAACCTGAAGTTACTCTGCATGGGAGCTCCATCAGAGTTCTGACATTTAGACAAAACAGGAAGCATGTAGGATTGGAAGAAAGGCAGGAAAGAAGATAAAAGTTGGACAAACCAGTCAAAGGAATCAATAAGGTTTCAGGAAAGGGCTTTGCAGGTGGGGAAAAATGTGAAAGGAGCATGTCAGGTAGTGAGGGACATTTACTTCAGAGGAGTACAGAGAGAAGACTGCAGTCTGTTTTTCTCTCTCCCACAGCCCTTATCTATCAAAAACCCTAGACTTCCTGCAAGAGTCACTGTTGCGGGGTTGTGGCAGTTTGCCCCTGCCATTCCTCACCCTCTCAGCAATTCAAGAAAAGAAAAAAAGAAAAAAAAGAAGAAGAAAAANAATGCAGCAGAAAAAAAATCAAACAGGGAAACAGGGCAACCCTCTGTTTTTAAATGTAGAAATACTCTAAGAAACAAAATAAGAAGCTAAGGAACTACAGAGGGAACAATATTTTTTATGCTGCTGTCTGCTTTCTCAACAATGACCTCCTCTGAAGAAACAGCCACCAAAATCATCTGATGTGTTTTTCTCTAAAGACAAAATGTACTTTCGGGACATCTGCTATATAAGAGAAGACATGGCAGGTGCCATGGTTGCTCAATTCCTCCCACACAAGCAGCATGCCTCTAAAGTCCTGGCCTTCTCAACACATAGAAAGCTCACCCAAGAAGTACAGCAAGGACCCAGAGGACCAGGATGTCCTTAGCACAATGATGATCGTCTTTTTGTCACAGCTGTAGCCAGTGCTATCTAAGAAAGGCCTAATAAAAGTTCTTGTTTACCCAGAAGTGCTCATAGGCCAGCAAGTCCAGGACAGTCTGCATGTATTTCATGTCATCAAAAATACATTCCTTCCCTCTTCCTGAAGTTTTGGTCATAGCCACAATGCACTAATGCTGGTTTATTTCAAGTTCTGTTCTTAACATGTACTACATTTCTAGTCACTACATTTATAAGTCTTCTCCACATATCCTTTGTGCCTCTCAGAAAAACACAACCAACTGTAGCAGCCAGAGCTGTGTGACACTGTAACCCTTCTCCAGCCTTCCACAGCACTCTCCCCTTAGGGTGCTTTATTCTTGCACTCCTTTTCTTGGGATGTGAGAGACTGCCATTTCCTTCAGAAGTCCCCAGTCCTTTTACCCTCAGACCAGTTGGTGATCTTTGCATTAACATGCAGCAAATGCTCGAGAGGGATCTCAGTCCATGTGCATGGACCACACTGGCAAGTAGGCCTGGCTCCAGGAGCTAGACAGCCAGTATAAGCCTTAGGATCACAGGGTGTGACTGATGGTGGCAATGTGGAGGCTGACAGGAGCAAAGGAAGGGAGACTGCTTGGTCCTGAAGGACCTGGCACTTTCTGGGTGAGCCTGCCATGCAACTTTGGCATACAGGATTTCTGCCAGGAGTGAGCACACATCTTGTGTAAAAGCTGTCCATCAACTAGTGAAAAATATTCCATCTACTACCACACTTGCTCAAGCCTGCAGCCAGTGCAGCTCATGATCTGTGTTGGTATAATAGAGAAAATGAGGCTTCTAGTAGATGAGGGACAATACAAAGACCCAACTATCTCTAACAGTGCTGAAGAAAACTGAAAATTTTATAAGGCATGAATGAATGAATGAAGAAATGAATTAACCAAGCCTTTAGTTTTACAGAAGTTATTTCTATATGGTTTTGTTTTGTTTTGAAATAAAATGAAATGATAAGCCCATCTCCAGAATTTACATAATTATAGGGAAAGTAGCTGCCATCACTGAGAGCTGCTCTTCAGGAATCATCCTTGTCTTATGATGTCCAATATATGCATAAAATACTTTGATACATTTCTTCAGTACAGACTGTATATTAAATGTAATGTATGCTAATTCAGGCTTCTGTCCCTTGCCCTATAAATGTCTGTAAATTATTCTGTACAAGGCTGGCATGTTCAGTTGAGTTTATATGTTAATACAGATAACTCTTTTTTCTAGGCTCTTTGTATGACATGACAACTTTCTACTTTTTTAAGCCATGTTTGAATACTTGACTACCTTCAAAAGAAATTCATGAAATGTTCCTATTTCTTTTAATTGCGTATTTGTAACAAAACCCATAGTTTTCATGGATGCCTTCACTGAGTGTCTCATTCTCTTGCAGCTGGCAGATAGCTTAATTATGGTTATTATCAAAACAAAATTGGAACATAGTGGAAGATATGAACATTGCATCTTCTACTTGTATTTAAATTTATTATTTCTTATAGTTCTGTGCTCAAAGTTCTCACTGACCAATTTAATCACACAGAGGAGGAGAAAAACCATGAACTCTATTTATTTTCTAGAAATATGTTTTCTTCTTGTAAGAACATTAATGAAAGAACCATAACATTCATCCCAACTGAAATTTTTTGCTTAAATTATAACCAGAACAATTTTTGTATCACAACATCTTGGTTGATGTTATACACACACACACACACACACACACACATATATATACATATATATATATATATATAAAATACTGAGTTAACAACTGAGATGTAACTGATAAAGTTATGCCACGAACACAAAGCAGTATTTATCCAATAACATGGTCTCTTTGTATTGGTAGTTAAATGAGAAACCAGCCAACCTTTTCAGAGATTAAATGTTTCTCTTTCTCTAATCTTCATGTGAAGGTACACTATCATACAATAAGTAATTTCTGATTGGATATTTGTACTGTTACAAAAAGCCTATTTGCATTTCTAAACCAGAATACAGATTAATCTCTTAATATATTTTAAGAAATGGTCTCATCCATTTTTTAGGGCAGATACAGCTTTTAAAAAGACACTAAACACAAACAATACTTTATTTCTAACTTACATGACTGCCTCATGGGCATTAGCTGTAAAAGTGTATTTTATGTATAGCATCTTATTCTTATATTTTATCCTCTTCAAATGCAAAAATATTAGAACTCCATTGAATTGTTTGCTCCCTAAATCAATCAGAAATTGTAGTAGATGAGAACATGTGTGTTAAATCTATAAAGTATGTAATATGCAGGAGGCAGAACTATGCAATGATGATGATACTTCTTTTGACTCCATTCAGATGTGAGCTTGGCCTAATGTACATGGCATGCCATTCTACTGATGGCAGTGCCTATGAGTGATGTTTCATCACAAGCATCACTGCAGTAGAATGGCTGGCTACTCAATCATGAGATGTATCTACATTAGAAGACTCTTCCTTAAGGATTTTTTCCATTAAGTATATTAATGCCATTATGAAATAGAAATAAACACTCCCTTCCAAAAATATATTGCTATTCAAAATCATGCTATATGATCATTAAAAATCATACTGCTGGATGGGTTTGCATGGCAAGGGTTTGGTAGTGGAGGCTAGAGTGGTGGCTCCTGTGAGCAGTTGCCAGGACATTTCCCTATGTCCAACAGAGACAATGCAAGACAGATCCAAGATGGACCCACTGCTGGCCAAGGCCAAATCCACCAGTGACTGTGGCAGCACTTCTGGGATAATATATTTAAGAAGGTGGAAAAATTACTGCCAACCACAGCCTGAAGAGAGGATTGCGAGTGTGTGAGAGGAACAGCTCTGCAGAAACAAGGTCAGTGAAGAAAGAGAGGCAGAAGCTGCTCCAGCTGCCAGAGCAGAGATTCCCCTACAGTCCCTGAAGAAGCCCATGATGCAGCAGGGAGGTGCCCAAAGGAGGCTGTGACGCCATGGAAAGCCCGTACTGGAGCAGGCTCCTGGCAGGACCTGTGGCCCATGGAGAGAGCAGCCCACACTGGAGAAGGTTCATTGGCAGGACTCGTGATCCGTGGGGGACCCATGTCGGAGCAGCCTGTTCCTGAGGGACTGCACCCCATGGAAGAGACCCAGCTGGAACAGTTCATGAAGAACTGCAGCCCTTGTGGAGGATTCATGTTGGAGATTTTTGTGGAGGACTGTCGCGCCTGGAAGAGACCCCATGCTGGAGCAGGGGAAGAGTGTGAGGAGTCCTTCCAGTGAGAAGGAAGGAGTGGCAGAGACAACATGTGATGGAACTGACCCTAACTCCTATTGCCCATGCCCCTGCTCTGCTCAAGGGGAAGAAACAGAGAAATTAGGAGTGAAGTGGGACCTGGATAGATGGGAGGGGTTGGGGGAAAGTCTTGTATTTTCCTTTATTCTTCTCTCATTTGATTGGTAATAAAATAATTTTCCCCAAGCTGAGTCTGTTTTGCCCATGACAATAATCGCTGAGTGATCTCTCCCCGTTCTTATCTCAACCCATGAGCTTTTCATCATATTATGTAGTCCCTGTCCAGCTGAAGAGGGGAATGACAGAGCAGCTTTGGTGGGCACCAGGCATTCAGGCACTGTCAATCCACTACATGCTGTCTTACTAAATATTTGAATAAACACTGTTTTAGGTGAGCTGTATTTCACTACTTATATGGTATTCTTTAGATGAATGAGAAAGCTGCTAAATTTTGCCATATTCTTTTCCTCACATAACTCTTACTGGCCTCAAGATAATTTAATTGCTCCTCAGAATTATCTGGGGGCACTGATTCACCTTTTAATCAGAATACTATATTTTAGTGGGAAGAAATCACTCAAAGACCATTAGTACATTAAAAACATTCTAGGCTATAAGTTTAATACTGACATAATTACTAATAATTAATCTTCACTTAGCTCTCCTTTTCTCTGCTGTGTTTCAGGTTTGATTTCTTTCCTTTGCACTGTGAGTCATGGGCAAAAGTGCAAGAGAAAATTTCTTTCTAGGATGCAATCCAGTTCTGCATGTGATAGTTTGTTAAGAAACAAATAGTTACAAGGATAAGTCATGTTTTCAACTTATGCTGTTCCATTATAGTCTCTCAAAACCAGAAGAGTGTTTTAGCAGTGGGGTATCCCTACTTTGATTTTGAGCTTTTTAATCTGTGCATTAACACAAAGAACTAAATTTGGTTAAGAGAGAAAAGACAGCCATGCAGAAGAAAGCTAGCAATGGAAATGTTTGTGACAATTTCTTACAAACCACAGACTGAAAAGAAGGAATCAACACAGGGAACTTTACAATGATACCACCTGAGGAGAGAAATTCTGGAGACTGGAAAAACAGAAATGTCACATAATTTCCTCAGGTCATCTGTGAGACACAGCACACAGCACACTAATCAGAAAAGCTTCCAGGGAAGGCAAAGTTAAAAATAAAACATATGCAAATGAACAGTATAATGTACACTCAAAGAACTCTGACAAGCAGAATTTATGTTTGCTTTCTTGGTACTTGAGCTTTAATATCCCATTGAGACTGCCTATCTCCGAGGACAGCAGCTGGTTTTTATTTATTTTATTTATTTATTTTTGTTTTCTTTAACCTAAAATAAGAATTTTTATTGAACATACATGCCTTGTTCTTTCTGCATAACAATAAATGGCTTTTTCATTAGAACCATATATTTTTCGAAAACTTCCATAAAGAGACTTAAAAAAAATCTAGGCAAAATCATTAAAAAGACGAACCCTTGTAAGATTACTTAAGAATGATCGTCAGTTAGAAACAAATAGAAAATAATGCTAATTTTGTCTGTTCATGCTGTTTCTCACAGAGGTATTCCTAGCAAAGAGTAACGAACTACTACCACAAAATTAAAGAAAATGTAGTGCATAGAAAATAAACTGTAAAGGCAGAAAAAGCAATTTCTTCAAATCACATTATTGCTGCACTTTGCTAAAGCCAAACTTGCTCTGCTTAATTTAAGAATCCATTTGAGGTACTGCTTCTCTAACAAATGAAGTCTGAAATCAAACTTCCGACCTTAGGAAAAGAATGACAGAAGACAAGTTTCTATTTCTCATAATCCAATAGGGAGTGGTGCCTTTGAGGATTTCAAAGATGGAGATTTCAATGGCCCCTTTAGCTAAACCAATCCAGAGTTTAATCACTGTCTCTTAAATACTTTTTCCTTATTTCAACCCAAATCTTCCTTGTTGCAATTTCTGACCACTGTGTTCTCTCACTGTTCTCTTTTTAGAAGAATCTGGTTCTGCAGAAAAGACACTCCTAAACATGTTTGGGTGTGCACAGCTGTGTGCTGGGAGAATGTCTAGTGCAGAAGGCAAGCACTGACACATGAGGATGATGAAGAGCGGATGACCACACTCCTCACTGGGATGTGGATGAACTACAGGAGCTGATGCCCTAGATTAGAATCCTGCTCACAGAACTCCATAAATTGGCATGAAAACCTAGAATGATTCCCAGGTGCTCACACACAGTTAGCAGCAGCATATAAGAACAACTCACATGACTCAGACAGAATTTAGGTGCTGAACAGCTGGCAGAAGTTCAAAGCAGTGTTTTATCATTATGCACAACTTTCAGGTTTCTAGAATTTCAGTTTATTGCTACGAAGTAAGATCTTTTTTTTATTTTTTACTTATGATTCTTGTCTTGAGAACAGCTCTTGTTTCTTAAAACTCTTTTTATAGCTACTCCCTTTAGGATGGTAAAGCTAACAGTCTAATAGCCTGACCTCCATTTCAATAAGCCTGTTACGTAGACATTTTCATCCTGTGTAGGTCAAAATGGCAATTTACATAAATTTTAATTATGTAGGAAAACACCCTCATTTTCAAACACATTTTGGCATGTCAAATTCCACACTTCAATACCTGTTTATAGTAGATTATGTTGTCTTTTTCCAGGTGTACATCATCTTTTATTATTGTGAGATCAGAAGCTTTCTTAAAAGACTGAGATCCCTTCTAAAAAGCTTATCAGCTGCAAAAGGTGCCTTAGTTGAGGAGTAGCTTCTTAGCAAAACTCTGTTATTATTAATTTGCTGATACACACAGATCATCAATCGAAGAAAAAGACACAAAGGTGGTTTTGTGATAGGTTTGCTCCTTTGTTACAAACCACAGCTTTATGTTCATAGTCTTACAGTTGTTTTGAAAGACTGCAACACATTTTGTTCTCAGTACCCTTTATAATGTAATGCACAGCAGTTGACATTCACACACTACTTCATTAGCAGGGGATGATTAAGTGAAGGTATTGAAGTTACTGATGTATGAAATGTTTTGAAATGGATGGTCTAAGGCATAGGACAAGTCACCTTGTGGAGGAAATTAGCATCTACCAAGCTTCTTGAGAATGTTCAGTTTTCATCTTGCTTCTTAAAGCAAAAAGCCAATCTGTGTAATTAAGTAAAGTTTTCAATTTTACACAATTAGGCACAGAGCACAGCTGGTATTCTGAGGTTCTTCTAAATCATTCTTCAGTTTCAAGATATATTCCAGTCTACCAAAGTAATTTATAAAAAATATTTCTCTAAGATGTCCTCAAAGACATCGAGTAATAGAGGTTCTATCTTTCCAAGCAACGTTGAAGATAGTTTTCTCCACTGTTCTTAAAAAAGTCTGCCACCTTCTACATTTTTCAGGCACCTGATGCAGACAATTAAAATTGAAACTCTTTATCTTAAATTATTGCACTAAATACTTAGATAAATTAAATTTCTGTGTATCTGATCCATAGGCATAAGAAAAAATTTACATGTGTATATCGATTTGTTAAGTCTGCTTTTGCAAGTGTAATGGAAAATATACACTTTTAATGATATAGACCTGCTCTTACTCACTGTTTGTGGAATAAATATATAGGAATTCATTCTCTGTAGTCATCTATTTAAAATATGTCTTAGAAATAAACATCCTGGTAATTAATTTTCTTGTTAATGGAGTAGACTGCAACACCTCTCAAAGTACTAGAAAGTACTTCATTACGGATATTTTAAAAAGATACAAAGGCATACAGATTTTTCACTGCTCCCTCTCCTCTCTTCTGTATTTGCTTTTTAAAACATAGCATATCTTTTTTCTAACAGGAAACTTCTATGGTTCTAACATCTATGGGAGATTTTGATAAAAGTTGTATTTCCTCCCATAAACTCTCCTCATAGTTCTCGCATTTCCTGAGGATTGTCTGAAGTAATTATTCAATATACTGGTCTTTAGTAAGTAGTTTAGAATAATTTAGAGGTCTCCAGTGTAGAACACTGGTTTTATAGTAATGAATTTTTATTACAAGAAAAATATTTGTGAAACACAGAACACACTAACAAAAAAAGCCTAAAAACCCCACTCCCCAAATAATTTTCGCTCTCAGGATGTTAGACTCACATTTTTACTTTCTTTGAAATATACTGACTGAGACTTATTTTATCCTTCTAATCCCACTTTCAAGAAAAAAGTGCCATCTGTTAAAAGGATTCTATGTTAATAGAAATAACATGGTTAATAGTAGTTTTCTCAGACAATGAATCAGAGAAAAGAACTAGCTGTCTATCATTCTGCACCTTGTTATGCTGGATATGACCTCTGTATGCATATGCTTTTGATTTTTTATTTATCCTTTGACCTATTTTCCATCTTTTATGTGACCCTCTTCCTCAGGTCACTTGTCAGATTCTTCATTTCATTGAAGAACTCACGATTTAGCCAATTTGGTCTTTCATTGAACTGCCTCTCTTTCTTCTGCTAAAGAATAATTTGCGTGGGTGCCTTCATCTTGTTCCTTTAAGAGACTGCCAACTTTCTTAAGCTGCAGTTATAAAAGAGCACTTCTGTCTGAATGTGAAAACAAACTAATAGCCTGTCTCATCCCTCAGCTTTCTGCAAGGACAAAAATTGGTGGGAGCTCTCATTCAAACACTGGTAGCACTGGGCTGTAATTCTGCCTTGCCAGACTTTCCCAGCGTATTGTGTAAGGTCTGTGAAGCTCAGCTTGTTTTTGTGTAACTGCATGTTTGAGAGTCACATGGGCAGGAATTTCAAAGAATGATGGTGGTACTTGCACATTGGTGGTACTACCAATGCCTACAGCAAATTCCTGATATTGGGGCTCTATTTTAATAAGTGGTCCTTGAATGCATTTACTTTTGTGTATCTTTGTTTCCTTGCATAACCCTTGTCTACTTAATAGCAAACCTTGCAATTAACAAGTTTAGCAAAAGTGATGCAATGTTAACCTTTTTTCTTCAATTTATGTTTAATAGTTTGCAACTTGACTTGCAACTGCATGTCAATACAGTCATTACTGAACAAAAACTATCAAACCCTGAATAGAATTTTGACTGAAACAACTGAATATTGAGTAAACACAGAGAAAATTAAAACTTGAAATAAACCAAAGATAGAGAGTACTGAAATAAAAAGACATGCTAGAAAATATGAAAAGTAAAGGCACATGATATTTGTGTCTAATCTTTCTAATCAAATATAACCATAAATGTTCAGAATATTGCAAGTGTAACTCACTGCACTTCTGTGGACAACAGCATTTCTTGCTGCATTTTACTTTAAATTTCTCTAATTTTCTGCTTCAAGACATTTCATATAGTTGACGGGAATATTTCTGAAATTTTGTTTCATGATAAAAGTCTAAGGAATCAGGTACTGGAGTGTCCCTAAGCCTGGGCTGGATACTGGAGAGACCATAGAGATCTGCAGTTGGCACTGCAGAGGCCTTCAGGTTCAAGCCAGCTCATGAAGAAACCGTGGAGTCTTTCAGTGGAAAAAAGGCAACCATCAATTAGTTACATTTGGAGGAAATAATTTGAATGGTAGTTTGAAGAAACATTCTTATGAAACAAGAATTTTACACACAAAGAAGAGTGAAACAGGAGCACATTAGTTTGGAGCGCACCAACTGATACAAATACACTTCTAAAGAGACAGAAAGGAAGCTGCCTCAGCACACAAGAACTAATGAATTCTGTTTATTCAAAATCCAACTTACCGAGAGCTTCCAACAGCTCGTGATAGAAGATTGTTTTGCCCTGAAGCTCCCTGTAACAGAAAGCTGTGAGACAGAGGTTGCAATCATGGATGAAAGGAAGATAAATTCAAATTAAAATCCTGTGGTGTAGGTGCAAAAGAGAAATTATCTCAATGCTATAGAGCAAGGAAGGTAGGGATCACAGGAGTCTCCACTGTGGTAAATCCAGGAGGCTTAACTGAGTAATGCAGCAAAATCTGGATGGTTTAAAATACTTTAGCATAAAAAAAATGGCCTGTTCTGTGAATTGGAACAATTATTCTATGCACCACAGGTACAGAACAGATCAACCTGCTCCTTTATGCAACTGTTTTAAAATACATGAAAATTGCTGGCATATGCGTCCACTCTCATCCTCCAATTTTCCCTTGTCAGCTATCTCTGAACTTCTGGCAAAGTTTGTTGCTTTCCCATAGTTTCTCTGAAATGATTCTACCTTTCTTCAAGGGAAACACTCCAAAAATGGATTAAGCACTTCAATTTGGTCATTAGCATTGCTGAAGAAAACAAGGAAAAATACCCATCTCAAGAACTATACCTGCCCTAATATCTGACATAATATTTGTCCTTACCACAAATGGTAGGCTTTTTTTCTAGTAAACCAGGAAATAGACATATGGCTAACTCTGATATGCTTTTCTTCTTTTCAAAGAATAACTGAAACATATGGCAAACCACAAACTTTTTTTTTTCCAAACTAGGTATATTTTCAATGTGCAAATGAATTTCATATCCCGGTACTTGAAGGGATAAACAACAAACTGTATTCAACAATCTTAACACTTTGTCATCTCGTGAGCTGCTGTAGTCCATAGCTCCTTTTATTTTTGGAATTGGTATTTAGTTGTTTCTCATCTTACTATTATGTGGCCATTTTTCCTTCCTAAATTTGTAAGTGTCCATCCTTTCTTCTTATGTCATGTCTTTTTTTTAATGGCATAATTTCAACTTTTAAATTGAAATACTATTTTTTATTGTCTACCATTGCAGCTCCACCACACCAATTTTCTTTCATTTCTTTAATTTCAAGTCAGTGTTTAAGGATATTTATAAAAATCCACAATAGTACTGGATACAGGGCAGATACATATAGAACTCTAATTGTAACCAACTTCTGTTGCTGGGGTATTGATAACTACTGGTGGTCTGATTTTCCTACTAGTTTTGGTTTTATTCTAACATAAATTAATCCTGACCATATATCCCATGTCAACTATGAAAATGGCATACAATACAGCATAAAAGGATACAACCTATTCCCTACAGGCTTTATTAAATCAAGTTATTTAATAGTTAATGGTTTCTACCTCAAAGGCTTGCTGTCCTCTTAGAGAAATAAATCAAATTGGGATGACATAATTTGTTTATGACAATGTTAAGTTACTCATCTCCTTGTTGCCCTTTGTGATGTTTATAGTCAAGTAGTTGATTATGTTGTTTTATTTCCCTGCTTCAGAATTTAACAGTACCATTAGCTCTTCAGCTTGGTATTAATAGCATTCAGCAACTCAGAGAAATTGACTTCTTTAATGGAAGATAATTCACATCTTTGGTCTTTTCACTTGCAAGAGGAAAAAAAAATGTTGTTGTTTCTCTTACTGCTCTTATTGTACCAGAGAGACATTTTATGTTTTCAAAATTGCCCCACTTTAGTCACTTCTCATGTCATGTCTTGTGCTTGGGAAGGCTTGATTTATAAGAAAAAAAAGATTCGATGCTGTTAAGTGGAGGAATATTTATTCTTATTCAAAGGATTTAAAAAGGGAGGGACTAAACCTAGGAAGATAAATGTGCTGTATTAAAATGGTTCTTGAGGGAGAGGATAGCAAAGCATGTAAAGATGTCCCTAAGGAAAACAAATACACTTGACACTAAAATGTGAACAGGACTTGCTGGCAATATTTACTATAGTAGACAAGATAAAGTCATGGCACAAGCTCAAGCTCAAGCATTCATCCGTCCATACTATTTAACAGCACACTCCTGGCCCACTTTTAGCCTGTTCAAAACAGCACTCTTCCAGGGGGTGCACAGGAGTGTTTGGGAAGATGCATGAACCATTTACTGTTCCTTACAGACTGGGACAAGGCCATAGTGTTTCAGAGAAAAGGGAATTTAACCATATGGATATCGAATGTGTGGAACCACAAGTTCTTGGGGCTACGGAATTGTCCCTGGTCCATTTTATATATCTATATACACACAGTGACTGTCTATCCACTGCCACTACGGTCTAATTAATCAGTGGTTTCTTTTATTTTGATTGCTCCAAGTGTTCTGGATTGGTCTGAGTTTTTTGAAATTCTCTTCTACTCAACATGTGCCATTTGACCTAGCTGCTGCTTTCTGACCTCTTCTGCTTACTTCTTATATTTAAGGTCAAACAAGAACTTACAGTTTACTGGGCTGTTGATTATACACTGTATACCTCCTGCACTGGAGCAGAGTGTAATTACTGTAATACTGTAGTATTGTAGTGGCACCCATTTTCTTTTAGTTTTTTTCTAGGTTTCTGTCCTGTGAAATAATATATATTGATTTTCAGAGCTGAAGTCTGCTAATTTGGTTTTACTTTGGTTTTACTTTGTTGCATTCCTCTCATCAAAAGATATCGGAGAAGCCAAAATTGTTCACTATCACTAGTGATACCAGATTATTCTACTAACTGCTCACCAGAAGTTTTGTTTTTCTTTGTCTTTTCTTTGTTTTCTTAACCTTTGTTAAGGTTAATTAAACCATCATCATTATAATTGTTTACATTCTTGTCTGCCACTGTCTCTTAATGTCTAAAAAATACATAAGCTCTACTTATATGTTACACTTTCATGTTTTTAAAGTGGTTATCGATGCCACGATAGAATACAGCAGCTTGAGGACAGGAAAAGTTACTATTTTTAAAGTTGTAGTTAATTTTCATTACAGATTTGCCAAAAAAGATTGTTCAAGGATTAAATTATTTTACAGGAATATTTCCTTCCCTTCACTAAGTCTTGTCTGGTAGTAGTTAGAAGACTGCTTGGTATTCACTTTGTTAATGTACAAATCTTCTAAAATACTGCCAAAGTATTGCCAAAACTGAGAGGTTAAACTTTGTTTCTCAGTCAACATTCAGCAGAGATTGTGATATGGTGATTAACTACTGAGATGATGATGAAATCAAAACATTTCACAATACATTTGTTAATATATCTGAGAGCATCATGGATAGGTAAATTCATTCACACCCAGTGAAATGTAAAAAATACATACAAAAAATCAGGTGCTGTATTTTTTTTTCTAAATTTGTAAGTAAAAGTAGTCAATTTGATTCATGTTGAAGGTAGCCAATTTTTTTCTCAGAACCTCAAATTATTGGAGAATTCAGTAGACAGCAACAGCATTCAAAAGGTGCCACAGATATTACTCAGATACTAACAAGTGTAGTGGTGTGTTTTAGTTTTATCAGTTCCATGTATGTATTTTTTTCATGCTTTCATGCTGTCTGTATAAGTTATAATGGTTTGTTCCTTGTACCCCTGTATTTACCCCTTTTTGGTTTTATCCCAATTACAGTTATATGCCAGTTTTATGTTATATAACCCCTGGGTCCTGTCCATCACTTTGAGGCCTCTGGGTCTAGAAAGTTCCAGTGAGGTTGTCTAGTGACTGGGCAGGATCTCAGCTGTTCCTGCCTCTCCCTCCTTGATTTGTTCCACTGTCTGTCCTTTATATACAGAGTCCCTCCTTCCATTCCCCTTATTGGTCCCACACTGTACCCTTCCCCTTGCCCCTCCCCTGCATTTAAGATGCTGCAGAGAGGTGATCTGCGCTCTGCTGGGCAGACCCTCTGGTGGTGAGGTGGTCTCTCGCGGACATCAATAAACCCCAGTTGCTGTTCACCCATCAGAGTCCTTCTCTCTCTTCTTCATCATTGTTCATGCACTCGTCGCAGCAAAAACCCCACAGGATTGGAAAAGCATCCCCGGATACTGGACTGTACCTTGCACTGCGGCCAGTGTCAGGGCCAGCTAGGCAAGGCAGGAGAAGGCTCCTGAGACATGAGACCATGCAAACAAGGTCACATAGAATTTTATAATCTGAAACTACTATGTGCTAGATGTAAGGACTACATACTTGCCTTTAAATCTAGAAACATTCCCAGGCATTGGAACCTCATTGTCTACACTGTTAAATTTTTTGAATGGTTCCTGATAGAGATTTGGTCCAAATTGTCTGCTAATTTCCCAAAGAACTGCAGATGTGAATAAAAGTCTGAAACGTGCAAAGGTAACTATTTCCAGTGGGTTGTCTGCATGCAACTACAGTGTTTTCGAGGCCAAGACAAGTTAGAAGTATGAACGTAGTAGTATTTCATGTCAGCTGGCCTCCACAATATTCCTGGGCACATTTATTTTACTAAAAGAATTGCAGCCATAATGACTGCTTGGCAGAAAGGCTGAAAATTTTTAATATGCATAGAAAGTAGTCTACAATACTGTATGTAAAATTTATATATCCTGACTTATGTCAGAAATAGTGGTCAGCAGGACAAGGGCAGGGATCAGCTTGTCCTCAGCACTGGTGAGGCCACACTTTAAATTCTGAATCCAGTTCTGGGCCCCTCATTGCAAGAGCTGGAGCATGTCCAGAGAAAGGCAATGGAGCTGATGAAGGATCTGTAATATAAATGCTATGAAGAGCAGCGGAGGGTGCTGGGGGTGTTTAGCCTTGAGAAAAGAAGGCTCAGGGGAGACCTTAGCACTCTCTACAACCACCTCAAAGGAGTATGTAACCAGGTGGGCGTCAGTCTCTTCTCCCAGGCAACAAGTGACAGGACAAGAGGAAATGACCTCAAATTGTGCCAAAGGAGGCTTGGGTTGGGTATAAGAAAAAAATTCTTCGCTGAAGGGCTGGTTAAGCATTGGACTAGGCTCCTCAGTGAAGTGGTATAGTAACCATTCCTGAAGGCACTCAGAAAATGAGTACCTGTGGAACTTCCTGACATGGTTTAGTGGGCATGGTGGTATTTGATCAAAGGTTGGACTAGATGATCTTGGAGGTCTTTTCCAGTCTTAATGATTCTATGACTCCATGAATGTAACCTTCCTATGTGTCCAAATGGTTATTTGGTAAAATGACTCTCAACAGTTATGAGGGTAGGACAGAAAACTGTGGATTTTGGGTGACAGTGTTTGGCTTTGGTTTCTTTCTCCTGTATACTCAAGCAAAATCTTTTTCATCCTATAGCTGCAGAAATGGGGGTGGAGAGCAAGAGACTATTTCTTGAGCCTAATGTCTATTACTGCTATTTGGCATTTTTCTGCATGCCAAAGGAATGGGATTAAGGGAATACCCTCAGAGTATAAAGTACTCTAATACGATTGAAGTAATAATCCGATTATAGAATGAGCTGCGCACGGCTCAAGACATGCTCGGTGAACACAGTAGGCATGCACATCATCACCACAAAAATTGTGTCAGTACTATGATATTGCTTACTAGCAGCCTAGTCTACTATTAAAATGTTATTTTCCCCTAAAAATCCTTTGGGTATGAGAAACGTACCACACTGCCCACTGGAAAAAGAAAAACAAGACCCTAATGAATCCTATCTAATTTTAGTCATGCAACCACACACATACATTATAAGCATAAACCTTTTCAACATTGAAGTGAACAAAATGTTAAAAGGAGCTGAGCATACCCAGCTTCCTTAAAAATTGATTCAAACACCAAAATAATGTTCTAGGAAAGACTCAATACTTATTTGTATTTATGTAAGGAAAATCTGACAAATTTCTTTAACCACATTTTCCTGGAAAACCTACTTATTAAGTATGCATCTTGTTAGGGTGTTAAATAAAACAACAGGAAAGGCTTTGACAAATGATAAATGGATAATACATGTAGAAGTGTTGTTCAATGCAGGGTGGATATAACTGGTTCTGGGCTTCTCTACCTACACCCCTGTATCTCAAGAAGATCATTTTTATTATATTTTGTAAAGAAAAAGAAATTGGAATTATTTTTTATTTTGGCTTTTTATGATTTATTGAGGATTTAAGATCTTTTCTTTCAACTTAACATTAAAGATAAAATTGCATGAAGTCGCAAATGACACGTGGAAATCATGATATTATGAGACAAGACAATGAAAATCAGGGAACTGAAAGAAAATGTTTGTCCTATGACATTAGGTGAGATGGTGATTTTTAAAGGATCTCAACCTGATGTATTAGCTGACATATGCCAGACAACGTGTCATATAACACGTATTAAGTAATTAAGATAAACATCAGGGAGCTTTGGTTTCAATCAGATTACTTAAAAGGTTAAACTCTTTCTCAGTGAAGTCAAAACTTCCAATAATGTCATCTTTGTTTGGATTAAAAAACCTCCCTCAATTCAAACTCCTAGAGAATATAAGGAGGTTGTCTGACACTAATACTAAACAATTTTGTTAAAGTAACTTCTTACATCAGCTGGGCAATGTGAAATTGAAAAATGCCTTTAAAATACCACAAAGTATAACCCAAATTCTGTATTAGAAATATTAACAGTTTAGCTTGCTGAAATAGAGAAGCATGTAGAAAGATTACAAACCGAAGACCTTGAGATACATTCAAACCAAATGCCAAACAAAGAAATAAAAAGGGAAGTTTTGATTCTGGCTATTCATTGTAATTTCTTCATTTGTAGTCTACTTTCATACTTTTATTTGGGTGTTCGACTGTATCTTAATATAGCCAAAATAAGAATAGCCAATAGCTGTGCACATGAAATGCACAGCACTGTCAAAAGAAAAAAAGTAAAANACAAACAAACAAACAAACAAAAAAACCACCAAGAAAAAAAATGTATTTGAATATGAAAACCGGAGGAAGTTAGGCAACAGCTCTACTTTAGTGAACTGTTACTGAGAGACAATCACAGATAATTTACTCCCAAGCAAAAGCTGATTTTGCCACCTGGTTTCTTGCAGGTCAAGCAGCTGGCAGTTAATATAAGTAACAAAAGAAAACTAAGAATCTAACAAGACAATGAGCAGCTGTCACTGAGACTTATGACTTCTTAAGTAAGATTGGAAATAAACAAAATAGAATAATGCCTCAAAGAAGTAGAGCAAGTGCTGAATTAAGTGACAACTGGGAAAATTACAGAAAGTGATCAGAAGAGCAAACCTGGGAACACACAGAAAAAAGAAAAACTAAGTGTACTTCTATGTTACATGATTTCCAAGTTCTCCAGACTCATAGGAGATTTAGGGAACAGAGGCAAAGACTTGTTAACAGGGATTATACACCCCTGGTGACCATATGGTTTTCTGGCCACTCAATTATCTGCACCCCAGAGTGGTAGCCTGGACAATAGGGCCAACATCCATGTGTGCATTAAAAGTTGAGGGAATCAAAGTAAGCTTTTAGCTTTGAAAGACTGAGGCATTCTACCTCTTGTTGATCACAACCCCCTTAATAAAAGGGGTATATAAACTAATTCTGGATGGTTAAAATGCTACATCTTTCAAAAATAACCCATTTGACTTTGAAAGAATGACCCAGAAACATCAATTTACATGAATCCTTTCTTAGATGACTATGTATAAAACAATTTTGATTTGCACTTCATACTTAGAATTAGATAGGTCTTTTGAAACAGAAACTGAGTTGTGATCATCGTACATAAAGATGACAGCTACTGGTCTCAATCCTTCTCAGACATAATTAATCATAGCATTGACCGTATCTCAAGAATATTTACATGTAATCACCTTCTCATCAACATATGAAAATTAAATGTTGAGCTTTTGAGTTTTTCTTAACCTTCAAGTGCCTTCTTAGTGACTTCACTTTCCCCATGTTTAGCATACTTCTCTGAGCAAAACTTTGCTTATATATGTATACCCTGCAAGTGCCAGACTGTGCACTGGTGAATTTCTAAGCTTGCTTCTTTCTGTCTCCTGCTGCTATTTATGCCTTATTTTATTTTATTTTATTTTATTTTATTTTATTTTATTTTATTTTATTTTATTTTATTTTATTTTGTTTTGTTTTGTTTTGTTTTGTTTTGTTTTTGTTTTGTTTTGTTTTTTCTATTTATTTATTTAATTAATTAATTAAATTTTTTTTCTGATTAACCTATTCATTCTATTCCCTCACAGTTAACTAGAATAAATGTGTTTTCCATGACTTAAGAATCATTCATGCAGTTTCTGGATAGATAAGAAGTGAAATCAATTGGAAACAGGTCTAACTTTCCAGTATCATTGCAGCCAAATTTTCTGTTTCAGTCACTGAGCAAGACCACTGTGGAATACATAAATGATAGTGCAAAAGACTACAGCAACATAGCCAACACTTTTTTTTTTTTCCCAACCAAAGCCTCTACTAGTCAAAAACTTTATTACTATGAAAACAAATTGCTTTTGTGCAACATCAGTGACTGTCATAGGGCTTCAAGACAGTACCAGAAAAAGACAGATACATACTCTTTAAAACCAGGAGATGATTCTGTACAACTATTTCTTACATGGAGCCACTGTTATATAACTTTGCAGTACTCTCTATCTTGCCAGCATGGTGGTGGAACTGGAATTAGAAATTAAAAATGTACAACTTTAAGAAAATCAGATGCACTAAAAAAAGCCTGCTCAACCAAAAGTCTATGCACAGACCTAGCAACAAATATGAATCATATATTTTCCCCTAGATGTTGAACACAAAGTATTTGTTTGCAATGAAAACAAACATTTCTGAATTACTGCTAACCTATTGAAGTCACGTTAAAGAAATAGCAGCCAGACTAGTCTATAAAAGAACACCTGCACATTTAAGGATTCCATTGAATAAGGAATATTCCACTTAGCAGTGTGTGGGAGAGAAGTATCTTTATTTTACCATAGTTTTGATCAGAAATACTGTTTTCTTTTTTTGATATTTACAAAGCTCAACTTTCAAACATAAATATCCTAAAAAAAGTAAATGGAAACAGTTTTATAACCATATCTGATCAGAAACAAAGTGCACTATAAATCATCATAATCACAGAAAAAATATTTCCATTGAGCTTCAGTTATCTCTTATCTCTCTTTTTAAATTTCTGTCATCATGCTGGAGTTTGAAATTTTCTACGTATCCATACAAAATAAATACATAAAAAGCTGGCATCATTTAGGGAAGATTTTCTACCTCTGTGCCTCCTGAAGGGATGGAATAATTTGGAAAGAAATAGTTAATAAATTACAATAACCTGCTCAGCATAATACTATAAGCTTATTTATAAAAAGATAAACATAATAAAAGACACTTTTTCCTATTCTTCATAATTTGTAGTATTTCAATTAGAACTTTTAGAAATATTTCATTAAGAGATTAAGTAGTCTTTGTAACTGTTACTGCAAGTCTCTGTTACTGCAACTTAAGAAATAGAGATTTTGCCTTTACAAAAATTCTATATGTAGAACGATACCATAATGTTTTACTTAATAGGAAAAAAATCAATATTTTACTTAAATATTTTTAGATCTATAAGGAATTTTGTGCGTAATTCTATGTGTATTCATTAATTTCTCATAAAAGTCTTTAGCTAATTGGTGGCAAAATTTAACAAGAGGTGAACACAAGCCAATGAATGAGATAATTCTTAGTGATAGTTAATTTCTCATTATGTTTGCATAACTGAAAACTACTGAATTAAATTCATGCCACTGACAAAGCTCAACATAAATATTCTTATGTCAATTATACCTTGACAGTATAATTTAAGATCTAATTGGAAGATCATTTAAATTACAGAAAATGTAGTTATTTAAATAACAGAGAATGAACATGAAGTAATTTAGAATAGTTACAGAACCTCATGAAAACAAGAAGAACCTCATACACACCTGAAATAAAAACTTCAGGGGCTAAGACAAAGGTACACATTCTGACATTAGAGTAAGGGACTATAGATTATGGCAAGTGGAACTTCAGTGATTCAACTTTGTGAAAAGCAGCTGTGTTAAATCTGGAAATGACTTTTTGAGTAGACAGTGCAGTTGAAATGGCTCTGAAAGTGAGGTCTTGCATCCTCACTTTTCCCTGTTCCTCTTACTTCGTTTTAGTTCCATCCTTCCCACCTTCAGTAATGGAGATTCCACACCTCATCTCAGTGCCCAGGATAAAACATTCATACAATTTCAAGATTAAAGTTTAATGAGTTAAACAGCTTCTTGTTTTCCCAAGGTAATTTTCTGACATTTTAGTGAGCTTGGGAAATATGAACAAGTTAGGCGATTTCCCATTCCTGCCCTACAAAGTTTTTACTGTTGTTCTGAAAGTTGTGAATGTGTCTACATCCATTTCATGCAATGCCCTATTAGCGTATTTTAAAAAATACACTCTTTATTCATTTACTCACAGCATGTATCAAACTTCCAGGATCCATTAATATCTTCAGGGATATTAATGAAGGCAAAAGATCTTTGTTTAATAAGTGTAAGAAAAGAAACCTGGAGATTAGAGAAATCTGTAATTTGATGAAGCAATCCTGAAAGTACTACTGGGAACCAGGTAACAGCAAGACATTCAACTCTGCCAAGTAAAATGCATACTCAAAGAATCACTGTAATGTGATCATTTTGGGACAAAGAAGTAATGTTCCCTCCATAATGGGTCCAACTGAGCTGCACTTTGAGGTGATTGTGTATTCCCCATCAGACAACACTATCAAAATGAAAAATTTCACCTCACTTAAGCAGATGCCTATAGCTGAGCTTGTAGCTGACCTCAACTAAGGCTCTCAAATAAGGTGACTCATACTTATTTTAAATAAAGACAAATTTCACTAACAAGTGCTGATTTCTTACTGACTATGGACAGAGAGCCTAGGCAGGCTGTTATTAAGTACCCACACTTTGAAGAACTGCAATCACAGGAATAAGTGGGAAGGCATTGAGAGTCAAACAATAAAAACAAAACAAAACAAAAAAGCACCAAAAAACCCAAAACAAAACAAAAAACTACACACAAGACAAAAACAAACACACACACACACAAAAAAACCCCCTGCCCTCCCCCACCCCCCCAAAAAAAGAGAGAGAGAGATAGTAACTAAGTCTCATGACAGATAACTGCAAACACCCCACTGCCATGGCCAGGGATACCTTTCATTAGACCAGGCTGGTCAGAGTTCCATCCAGCCTGGCCTTAAACACTCCCAGGGGTGGGGCATCCAAACTTCTCTGGGAAACACAATCCAGTGCCTTACCACTCTCACAGTAAACTATTTTTTCCTAATATCTAGTCTAAAACCTCTGTCAGTCTTAAACCATACACCCTTGTCATGTCACTCTATGCTCTACTTGTAGATACCTGCTCTTCATGTTTCTTGTAGGGTCTCCTCAGGTACTGGAAGGCCACAATTAGGTAGCCCTGAAGCCTTCTGTCCTCCAGGCTGACCAACCCAAATTCCCTCAGCCTTTCCTCACAGCTGTCTAGCCCTCCAAAATTCTTGTTGTTTTTCCTCTGGGCTCACCCTGAGACGTCACTGTCTTTCCTGCGCTGGGACCCCACAGCTGGGTGCAGAGCTCCAGGTGGGTCTCAGCAGAGCAGAGCAGAGGGGCAGAATCCCCTCCCTTCCCTGCTGCCCACAGGGCTCTGGATACAGGCCAGGACACATTTGGCTCTCTGGGCTGTGAGTGCCATGGTCGGGGCATGTCCAGCCTCTCACCCACCAGCACCCCCAATCCTTCTGGGCAGGGCTGCTCTTAGATCTCTTCATTTCCCTGTGTATTCTTAACGATTTAACATCCAAATGTTACCTGTCAGTCACATGGCTGTGTACTGCAGAGGCATTTCCTGTCATAGACTTCTCAATTTTTTCTATCTTCTTGTATAGGTTCTGAAGAAGTAACAAAATCTTATGTTTTCTTTCTCTTCGCAAAGCAGCAGAAAGAAGGTTCAACAGAGCAAGTACTAGAGAATTACTTTTATGTCATGTTAGTGCATCAGCTAACCAAGAATAAAGGCAAGATGATTTCCATCTTTTACTTTTCACTTCCTTGTCCTCCTCCCTTTCCCACCTACTTCCACCAACCAGAAAATCCTAGAATTTTGCAGCTGTTTTCTGCAGGATAATTCTGATTTTGCATAGACCTCTAGCAGAATACATGATCTTCACTCTTCAATTATGTGAAACTACATATTCTGGACTATGATCTGCATTATATTTGGTGGCATGAATTTATCCCTGATACTTAATCAAGCCACTATGTTAGTATACTCTATATTTCAGAGCATCTGTCACTGTTGCCCATTTGTAAAAACTGGTAGAGGAGACATTTTCATAGTGTGTTACAGAACAGTTTAAACATTATGATGTAAAACTTTATAATGCACAATTCAGGAAGCAACTTTAATATTTTTATTTCACATACTGTACTCAGCAGACTACAAGCTAAAATAGCTTCACCAATCAAATGAGACCTACCTATGGTATTTCTTCAGTAAGAAGTTCATACATCAAAGCAATTCTTATTAAAAAGCAAATGCAGAATCATAATTATATAAATAGTCAGCCCAATCTTTGTTGGTTGAGTCTACTGTATCTTTTTAACAGAAGCTTTTGGATGGTGCACGTACAGTATTTGTAAGAGTAAATGCTCCCAGAAATCATGTTTTTTGAGTTAATTTAATTAACATTAAAAGAATATAGATGAAAACTGCCTTTGCTTTTTTTTTCTTGTTCAAGAGGTTTTTTGCTTCACTAGCTTTTATGTGGGTCTTGATAGTGGCTTTGTAACCTGTATAATGGCTGTTTGAAACTTGACTATCATTTTATTTTGTCTCCTTCTTCCTAAGCAATGTTGAATATTCAACATCTTGTGTTCAAATATGTAGGTTGAAACAAAAGACAACATTTGGCACTAATATGCTACCTAGTAACTCTGAGGTAATGCACTACATATATATGAAGCAAAAGTAATTAAGCAAGAACGAAAACAACCTTCCAGGAAGAAAGTAGAAAAGATTATCAGGTGCCAGACTTGAGAAAATGACTTTTCTTTCTTTCTTTCTTTTTTTTTGTCTTGTTTTTTTTTTTTTTAGTGANTGAACTCTGCTTTGGATGTGTGTTACTGTGTCTAAAGAAATTTGTTCCTCCTTTTTTACTTCATCAGAATAGCTGCACAGAAGTATAAGATGTTGTGAGGCCATACCCACTATAGATGTCCTTCTCCTGTCATCTTCCTGCTTTTGTACAACACTCCATCCTTTCTTCACAAAAGAAGAATGACACAAAACTCTTTCTACAAGGACATCTCAAATGCATACAAGTTGTCATATGTACACTTTGTCTTCAAATCTATAAATATTTTCCACGCTTGATGATATGCAAATACTCTCAACTTAACATGAAGTGGTTTTTAAATAGGAACGTTTTTAAGGTCTCATCAGAGTACATTGGCTTTATTTCCATGCACATTGCTTTTCTTTGTTCTTCTATGAACATGAACATGTAGCACAGAATCAGGAAGTGTTCACACTGGCTTTAACTAACTCACTAAGCATATAACCTTCAGAAAATACTTCTTCAGAAGTCTGTAAAAGTAAGTAGTCACCTTTTCAGAGTTCTGGGTTCTTTGCTCTTGGAGGTTCTGAGCTCTCAGCTGCTATGCAACATGCACACGAGTTTTTTTATCTGCTATCGTCTTGGATTTTGTTTCAGAAGGCTCTGAAATCTGCTGTAGTTGCAAGTCATTCTGATGTGACACTAAATTTTCAAATGCTAAAATTAAACATCAAGCAATGAAGAGTCAGAAATAGAAATAAACATATTAAAATGTGATCATTTTAAGAACAATGTTTCAAACTGTTTTTCTGCAATAATATACACAGAAAAGCCTATAAACGTGTTCAAACTGAAAATCAGGACTAGCTGCATTGAAAAGAACTTTGAGATTTGAACTTGAATGATGCCCAGCTTTGTTTAGCTGAGAGAAACTAATTGCTCTGTACACTCTGTTTCTGGAGTGGAAGTGCAGAGGGAGATGCTGTGCTCTTGTTGCTCGTATCCAGAGAGAGGACAATGTGGGAATAGAACCACAGAATTGTGGAATAGCTTATGTTGGAAGAGACCTTAAAGATCACCTAGTTTCAGGACTTCTGCCCCAGGTATGGATATCTTCAACTAGACAAGGTTGTTTTAAAGTCCCATTCAGCCTGGACTTTTGCACTCACAGTGATGGTGCATTCACAACTTCTCTGGGTACACACCTTGTTCAGGTACAAGCTTCACAGAAAAGAATATATCTAATCTAAGCCTACTCTCCATCAGTTTGAAGCCACTGCCCCTTGTCCTGTCTCGTCCAAATCCACGTAGTCTTGGGTAACCCAAAATGGTATTGTACTCCCTATCTATCTGTGCCCCAAAAAGAGCTTGTCTCTTTCTGATCCAGTGCTGCAGCCGGAATCCTGAGGTGGGGGTTGCGGGGAGGGAAGAGTGGTGTTGCTTATACCCTTTTTAATTTGGAACCTGGAAACAGGGAGCATTTTCTTTTGTGGAAGCATTTGCAGAATGTGAAGGTTCTGCTTTGGAGAGGGTTGCTTCAGGTGGTTGGGTTTTTTTCCTGGGCCTGCAACAGCAGCCACTCAGAAAAAGTGTATTTCACAAGCAAAAACTGTTTTGGAGTGAACTTTGCAAACCCTATCAGCAGCGTGGAGCTTGAGCCAGTCTCTGGGGCCAGATGAGTGCCAACAGGCCAGCTCTTTCCCCTGGACATACCAGCTGCTTTGCAGACAGCAGCACCAACACTGGTGGAGTCCTGCATGTGGCAGGACGAGGCAGTGGGTGGCAGAGCTGACCCCACACAAGCCAGAAAGTGTTCACCTATCATTGGAACTGCTTGGTGTCTCCTACCTTCTCATCAGGGTTTGCTGGCATCATTTCCTGTTGTCTCCTGGACCATGTTGCTGCCTGCAAAGGCCGCCATCTTGGGGGGGAGGGTTCGCTGTCATCTTTCCCCTTTGCCTCCCTTTGCAGCAGGCACCAGTCCAAAAAAGCCATTTCCAGCATTTTGGAAATTTTGTATTTAGTGATTATTTACTGTTTTTTGCCTGTTGCAGTTTCATTTGTTAGCAAACTGTTATTTTTTCACTTACATCTGCTGCTATTTGTTTTCTCCTTATTTGTGGAAAGGGATTTGTTAAACCTATAAAGGGAGGCGACTCATTTTAGAGTGTTCCCCTTTAGATTGTCTTAAACCAAGATGCATGCTATTTAAATAGCTGCTCTTCATCTTTCTCGTAGGGTCCCCTCAGGTACTGGAAGGCCACAATTAGGTAGCCCTGAAGCCTTCTGTCCTCCAGGCTGAACAACCCCAATTCCCTCAGCCTTTCCACTCAGTAGAGGTGCTCCAGCCCTCCAATAATCTTGCTCCCCCTTCTCTGGGCTCTCTCCAAGAGCTCCCTGTCCTTCCCATGCTGGGACCCCAGAGCTGGATGCAGTGCTCCAGGCAGAGCAGAGCAGAGCAGGGCAGAGCAGAGGGGCAGAATCCCCTCCCTCCCCTGCTGCCCACGGGGCTCTGGATGCAGCCCAGGACATGTTTGGCTCTCTGGGCTGTGAGTGCCATGGCCGGGCCATGTCCAGTCTCTCACCCACCAGCACCCCCAAGTCCTTCTGGGCAGGGCTGCTCTGGGTCTGTTCATGCCCAGCCTGTGCTGATACTGGAGGCTGTTCCTACCCAGGTGCAGCACCAGCACTTGGCCTGGTTAAACCTCATAAGATTCCCATAGGCCCATTCCTCCAGTTTGTCCAGGTATCTCTGGATTGTATTCTGTCCTTCAAGTGTGTCAGACCACCTCAGCTTGGTGTCATCTGCAAACTTGCTGAGAGTTCAATCGATCCCTTTGTCTATGTCATTAATCTTCATTAATTAAATTACTCTTATCCCAGTACGGACCCCTGAGGGTCACCACTTGCACTGATGTCCATCAGTTGACCACTGGATGTGACTGGCAGACCTGTTCCTTACCTACGAAACAGTCTACCCATCAAACCCATGTCTCTCCAATTTCAAGAGAAGGATGTGTGGGGGCTGATATCAAAGGCTTTACAGAAGTCCAGATAAATGAAATCTGTCACCCATCCCTCATCCACTGATTTGGTCACTCCATCATGTAAAGTCAATAGTTTGGTCAAGCAGGACTTACCCTTGGTGAAGCTGTGCTGGTTGTCCCAAATCACTTCCCTGTCCTCCAAGTGCATCAGCATAATTGCCAGGACAATCTGTTCCATGATCTTCCCAGGTACAGAGGTGAAGCTGACAGTGTATTATTTTCCAGGGTTGTTCTTTCTTCTCTTTTTAAAAATGGGTACATTTCCCTCTTTGCAGTTGCCTGGAACATCAGCTGACTGCCGTACCTTTCAAATATCCGGAAGAGCAGCTTGGGAACAATCAGTCAATACCTTCAGGACTCTGGGATGCATATCATCAGGTGTAATGATGGACTATGAAAACTTCACTCATGTCCAGTGAGATACCCAGCCTTCTTTTCATCTTTTCATCTCTTTGCAATCTTCGCTCATGATGAGCATAAAAATAATGTGAGAACCTTGTTCATCTTGATGGACTTAAATCTTGGAATGAAACTCTGAATGAGAACCTTGGTTATACTTTCTTCAAATAAAATAGTAATAAAAGACTGAGGATGGATGAAAAATTATATATTGTAGTAGAGAGGAAATACAAGCTTTAATATCAACACACTTTTTATGGTTTATGTGTGAGAGTCTTCAAAGAACACAAAAGCTAGAAAGAGAAGTTCAAATGAGAATTAAAGAAATCACTGCTAGGCAATACGGCCTGATAATTTAACTCTCATTTAGTCTACTTCTTACAACATATATGTGGGATCTGAGATCTTAGTATGAATATTAAGGTCTATAAAAAAATAAAAACTGAAAAGTTCAATAAAAACAGAACACTTCATTTCCAACTTGAAAGCTATCTTAGTTTTGCTGATAATTTTTATTAATAATTTTTGGCAACTTCCATGTTCCATTCCATTTTATTTCTCTAATAAAATTCATAACCTGGCATATGGAATGCACACAGCTGCTGATGAAACAGCAGCCCTGTTGTTATTATCTGGAGGCTGGAAAAAGAGGAGACAGAGTAAAATTTGGTTTGAAAGGAGCAGTTCAGGGAACATGGAGGGCATAACCAGTCTCGAGGTCCATCTTTACTAATATTTGCTAATTGTAACCAAATAAAATAAATTCTAGTAGCAAGCACACAATATCCTGACATGTTTATCATATGTAAAAAATTAATGCTTTTTCTTTTAATCACAGTATTTCAGATTTTTATTAACATAAAAAAAATCATATTGTTAACTAAACTGTTTACTATAAAATGGCATACATCATACCTTCCATAATTTAAACACTACTTAATCTGTGTTCATCCATTTACTATGCCTAACATCCTTTCACTGATGTGTTGAAAGGAATAGTAAGTGCTTGCAGTTTTAACTTCCCTTGTCAATCAGACCAAGGTCAGGGACCCATACACTCCTGAAATTAAACAGATGGGGGAACAAGCGGAAAGAGAAATATTTACAATTTTAATTCCAAGGAGTGATGAGAGCAATGCTCTTTTTTTCTGAGAAATTCTTGTAATTTGCTTTCGACAGAAGACCAATTTCCTTACTGAAGATAGGGTACAATTTTTGTGAGAGATGGACAAATTGAATATGCTGGCAGACTGACTGAATTTTGCTTTCTGAAGTGCTTTTGAAGGAAAATGATGGCTTTTTCATTATGGCAATGACATGGAGGTTTTTTTGAGTATGTGTAATTACATAAATTCAAGGGCTTGTAATTATACATCTATTTATATTGAAAATTCTTTTAATTTGATTTCTTTTTCTATTTCTGTCATGATCTAATGTCTTATTTTGATGTTTTCTCCTCTTATTAAATAGACCAAAAATACAATCAAAACTCCTTCTCTGAATGCCCTTACCTTTGAACTGAATAAAAAAAGCAAATAAAAATTATTTCCAGGAGGCTGCAGCCAAAGAGTCCAACATAAAAGGAAACTTCCTGCTTGAAGGTGATGGAAAAGGAGAGTTTCATGCATCCAGAACCATGCTAAAATCTAAGTTGTCTTTCCAAGGTATTCTAAGTTTGAAATAACAAACCAGTAACTATGTGGTTCATCATTACTTCAAATCTGAAATCCTGTCAAGCATGAAAAAGAAGGCTGAGAATGAAAATTACTGTAGCATTTAATGCAAATAATCTCACAGTCTCAGTGAAAATGGCTTCTACAATACCTAGAAGGTTTTGTAATTATTTATTAATTTCCTAGTTTAAACCTTTACAGAACAAACAAAAAAAAAATCCTGCCATTTTCTCTAATGTTCTGTACAGACCTTTTATTACTTAATATTGCAAATTTTATTATTTCATAATCTTCTCATTCTCCTGAAAGTGTAGAACAGTGACTCAAGATGGCAAGAAAAAAAAGTATAATAATGTATGGTCTATTGCATAAGTGTATTTTTTAGGGCACCTACGAAAATAATTTGTCTCTACTACTGTGTATGATGAAAATTGCAGCCTCCTCACACAAAACATACATCAATCCATAAACACTTCATATTCATACCTATTCATACCTGGAAGGCTTTCCACACAGACTCTAGAATTCAGATTTAACTGCTTCTCTTTAACTTTTATATTTCCCTTTTTTTAAATCTCGTAGTGATCAAGTATGGGGTATATATTTTCTAGACATACTCCATTTTAAGACAGTAATCTATTTTATAAAGTTGATATTGTACTGGTGGAAATGAAGGCCAAGTAAAGATGTTAAGAGCAAAAGCAATTACTTACTTGTATTGTTTTGCAGATATAGGATGATTCAGTTTTTTGGTTGATTAAGAATAGAGTTGCACTTAAACATGGTATGGTAAAAAATACTCAAAGAATACTACCGAAGATATGAAAACATATACAAAGCACAATACAAGAAATACAGTGGGAAAAGCAAAATGGCTGGGTTTAAATTACTTTAATAACATTGTAAGCATATAAAAGCATGGTGAAAGAAAATAATAAAGTAAAAGCTTATTGGTCAGTACACAAATCATAGGAAAAACTGTTTGCTGCAACAGAGGAGTAGTGTTAAACACTAAAAAACACCTGAATCAAATCAGATAACTAAGGTCACTGGATTAATAAGGAAAATAGGATCAGTATGGATTGAGATTTCTCACCTAAGTAGGAAAGCACAGGATTTTTAAGACCATAATACTGACAGGGGGACTAGGATGGCGACAGTGCCTGTGACACACTGTGGGAGACCAGGAAACCTAAGAGCAAGAAGCAAACAATGATGTAAACCAGGTAAATTAAACAGGGGTGCATCGCTGAGGTAAATATTTACAATATCAAAATGGATTATTTCAGTGACTCCAGTCAGGAAACCCACAAGACAAGAAAAAGCTCCTGAGTTACTCCTCAGCAACATATACAGGACATGTTCCAAATTTATATTATTAAGGAAGTAATCTGCAACTGTGTCCATCATATTCTTTACTTCATGTGAAACACAAAAGAAAATTATATGTCCATCAATATAGGGTTTAATTTCAAGAAACAAAATTAATCAAATGAGTGACCTTGTTAAAAAGTATTAGCTTGTGAGTGTCATGAAGACTCTTCAGTGACACCATGAGAGGCTGTCAGAAAAAAAAATCAAACAGAAGGAGTTCTCCTTACAGAGGATATATTGGAAAATCTGTTTCAAATGCATGTAACAGTAGAAGATCTGGAACAGAATAATAAAATGAACTGTTGCAAATGGCCAAAATTAAATGAAAAGGACTCACTAGTTTTGAAGAGACACACCTCCAAAGTCACTAAATTATTCGTGCTGATGTGCAACCCATCTTAAATGCAGCATTTCCAAAGCAGGTGTACATGCCTAGGTTCCCTTTCTTTAGCCCTAAATGTAAGATAAGCGCTAGCTCTTTTTCCCACTCATTTGCAGTCTGACAACATTGCAAATTAGTTCAGTCCACCGTGGGAAAAGCTGCAGAACAGAACAGCCAGAGCAACACAAGATAAGTGAATATTAAATGCCAACTAAACAGACAGTTGATTAAAATGATTTCTGCAGTATCTTAGAAAAGTAACAAATCATACTAAAAGAAGAAATGCTGAATCAATGGCATCCTGAGATTTAGTTCTCTCTTTCTCACACAGCTTCTGCTTTTGCTACTGGTTCAGACAACTTAATGGAATCTATAAACTTGAAGGTTGTTTCCAGTGAAAATGAGTCTATGAATCTATTACTCTAACACTGTGTCCCTTGCTTTACTAATAGAATCAATTCAATAGTATTGTATTTTGTTTTGACATCAGTTACAACATTTGAATTGTATCACCCATCCTGAAATTTCTGAGAGGGCAGTTTAACAAGTAACTTATACATCTGAAGTAATCTACAGAATGGAATGGAAAGAATTTAAGAGAGAAAAGGAAGATAAAGAACACAAGAAAATACAAGCATTTTTATTAAGGAAAAGAATGGGAAAGGTCTGATAAATATACTTGGACAAAGAATACAGAATAATTCTTTAAGGAAGCTATCAATAAGCCACAATAATAAAAATCTAATAGTTATTTGCAAAAAGGTGTTATTCTACTAAATAGAGGTTTTTCATACCAGAGAAAGCTGGCTAATTTATATTTAAACATATTCAATAAATAAACATACTTTTTGTAAGGTTTTTTTCTTCTTTTTTTAAACCCACCAGAGCAATTGGCTGCATTGTTTCAAAGTGATGATTTTAACCAAATGAAAATTAAGACTACCTTCTAATAATACTCCCAGTTAGAAAAAAGGGAATGAAAGTCAATACACAGGACGAGCAGAACTTATGTACAAATTTTACACACAGTGATCCTGGTATATTCATTCTCCCATTAATAGTAGAGGTTTTAACCATATCGTCTCAAGACCGATAGAGTTGTTCAAAAAACAACACCACAAACCTGAAGTCTTACCAACTCTATTTCTTCAGAAAAAGTAAAATTCATATATATTTAAATAATACTCGGTACAAATTGGTTATATTAGACCCTATGCAAACTTAAAGTCATCAGTAAAGACTGCAATTATAAAGGTGTCCTAGGGTGCTGAATTTATGATGCTGAATTGCCCTAAACCAGGACAAAAGGAAAGGCAAATCAGTATGATCAGTAGTTGTTTTAAGCTTAGGAAAATCCCAAATTCCAAAGGAACAGATTTCATGGTGGCACAGGAGCCGCTGGAGAGTTCAGTCTTGAATATCTTGATGGGCTGGATGGTTGAACTCAATGAGTTGTAATCAATGGCCTGATGTCCAAGTGGAGACCAGTGACAAGTAGTGTCCCTCACTGGTCCGTGTTGGGACCAGCACTGTTCAAAATCTTTGTTGGTGACAGGGGATCGAGGGTACCCTCAGCAAGTTCACTGAAGACACTGGGCTGTATGGTGTGGTCACCACTCTGGAGGGAAGGGAGCCATCCAGAAGGACTCCAGCCACCCAGAGGGACTGGACATGTACAAGTCAGTCTTGAGAGGTGTGCGTGTGAACATTGTGAAGTTCAACAAGGCCAAGTGCAAGATCCTGCACCTGGGTCATGGTGATCCCAAGCACAAATACACGCTGGGAGGAGAATGGATTGAGAGCAGACCTATGGAGAAGGACTTGGGGCTGTAAGTGGATGAGGAGTTCAACATGACCCAGTGACACGTGCTTGCAAGCCCACAAAGTCAGCAGTGTTGTAGGTTGCATTTGAAGAATGATATGGCCAGAAGATCAAGGAAAGTGGATCTCCTCCTCTACTCTGGTCTCGCGAGACTCCACCTGGACTGGTGCATCCAGCACTGGGGCCTCCAACATAAGGATACAGACCTGTTGGAGCCAAGCTGAGAGAGTTGGGGATATTCAGCCTGGAGAAGAGAAAGCTCAGGAGAGACCTTAGAGCAGGATTCCAGTACATAAAAGGTGGGAAGAGGAACTTTTTATGTGGGTATGTAGTGACAGGACAAGGGGAAGTGTCATTAAACTGAAAAAGTCTAAATTTATATTACACATTAGGGACAAATTCTTTACTGAGAGCATCGTCAGGCACTGGAATAGGTTGCCTAGAGAAGCTGTGGATGCCCTGTCCCTGAAACTGTTCAAGGCCAGGTTGGAAGAGCCTTTGAGAAATCTGGTCTACTGAAAAGTATCCCTGCCCATGACAGGGGGGTTGGAACTAGGTGATATTTCAGGTCCCTTCCAAAACAAACTACTCTATGATCTGTGATAGTAAGGTGGACAAGATGATCACTGTAGGTCCTTCCAACTAAGCTATGCAATCAAAGAATTGCAGAACTTGAAACACAGGTCTGTTTACATTTTTGAGCATGGATTGGCAAATATTTCAGGCCATTAGCATCCTACCCAATTCCTTTCATCAAGGTAGTGTATAGGAGACATCTACTGCAGACATGCCGAGGAAAAGAAATTTAGAGGGAATTTTTACCTGAAATTAAGTAATCAAAGACATTAACACTGCTGCATGGGAAAGCTGAGTTGAACACTACTATGGAAAATAAAAATTTCAGCATTGTAAAATAGATTAGAATATTTATTTTAAAAAATCCTGCCAGACCTGTTTCTGGAATTGTCAAAGTGCCAGTGAATAGATGGGAAATTTAAACAGAACCTTGTTAAGAAAATTTGATGCAGTAGAGTCATGTACATATGCCAGATTATAATAAAGGTTTATGTGTGGCTCACATAGTCAGTAAAACAGGCACTTATGTATCTAATACATGTCATTCCTGCAGACCTAATACCTGTTATAACCAGTCTAAGTTTGTGCCTTAGGCAAAATTGAAGTCTGATATTTGAAAGGAGTTTTAGAAGTTGAAGTATATGTTTCACTTTTAGACGTAGGGTAAGTATCACTTGTGTCTAGTACAGTGCAAAATATGCATCTAATTAGTTTTTTTTCTGCTGGGTTCTGCTGAAGCTTGTATATTTTATTTTTAGAAGATTCAAGAGTTACGTAATTTGAAAATTCTTGGACGAAGTTCCAGGGCGACATTTACCCTGTGCGTAATGAACGTGCCCTGCTAGACAGTGTAGGACCTATAAAATACACCTAATATCATAGGCTAAGGAATTCAGGAAACTTGAAACCCACAATCCTGAACACTTGTGAACATATCAGACACCTGACTAAATGGACGACTGGATGAAAAGTATCTGAATGGACGACTGGATGAAAAGTATCTGCTTGCCTAACTGTGATTCTGGTTGTCCAAACACCACATCACTGTTAAATAGGGTGTAACATAAACTCTTAGAAGTTCTATTATCTCAAACAAAGAGGAACCTCCTGGGAGAAAAAAAGTAACACTGAGGTAAGAGCAAGAACCTCTAGTCCAATTTCACAAGCACCAGTGTATAAAACATGCAAGTTGACTGTGCTTTGTATCTGAGCTCTGCTCTATAACCAAGAGAACACTCACAGAGTTCGTTTCCACTTTGAAAATCACATTATCAAATACAATTTTCTTGGTAACTCCATACTCAGTGGACACTGAAAGAAGAAAACCCAACTACTTGTACGTATAATGAAATCAAGTGCATGTTCTAAGAAAGAAACCGACTAACAAAAACTCTGCCTCTTTAATACAAGTGCTCTAAGAATTAGAATGGAGGGCAGTTGTATCAGTGTTCATATGGACTACAGAAATCAAAGACATTATCTATATTAGTATTACTAATTTCTGTTTAAAAATACTCTATCACCTCCCCTCCCCCCCCCAAAAAAAACCAAACAAGCAAACCCAAACCAAAAAAACCACACAAAAAACCAAAACAAACCAGGAAGAATACAAAAATAACAAAACAAATTTACACAGGAATTTTAATACAAGGTTAAAAATACAAAGAAAGCTGTAGAAAAAATACCATACAAAAGAGAAAAAAGTCCTGGACTCTGTAACTTAGAAAGGAGATAACAATGTGGGCTTTATAAAACAACAAATGATGCAGTGAAAATATACTGGGCTGCTATGACTCAGAACCTGTAAATTCCAAAGTGCAGAAAGAAATGCTAAAAGTCAGTATTGCAGTGCTTGTCTTGTTTATTATCAGAGGCTGAACATGGAGCTTTTCAGATACCCTATATGTGAACTCTTACCCTATTTCCCAATTCTTATGACTGTGACCTAACCTGTATATCAGGATATGCAATTAACATCACTCAATATCTCAAAAGTCTCTTGCTCCCCCTTACAATATACCCAAGGCTCTCACTATGTTCTAGACAGATGCAATCATACCCTCCCCCTAAAATTTTATCCTGAATTTTACCCAATTTATTTTTTGTACTGGCTCAGGCAATATCCATCAAATACTGATTATTCAGAAGACACCGTCAGCTACTTGTGTCACTGTCAATTTGTAAGCCTCTCTGTATTTTTTTTCCTTCTATTGGTCATCCTGTTCTCCTTTACTCAAGAGAACTAAAAAGTAACTTTCACCTTTTCTCCATTTTCTCCATTGCCCTCAACTGAGCAGAGTCTTTGCATGTAAATCAAGCCTCACAAGCACCAAGAACCTAACATGAAATTTTCTTTATTAAGATGATTATTCTGTAAATGCAGTATTTTTGCCTTTTTCTCTGTAGAATGGGTGATGAACTCCAACCACTGGCTAAATATAGGAAAAATGAACAGCTTTGATCCAGTGCAGCCATTTCTGTGTTTTTGTGCCTTAAAGGACTTAAATACCTTTTCCTGAGGAAGCAGAAGAGTTTTATGCTAGCAACCATGTGCCTCAATATAAATCCTAACCAACATGCATGGAAATAATCACCTTCTTGGACGTGGGCCTGTTAATACCCTTAAAAAACAGAACTGGTAATCCAAATGATCCTCTATGATCCTCTGTGTGTTTTTCTCAGGCTGAAGCAGGCTCTATATTATTACTTCTGAAGAATGTAATATCTCTCAGAGGAAGCGTCACTAGTATTTACTCAGTTTTACCTATATAGCAGCCTTGAAATGGGGATAGCAAAGAATGTTAGCAGATCAGATGAATTTTTTTCAATTTTTCTGTTAATAATTTTCTGGACTCGATTCTATCACTCCTGAAACATTAAACTGAAACACCAGTGTTTCAAATAAAAGTAATATTGGAAAACTTGCACGGTTTATATTGTTTCAATCAGTAATCTGCAAAATTGCACAACACTTAGCCAGAGACCAAAAAGCCTAACAGGCACTGAGGCTTCCCCAAACATCTCCTTTTTAAACTGTTTGAAAATTACATTATAAGGCAGCATGTCGTGCTTTGCTGGCAAGTATTACCAGCTTGCACAGGAAATTACGCCAAACTACATTGATTCTGAAATGAAACACCTTTCCTATTTATAGACAGAGAACAGCTGTGAGAGCCACACCTCACTTTCCTTCAGTGCAGAGCTACAATTTCACTGTTCTGTACAGCTGCAGCAGCCTCCTTGCTCCCTGAGCTAGGATGTGGACAGCCATGGGAGGAGGCATTTAGCTAATACTCCCCACTGGAAGTCATTTGTTGTCTCCTGAAAGATGAAGTGAGCCATAAAGGAACACCCTTAAGTACTGTCTAGCTTGCATGCTGCTTGTTGGATCACAGTAAGCCTCAAGGCAACATGATTAACTACTGAAGCTGTCAAACAGTTTAAGGAGGATATGAACTCTAAGATAGTGGTAACAGTCTTACAATTGAAGTTTTGGGTTGATTCTACATCTAAGTTTAAACTGGGTTGTAAACTCAAAATCAAGATGTAAATCACACATTTTTTGTTACACAAAAAACACACCCACAAGTGAGCTGATTTTAAAGAATATCCATAGATGTTAAAGCCTATGGCTATTTTTCTATTTGTTTGATTATTTTTGTATACAAAACATAAGTAAAAGAAATACTAATGGAGCAAATGATTAAAAAATGCAGTTCAGGTGTGCAAAGGAATATAAATAGGTTGATACAAATATTTTGTATCCTTTTACATAGAAAAAAATGGGGAACCAATTTGCAAAAAGTTATATACTCTTGGTTAGTTATTAATGTCTTTGATTTCTGTTAGGATTATCTATCTCTTGTTACTTATTGCGGTGACACAAGATACCTACTACAAATACATTCAGTTGCACACAGGTAGCTACTGAGTCTGACAGTCTTTAACTTCAAACAGATGGGCAACAGCATTTTGCTATATGTCCTTTTTTTAGGAAACCACACACCAGTAAATTAATATACCTACCATGGCATCTGTATTTCATACGCTGAATAAGTATGTTCCAAGGCTCAGTATTTCACTCATCCAAAACCTATTCAGAAAGTGATTTATGGCTACTAAGTTACCCTCATGTGAGATTTAACTCTTAAACATGTAGATCAGAAGTCTAAAGGTAAATTACCAAAAAAAAAGCACCAGAAAAGAAAACATCAGACACAGAGATTTAAATATTTGTCTTATGTATAGTGCTCCAAATTCAAAATGTTACAACGCAGTGCAGAAATAATCAATACAGACTATTCCAATTAACACACAAACTTGTAATAGCAATGGAATTAGTGTTCCATAACCTATGGGGATATTCACAAGAATTCAATTCAAGAAGATCACGCATAAATTAGAGCTTGGATATTATGCTTTTACTTATTTCAATTAAAACTACAGTCCTCTGTTCAGTCTTCTGACAACAGCAACCTAAACACCTAAAGTCTTCCATAACCTCATTTTTTTTCCTGGGGTTTTGTTGTCAGTGTATGATAAATGTGAACATTTTGATTTTGTATACTGTTCTTATATTTTACAGCACTGTGAATAGCTATATAAGATGAAAGATGAAGAAAAATCAGACACGATTAGAGTACTGTAAGTCTAATTCTGATTTCTCCCATATTGATATTAGAGAATTAAACTGACTTCACATTAATATTTTTCCAATGACTACTTCTGAATTAATGTCTGAATTTAATTAAACAAATTAGATGTCCATGGTACATTGTATTTAGAATAGATGTACCAAAGTTACACCGGTAATTTAAAATGGAATGAGAAAACTGTATTTGCAAGCATTTCACATGGAAGAACAGATATCTACCAAACAAGTTGGAACACCTGGACATGTGGCTTTGCGCCATGCACAGATGGCTGTAAATCGACAGCTTCAGAAATATCTTAGACTTGATATGCACTCATGGATCAGTTGCACAGCACATGCACAGGGAGGGTGACATGTCCTGGATTCACCTAATGCACTCCATGAGCCAGGAAAGGCTGATCTGCCTCTGTCCACAAAAGAAAACAACTGGGGAGGCTGCTGCTGCTATCACTATTGTTCAGGACTGCATATTATCCAAGCAAGCAGCAAGGTAGTAGATAACCTGCAGTAATTTACTGGAACACTGTTCAACTAGTTAGTTGGTTTAAAGAAAAGGAAAAAAGGTTGGATTCTACTTATTGTTTCCTAAATTAGTCATTACTGGTCGACGTCATTCATATCAGTGAGCTCTAATAGAGGGTGGACCAAGATTTATTTGTACAAAATTAGGAAAAATGCAAGAAGGGGAAAAGGTTTGAGACATAGATAATATATTAAGAAAAGTATTCAGCTCTGTACATGACCTGAAAACTAAAAGTAAATAATTAATAATAAACGAATAAATAAGAACGAGAAAGGTACAATATGTTTCCCGATCCTTTAACTTTGCAAATTAATGTTCTGTTTTTCATCACAGTACATTTTATTCCCAGAACTTAAGCTGCAGTCTTTTAAGTACATTTCTGCATTTATTCTAAAAACTTTGATGAGGTTCTGTTCTTAAATATGTAAGCATTAGATATTTAAAGTATTGAATATGGTCTCATCTCTAACTTTTCTATTGTGCATTTCATATCGTTAAGAAGGCTGACATCATATTGAACTCACAGAACCCGCCAAGTCTTCTCTGTCCTCTTGCTTCATTTATTCCCCTGATGTTCCAATAGAAATATCTTATTAGGAAAGTGGCTAGTCTCAGAAATGAAGCAATGAAATTGGGTCAATTTCAAGTTTTCTATAATGGCTTTACACATGCTGCAAAAAGCCTGAACTGGCTTTGATAAGAGGTATCTTATACATAGAAATTTTCCGTAACTTTGATGAAATGGTAAAGACAGTGATTTTGAGAAAACCCAGTTATTTTAAATAATCAGATATAAGAAAATAATGAAATCAAGAGCACTGATAAAAAGGAGTGGGATGGCAGGAAAGAAAAATCAAAATTAACAAAATTCGCAGGCTTTGGCCAGAGGTTTAGATTAACCTAAAGAAAAAACAAAGCACTAAGAACGAAAATACATCACAAGGTAATGTTAGAAGTTAAGCCATTATCATAAACAGACATCTCATTTCACACTTTGCCTCAGATGTTCCCTTCTCAGCACAAGACATGGGAAAAGTATCAGTATTGAAAAAGATTCATCTGGTATTGTCTGCAGATGAACTAACACTGAAATGAATTATTTTGTTATAATGGACATGTAATGCAAGAGACACGTGAAAAAAGTGTAATGGTTGATACACACAGATTCATAATTAAAACTTAGGGCTAATTAAGAAAGACGTTAAATCACATCTGATGTTACACAACAATACAAGAAAGAAAAGAACAGTAAACTCCAGAGACTCTGCCAAACCATGTCAAATGTAGTTGCTCCTTCATTCTTATTTTTTATGAAAATTCAGCTAATGTGTAATATTCTGTTTTGCGTTAGAATTTAATGCTTAAGCAGAAAAACTTTTAACTTTTTTTAATACAAAAAACTGTAATGAAGTAATACGTGTATATTGGAGGTTTACTTTAGTAATACATCAGTATTTAGTACTAAAGAAGAACACTGTGCTGAAAACTGTTAGCAACTACTCCACACCCCAGAGTGCTATAAACTTTGTTTCTTAGCCCTTTGACTTTAATGTACTTTTATATTGGTATATTTTTGTGTGAATTTTCAATAAACATAAAAGAGACTCCAGAGTTCACCATAATTTAATTATCTCTTCCACATTTATAGCTCGCATGAAAACTTTTCTATCATTTAGTTTATAAAGATTTTACTTACACAAATGGAGTCTTTTAATCCATCTAACTGAGAAATGCATTCACTTCTTAGAATACTCCATGTCTGACACTTATACCAGGCATACTGCAGGTATGATTTTACTTGTGCATATCTCCCTCACTCCTGAGGGACACTTGCAAAGTGAAGAACTGACAGATCTTGATCCTGCTAAGGTCACAGGGATTTAGCTATATTATAGCTTTGCTTAATCCTCATTGGTTCTGCCTACTGAGCACAAGGCTGTTTCCCTGACAACACAATAGCAGTTACCACAGTATCCAGAAACACATATGATGTCCAGTTTTAAGGTATATCCTGCCTGAAAATACATTATTTAATGCTATTTTCTATAGGTCATCGTAGGGAAAAAAATAAAAGCTGTGAAGATCTTCCGTATATTCGTACTTCTGTTAAGCTTGTTACTATTACTTACTTCAAGGACATTCCTTAAGTAGGTTGAACACTTCTGAAGCTCAGTTCTTGAATTAATGAGTACATGGAGCAAAAGTCACAGTAAGAAGCCATGGAATGTAAGGGAAATACTGAATGTTTATATAAATTCCTGTCAAGTGCGAAATACAACATGAGAGAAAGCAAAAAACTACCAATTGAAAATTTAACAAGAGGGCAATAATGGCTAGCATAGAAAGGGAGGGACCATCTGGGTTCTACAGTGAGAAGTCTGGAAAGAAGTTTAAAGATGGATATACAAATGAGATGGTGAGAAATTACACACTGCAGCAATATTTTACATAAATCCATAGTGACAATGGCTATGTTTTCCAGTTCAAAAGAAGGATTTTACAATAATTAAGATGATGTGAGAAACAAGAGAAAACAACACATCAGATCTGTAGCTGAATATGGAAGCTGTGATTCTAGAAATATTCTTCAGTAACTAATAGGAAAAAAACCCCCCGCAATGAGACAGTAAATCTAGCCAGATAATTTCTTTCACTTTGCCAAAAGCATGTAGTACTACAACACATAGAATAGATCCTATATAAAATTACTTCATTGGTTTAAATTTGTTCAAACACTGCTGACAGGCTAAGTTTCTGGTGGCAGATTACTTACCTGGCCACATATGAACTAATTAAATATGAAAGCAAAATGCTGTTAAAAACCTTTTCTTGTGTGCACTGGCTAATGTAACAGAAATGCACTGTGATCATGTTTACTCTAAGTGACTTTGTACCAGGTAAATTCAGTACTAATAACTGAAACTTTATGTAAGAAATGCTCGCTGACAGGTGTCTGAGGGATTTTAGCTAGAATGAAGTAAGACTGAAGAAAGGAAAGGAGCAGACAGGAGCTTGACCTCATGGTTAATGGAGGAATGTCCAAGCCTGAGTCAGGCATTGCAATGGACTTTCCAGTAAAAAACAATTAGTAGACAAGGATTTAATCAATTCAAAAAACAGCAGTTTGTTTCTAAGCAACACAGGTCACCAAGAATACATCACTCCACTCATGTAATTGTTTTCCTATTGAATATGGTTATACATCAGATTTCAATTTTCTTCTTCAAATACCTCAACTGTACGAGCTTACATATCAAAAAAGATCAGACTAGCACAACTATGAAGACCATGACACTGACCTTCCATCTTGAGGAACAGTGGCTTAAAATGTGAAGAAAATTATTGTGGGGTTTGAGGGGTCTTCTTGGCTTTGCTTAGGTCATTTTGTTTTTAAGCTCCCAACAAACAATGATGAAGAGTTATCTGACTGGCCCACATTTGGCAATTTAGCCCTGGGAAGCTGGAAAAATTATGAATTCTATTGCTTTCATAAAAAAAAAAGCAGAATGTGTAATTTGACTCATTTTCCTAGAGAATACATACCAAATAATTAAATGATAAAGTAAACCAGAACCGTTGAAAGAATGCAATGAGACAATACCAATTTTCTTAGATGCTAAAATAGTACAGTGATCAGCAAGATGTAGCAAGCATAGTAGCATAAACCACAGTTACTCAAAGTAAGAGCATTTGCTGAATACCATTTGCACTTTGGTCTCCTCATAGTTCATGTTTTTGAGTAAAATTGTAAAGTTATTTTGAATAAAATAATGCTTATACAAAATTGTTAGTAATTATTTGCTCATTTCAGTTCTGAGAAAGCTGTTATTTACACAGGTGACTGAACCACACAAAATGTGCACATTGAAAATACAATGAAAAGAAACTAAGGGGCTTTTGGAAAATGACAGGCTGTTCAAATTATTTTTAAAAAGAATGTTCAGTCTGTAAAGACTATGAGCAGCTTGCATTATCAATGCTCTGTGAAACCACTGTTGTAAAGTATTCTACACATTTTAAAAATAATGCTAATATACAACCAAATCATTAACTAAGCATTTTAAGCCTGAATGATAAAGAAGTTGAATCTAGGCGCTATACTTCTATAAGAAATACAGCTGCACTTAGAAAGACAGCTAATGGTATTAGACAAAGTACTTACAGCAAACTCCAGAGCTAGTTCTTAGAAAGTTTGAAACAGACAACAGTTGCAAACACAGCTGTGCTGACATTATGTATTTTACATCTATACAAAAGAAAAGAAAAAGACTATGGTTAGGAAAGGAAGCTAATTTTCACAAGTATCTTAAAATTTAATTATTTCATTTTCGGAAGTACCTTTTCAGCTGCAAAACACAGAAAAAATTAACAACAAATGCTTAAAAAAGAATAATGACTGATGTGACAAATCTAAACTTAAAATTCTTTAAAAATAATTACTAGTGAATAAACAACAGATTTCAAGTTTACTCCTTTTAGAGGAATACTGGGCAGGATGAAAACAAAGCTAAAAGGATAGGGCTTTCTGCAGCAGAAGAAAGAATAAGAAATAGGAAAAGACAGTGATCAAAAAGAACACAAGTGCAGTCAAGGTTAGTTCATGACCAAAAGCAAGGTTCTCACACGGTGTTCATGCTCAGACCCACTCTAGAGGAACCCTGAGTGCTTATGCTCCTGCAATAGTCATATAAGAATGAAGACAGAGATTGTGTTAAAATATATTTGTACTAATATTAATGCCTGGAAACCAACCAAAGTTACACTAAAAACCAAGATCCAAATAACATACTGATCACAATTGATACTTTATGATGGAGGTAACACCTGTCTTGTCAGTTAACTGAGAATCATTAGAGTTATGAACACTTCTTTCAAATACAGGCTACTCAGGATTCCAAATTGCCACACTTCCTGTTCTTAGACAACTTATTTATTTCCTCTCTTTTGCGGAGGGAGTTATACCAATCTAGGTAGCCAAGAAATCCCTCTAAAAATTCTGTTATCTATTTCTTTAAGTTACTATGGATGTATACTAGTCATACTGTAATACAGAACCGTTGAAAGATTTTTTTTGTGAGATAGATTCTGTGTTAATACTGTGTTAACATGGATACTGAACTGAAATTTGTCAGACTTTTCTGATTCATAGACAGAATTAAATGTTTCTTTTCTTCTAAGGACTCTTATATCTCCCCATATTCTCTATAACTTATATATCAAAATTTGTTGATTTATTTCCTATGAGATCACTTCTTTTCCTGAATCCACTAGTGATTAGATCCTTCCAGACCGTTGGGTCTTAAACACTGAAATATGAATTTGACCACTCCAAAAGGATTAAATTATTTAAATGACACAACAAGATTACAGAATGTCAGCCAACAAGAATATTTACTTTCTTGTAAAAGCAGAAACTGAAAATGCAAAGAAAGTAGCAATAAACAGTCACACAACCTCAAGGTTAGGTCAGCTGGAATATTTGGTCAAAGTATTATGAATCTAATGAACAGTTTTAGCTGAAAAAGTAATGAATTAAGGTTTCAACTGATACTTTTTTTCAAAACATCTTTTATGTATTTTAATATCTTTTGTAGCTACTAAATTAACTTCAATTTTAAAATGAAATTAAAATTTTCACCATGACTGTTAAAGAATTTAATTAAGACAAAGTATTATTAAACATACAGAAAATTGTACGTTTGCATTGTCTACAAAGGAAAAAAAGAGACAAAATGGTTAAATAACTTACATCATGTTGCACAGGTAGGGGCCTGAGCAGGAGAAGGATTTGTTTCACACTTCTTATTTCAAAATCTCTATGTATTCTTTCAGGCTCCTTTTCCTGAAAGGAAAGTTAAACACAGGTTAAAAAGGGACCACTAGACACAGACACTACAATTAGACATAAACTTTTTTATTTCCTAAAAACTGATGTAGCTTTCAGCATTAGAGAATGTAATCTTTAATGTGATGACGATAGATTTTTCTTTTTGTCATAGTTAATGATGCCTTTTCAAGTGTGCTATGGTAATTATCAGAAGTAATAGCAAACTGAAACAACCCAAATTGCCAGCATCTCCATGTATCTGTCAAACAAGTTTTCAATCTCTGCAGTTCCAATTTCTATTTTTCTATCACAATTACTGTTCATTACAGCAACTGCTTTAAGACATGCAATAAATCTGCACTAATCCTTACAGTGTTACGGTAGTAATTCATGTCTAACTATATGTCTTGTCTATATATATACAAGAGAATATTTTTTGATTGTAGAGTTAGAAAAGTATGGCATAATTCACCTGTTTTCAATGAAGGAATGAAGTTGATTTTGTGGTCAGTATACCATACAAGGAAGCACGGACATACAACAGTATTTTTGACCTCACCTTTCTCCCAGTAGAGTAAACCATATAAAACTAGTTTTGTTTTAAAAACAGTCTTAGCAGAGTCTCAAACTCTTCATCAAAGGTATATGCCATTTACAACTTTTCAAAATTTCATCATCCGAGATGGAGAAATTTACAGAGTCTTACAGAGTCTGTAAAAGGTGACAGATCAAGTGATTGTCTCTGGGTGATAAAATTAATAATTTTAGAGAACATTAAAAACTCAGTATTAGCAACTGATTAAACCAAAACAAACTAAGACTTCATGTAGACTTCATTTCTCTATTTGCACTGAGAAGGCTGCTAAAATTTTACAAATTTTAAATGGCATATTCAATTGCTGAAGAGTTTCTAGAGTTGTTTATAAAACAAAACACTGTTTAATTAACATATTTCAACACAGTGCAACAAATCTATTACATTTTCATATTAAGAGAAAGTTTAACCAGTATTAAACATTTTGTATCTTTCTTCACTTTCAGAATCAAATAACACAATGAACTCCATGCCAGGAAATTTATACTTATAGCAATTTCAGTGCTGTTAATTTAAAAACCAAATAGGTTATATTGAGATTATTATTTAAGCAGTAGTCAATGTTTGGGAAGTCCAAGAATGTAGTGTTCAATGATCTGAAATTATTAAAGACCTTCTAATGAAAAATAAAAGCTCATATGAATGACTAAAAGACCCCCAGAATAACTAACCCACAGTTTTTCCATTTTGCTGTGTACCAACTGATTTTTTGCAATCTTGATGTTCTTACTGTGTGTAAAATAGTGACAGAACCAGAAAGACGTAAGCTAAAACATCTTCCAACAATCTGTTTGTTTCCCATGTCAGTCTTCTGAATGTTATTAGATGGAGAGGTCATCCCTTCCTAAGCAGAGGGACAAAATATATTTACAACCGGTCAGTAGCCATCTCATCTGGGTTGCTGGGTGCACCTAAAGGCAAGATGCACAATGATAAAGCATATGACCTAACAAAAAATACAGGATCCTTAACATGAGGAAAAAGACCCTGAATTTTAGTGATAGGTAAGAAACTCTTGTTTACTTGCACAAGTTAATCACAAGAACTATCACAAGGAAATACATTATTTTCAAGTTTGTTTTGCCTAGGGTGTTCTGTTTCAATCTCCAGAACAATACAAATCTGTCTCTTATGTTCCCTTCTGTTACCACACCTCAGTTATTGTTGACTACTCCTTTCATTCTGACTAGCAAGCTACGTTCTTCCAATTCCTGTCACTACTGCCACCCCCTGAAACCAAGTGACTCTCTATCATCACTGGCTTCCTTGTTGTTTCTTGTCCCTTGCATGGCTCCCAGCCCTACACTCATTCACTGTTCTTAAACTCATCATCTCAGTTGCATGGAACCTGTTTTTTGAGAGAGAAATGCTATACTTGTAATGGAAAGTGGCTTAACTTTTACTTTTTTAACATGAAGTGGCAGGATACCTCCTGCCTTGTATATTAGCTTTCATATATGCAATACATATGCTATACTCTTGCAGTACAGGTCCTTTCCATACTATTTCTTCTTTATTTAACAGTAAGGAGAGGTTCAGCTCAGTTTTCAGCAGACCTGAATTTTGCAATAGTTTGTAACAAAGTCCACCTCAACAAAACTTGACTTCCAGAAGAGGAGGCTTCCTTTTCATGAGGATCATTTTACTGGAATTAGCACTCACTATCTTGGAGAAGATACATTAATGGAAAAACCCAAAGTACAAAAAAATAAACAAGCTGCTCCTTATATCTCTTTCTGTGAAAGGTACAAAATAGCATATTTTCTGTCCCTGGCTGGCGTGACATTAAAAAGTATCTAATAATTTATCATATCAGCTGCCTAGAACATACCTTGGGACTTCTATTCCCTGGGGGGGAAAAAAATTGATTCAATCTGCTTCAAGACTGATCACATTAGCTAAGCCATGTCATTATGATGGCTAACAGCCAAATTTCTGTCTCAATCATACACCTGGAAGTGTAATGATGATGGATCTGCTGTGTAATTCACTCACAAACTATTTATCTATTGTGATAATTATGAATGCAAATACTATCTGCAAAGACAGAGATGCACAGTTGTTCTCACTACTGTATCAAAGACTGAAGAAGATCATGCAATGGCCAACAAATAATGAGAGACTGTATGATTACATGTGCAAAACTTTTGATAACTCTGCCCGGTGCAGAAAACTTATGCTGCATATTTCAAATAGCAGACTAACAGAGATGAGGAAAAGGTGCAGCTATTTTTTTCATAAACAAATCTACAATTAAATGCAACTGAGGATTTAAACTAACACAAATTATTTCTAATATTAACTGTCACAAGGCCTTAGCTGATTTGATGTCTGAAGAGCAATTGGCATTATCTACATTTCACTATTATGTGATTAACATATCAATAACTTGTACTAATATTGCTGGAGAGGATTAGTTAAATGATACAATTCTTTCATGTTCCCTTTTGGTTCTGTTGTAACTCCAAGTAGACTTGCATAAAGCAAAAAGAAAAACATGAATTTAGGAAAAAAAGCTATGGTGATAGAAAGTAAACCTCATGTGTAACATAAAAAGTGTATTATATATACCAAAATCAGTGTTGATTTTATATATACCTCTTCAGCTTTCATTGTTTACAAAATAAGCCTTTCTGAGCAGATCCAGTTCATCACATCGACCATACTCCAAAAATGCTCCTCAGTATTAAAAGGAAGCTGCCTAGGACATACTCCACTGACACATTGATACATCTCTTCAAAATCAAGACCATTTGGATTGAGATTTGTCATCATTATGCTATCCAATTTGGTTTTGACTCCAGAATTGCAAACATTTCTCCAGATTCCAAGAACAAATTCTGACTCATCACATATCGGGGACAGTCTGAGGTACAGCAGCAAAACTCCTCTCACCAGTGTATACTTTATTCATGTACCCAGACCTGGCTACTGATGCTCTCTTTTACCAGCTATAAAAAAGTCGTCTTAAACCTGACCACGATTCACACTTTAACTCACCTTATGGGCAACCAAGTGCTCTATAAATAAAACATTACTCAAAGCCATTTAGACTTGACCATTGGAATATAAAATCACCATCTACTTTGTTCATGCAAATAAGGAGTAAAGGGAGTCAATCGAAATTCATTTGTGTTGACTTATATTTCTGTATCCAATTATTTACCTAATAATTTTGGGACTGCATGGCTTTGTTTGCCTGACAGGAATATTACTTCCAGTGATTGGGGGAGAGTGTGCATGGAGCGTGGGAAATACGTTTTGCTCAGGGTTTAAGACATACTGCTTCTGCTTTTCATGCTCCTCAGAGGCTAACCCAGTAGTCTCACAGATATATGATTTCTTATTAATTTAGAAAATAATCACTTTTTATGGTTGTGCCTGCATCAATTTTCCCTTGATTTAAAAATCATGTACCTGACTTCAGGAAGAAGTAATTAACAGACAGTCCATCATCTCTTAGAGCAGGTTATTCTCCTCATATACAGTTAAATTACAAAGTACCACATCATTCTTGTAGCAGCTTAATAACTTAAAATATTTAAAAGACCGTAGAAGCCATTATTTCTTTCCCAACATCAATATAGTATTATTAAAAGAAAAAAAACCCTCAACCAGTTTGAAAATAAGCAGATTCTTATGCCAGTTCGAAATTAATTTTCCCTTTCCAATATTGTTTCTCTTTCTTCTTTGACAGTGACTACTGTTAAAGTGAAGATAAAGATTTTCCCTCAGGGCCAAGAAAAGTAATTGCAAGTTGCATGTCATTCCCATTTTTAGTTTTAAAAATGTATCTTTTTAAATATGTCTTATGCAGTAAGTAAAAAATATTGAGTAAGTGTGGTGGTGCATTCCCTTTGTTTCCTTCCCCTTGGGCTGCACTGTGATTGCAGAAATGCTCATTAGGTCTCAGCTCTGGCAAACAGCACCTGGACTAAGCTCTTGAGCTTATCAGAAATATGGTCTGCTCCCAAGAATTTGTGCTGTCTAGCATAAACCACTTTGGAAACTTACTTTTCTTGTCTGAATAACAACTTCAGTGGAACAACATTTTTGTAACTGAAGTTACTAACCTGCATTGTGGCCAAGATTGAAAATTCTTATGAATTAAGCCAATTCTCTTGTGACCCTAGAAATAGTAGTACTAGGCAGACCCTTCTTCCTTTCAGAAGGAATTTCTTCTCAGAACAGATTGTTAGACTGGATGTCATTGGAATGCACTGTCCAGGGAGTTTGTGGAGTTGTTGCAGTGCGTAAATTGGGTTTTCTAATGTTCTGTATATTTTATTATATGTTTGTAATGGTTTGTTCCTACCCCCCTATCCCAAACCCCCGATGGTTGTTTCCCTTGTGCTTCCCTTGTCAATCACCTTGTAAGATCTAGAAGATTCTGGGGGAAAAGCCCTAGGATTTGATAAGGTACCCTGGTACCACCTTCTTTCATTGTTCTGTTAAGTTTCCCAATTCTGGGTCACACCCCCCCCACCCCGGGATTGGTGCTGAGTTCTCCCCTGCTTAGTGTACGCCCCCTGTACTTAAGGTGAGGACAGAGGGGCTCCCGGCGCTCTCACTCTGGGTTCTGGCACTCTTGCTCTGGGGCTTTCCCTCCCTGCATTGTCCATCTGCACATGGGAGGTAACCGAGAGGAATAAAGCTAGCTAAAACTCAAGCAAGAGTCCACTCTTTCTTCCACACCGTCGACCACGCTTCAGCCTGAGGTTCAGACCCACCAAGCCTCTCTCATATTGAAGCCAGGGAGCAAGCTAGCTGGTGAAGCAGCTCCCCAGGGCATTTCTTTATATGGCGCCCAATGTGAGGCATGATCCCTGTAGGTGTTAAAGAAACAACTGGACATGGCACTAAGTGCCATGGTCTAGCAACAAGGTCATGACTAGTCAGAGGTTGAAGTTGATGATCTTAGACATTTTTTGCAACCTCAGAAACAATTCTGAGCTCTTCCGGCCTGCAGTGGTCTGTGATCAGCAAATTCCTATGAGTGGGGCACGTCTCAGCAAGTTTGCTGTACTCGGAGGACCAATGAACAATGGCAATGGATCCTGGGCTAATAACCCCACTTCTCATGGCTCAGCCTGTTGAGAAGATGCAAAAGCATCCAATGCGAGTATTTCCCTGACGGAAATTTTTCATAAGTGATTACCTTGTACATACACCTTCTGTGCACAACTGTGAATAAAGTAAAGCAAATGTACTACTAATGTTGCTCTCTTAGATTGTTAAGTAACTTAGATTTGTAAGGAAGTTAGGCTTGAGGTGAATTACTGTTGTGCTTACAGTAAATTATATAGAATCTTTTAACAGATTATTTAAATATCAATTAAACGTGCTATTAAGTTTAAGTGCTGTTAAAACCTTTAGGTCTAAGTCATTGGTCCAGTCTGGGCCAAGTGGTCTAGTCCTAATCTTGTGACCCTACAGGACTGTCTCTCTTACTTGTTGTTAATTCTACTTAATCCTTTTTAATTTTAATTATCCTTAATCCTTTTCCATCCTTGCCCTTTTTTCATCCCCAGCCTACACATAGATAATTTTTGGTTGGTTTTAGTTTTAGGTTGACTGATTTTAGGTTCTAGTCTGATTTTTCCTGTGTGTGCTTTAACCATAAAGTAGAATGAAACTTGCTGATGAACTTTGTTGCACCTTCACTTAAATATTAAACCTGCCTTGGCCCCCACATTTGCTGGTGATTCTCTGACTTAAAATACTCATTTGCAACAGTAAACTGGTAATGGTGTTTTCTCACACACTAAGCTACAGATTTATAATGAGATAGCTTAACATAAAAGGTATAATACTGTGTATGTATATGCAAGTCACATATGCTTACGTAGATACATATACACAAAAAATAGATATATTCACTAAAATGTATTCTGAAATATTGAAAACATTTACACATGTTCTTGAATATCAATAACAATAGATCAATAACATGATCTATCAATGTTAAAAAAAATCCCACCATGATGCAAATACACATCTGCCTTTATAATCACATCATCTGCTCCAAGGATTTATTGGTATGTGTGCAAAAAAGCCCATATTCTTGGCAGAGTTAATGAACTTTCTATTACAGAAAAGTAAACAAAAAGCAACCAAGAAAAAGCATACCAAAAATATGTAAAACCATGTCTATTCATAATAATATTTAATTTAGCACTTCACCTAAAAACATTCAAAGGAAATAAAGAAACTAAGGTATATATGAAAAATAATTTAACAGCAAAACCATAGATTAAATTTTAAAGACTGTGCAAGGTAAAAATACTCTTTCTGACTGATCAGAATAGGATCAAACTGAGAAATAGATAACACAAAGTGACAGGAGAGCACTAGACTGCTGATTCTCTAATAGTTTAACTTCTTTTATGAAAGTATCTTACAGTCTAACTTAAAGAAAAAGATGGTAACACCATATCCACTTCCAATGATGTAAAACAATTCAGCTACAGGGGGTTGGAACTAGATGGTCCTTAAGGTCCCCTTCCACCCCAAACGATTCCATGGTGCTATGAAATTGTAACAAACATATTAAACTTAAGACCAATGAAAAGGCTGCTTTGCAAGATCAAAAAAGCAGCAGTTTAGGCAACAACAAATACATGGTCTCTGTCTGCTACAACTGCTAGTTTAAGATGTTGTGATTTCAGAGATTTTTCCCTCAGTTAAAAAATAGACTACACCCTATTTTTGTAGGGACAATAAAATAAATGGATGGCTCAGTATCCAGCTGTGCATAGCACATTGAGAATTAGACCCAAGTTACATCAACTAATGAGGTGCTATCAGATAAAACATGCTAAAAGTCAAATGCTAAACTAAGAAAGAAACAACAAATTAGAAAATACGGTTTAATGTTCACCTCACACATGTTCTCAGGCATCAGCATCTTCTGTATTTAACTCCTATCATAAATGGATTTCTGAATCATAGCAATGCAATAAACAGTAATTACTAGCAATAACTATAAATTACAATGTATAGTTTTCTACTCATTAAAACATATAATCCGCCTATACAAGCAACAAAAGGACCACACCTATCACAAATGAGATCCAGCATATTGATCATAATGTCAAGTCAGACTGGTTCCTAGTGATTTAGCCACTGTCATTTTTCTGCAAGGACTACTGTTTTGTGCCACAGCATTTGATTTTATTTTCTTTTAAAAAGAGCATTAAATGGATTAAATAATGAACAAGCTCCCAAATTAGGGGGGAAAAAACCCATAATCCAAAAAGACAGAATTTCAGATTATATCCAATTTTAAATTGTAAATAAAAAATTACTAAGTTGTATAAGAACAGAAATAAAACTGTTCACATATACAAAAAAATTTCCCAAGTTTACAACTTGACTGAAAGCAAATCTTCACACTGAGTGTTACAATATTGTAGCCAAAATATTAGAAGAAAACAGAAATGCTATTAAATAGATTACACTGTTTCTCAACAATCAATTACTAGATGTCTCTTCTGTGTAGAAGCCATAACAGTATAAACAGGTATATTACTGGAGCATGAAAAACAAGGTCACTTCAAGCCTGTAAGTCTGTGTAACTGGGATATGGATATAGCAAATGTGGTCATTTTTCCATTAAAATAATTCATCATTAAATCTTTTCTTAGATTTTTAGGTTGCTGACATTTTAAGGACTGAGCAAGGAAATATATCAGTGTTCCCCAGCTAAACAAAGAGAACTCACTTCCTTTAATTCTCTCTTCTCTTTCAAAATACTTTATTTTTTTATTGCTTATGAATGAACTCTGAACTAAAAGGCCTGTGCTTCATCTATTTTATTATTTCACTGATTTTTTTCCCACACAGCTTCACACCTAGGATTCTAGAAAAAATGGTGATTTTTTTTTCTCCAAAGAGAATTAATCACAACCTCTTGCTCCAATTTGCTCATGTTCAGGGTTACTACTCATTGCTGACATTCTCTGGGAAAGTGGCATTCCTATTCCGTGAGGCATGTCCTATCCAGAAAAACTGTTTTAATGAGAATTGCTTCATTAATGGTTGTGTAATCTCTATCCTGAACTTGATTATTAATGATTTTATCTTACTGCTTTACATACTTGCTGGCTTGAAGGTGTTGAACTGTTTCCAAGCTTACACTGTGCCACCAATACATGCACCTGTGCCAGAATAAGTGTGTTTCATATTACATAATGAAAGTGCATTGGTAGTTTTTGAGAACATTGTGATAAATCCAGGTCCACTAAGCAGTTTGCTAGCAAATTTCTGTTTGTTTTAACAAAAATTTAACTGTGATATGCCTGCATTTTTCAGCTTTCAGTAATGTCAATACTTCACAAAATCATAAGCACGGCATTTTAGGACCTTAGGCTTAACTTCTTTGATCACTAAGTTAAACATTACACATAATTTTTCCATTTTAAATATTTTTTTTCTGCCTTCTGTAGATCAGCAGATTGTTAAAGAGCTGGTGATAGGATTCGATACACTTTATAATTGTAGGGCAGAATTATTTCTCCTAAACTCACACAATGTCTTCTTTCTTTTGTGGAAGTATCCCATATATTTAGATTAGGACTTTTACTTGTGTTGCCAAGACCTGATGTAAAACCCGTACATCACAGAATCATCAGGGTTGGAAGATATCTTCAAGATTATCCAGTGAAACTGTCAACAGAGCATCACTATTATCACCCTAAGTGGCATATGCAGGCACCTCTAATATGACAACCTTGTGAAAAATGAATTAGTTTTACAGACTGATTAACATAGGTAAGAATTTTTGGTCTTCAGGTATTTCTGAGATATGAAATACATATGAAAAGAAATGGAATCTCCACTGAGTAAAGCAGAAAAAAACCTCCTCAGTTTGGTGAGGAATGGACAACTTAGAAAGATGAAGGATAGCAGAAAAAAATGTGAAGGATAATAAGCAGGTCTTGCATAAGAGAAAACAAAAGCTGATAGAAATAAAGCTGGTATGCTTCCTGAGTATTTACAAGCTCACAGGAACAGCTGTCAGTAACAATTATAGTAGTATCAGTTGAGTAAGGAGGAGGAAGACAGGAACATAACAGAAAGCAGAAGCTGGAGAAATATTATTAAGATTCAGCTAGAGTCTGAAAGGGAACTTCTGTCAGAATGACAGTGCGTTTTCTAATATTTTTTGAGTTTAGCGGTTTTGCTCTTTTACACCACAGGGTTTGAATTAATGCTCCATTTATTTCTGAAACACTATTCCAGAAAACTACAATTACAGTACTAAAAATGTAAACAGACTATATGGAATGTGGACAGACTATGTGGAATACACACGACACCTGATCATCTAAAACATAAGGATAAATAAGACTTGCAAAAGGAATAATATGGCATAGTATCTATTACAGTTGTGTTAAGAATTTCTTGACCTACACAAGGACAACACATACAAAAGAAGAAATCAAATAATTTAAAATTTTGCGCTCTCTCTCTCTCCATCTCTCCCTTTTAATGCTTTATGCTTCAACTCTGGAAAGAGCTTAGAAACTGAGACTAGTCTTTCAACTACATGAAAATAGTCCAGAGTCCAAATGGTGACAAGACACCAGCCAGAGAGGGTCAGCATCACATTGAGTTTGAAGAAAACAACTGTAACTTTCTCATCCGGGTAATTGGGAAGCAGCAGTGTCCTATAATAGGATTAACTTTCAAAAAAGTAAAATATGGATCATCATTTCAAGTCAGCATAAGCTTCTAAATGGCTTAAAGGTTATGGTCACTACACCTTAGCCCAGACTCTTACAAAGTGAGTGGACTCTCAACAGATAACTCCACAGTGAGTTACCAGTCCATTCCAAAGTGAGTGGACTCTCAAAGTGAACTCTCAACAGATTAATAGAATTCTGTAAGAATTTTTCCTTGGCATTATCATTCATCTTATGTCTCTATCATATGTATTTTACTGATTATGACTGGACTTGGACTAAAACCAAAATGTCCCTCAAGTACAAACTGTTTTCTCCTTTAAGTAACATAAATATCTCCAAATATATCTTGCTAAACCAAACTGCAATTACAATTAATTAACTCCTTATACAGATTTGACACATCCATTATTTAGTAATTATGTAATTTATTCTTCCATTAATTGTCCTGAATTTCCTGTAGTTTATCACCTTGCAAAACATGCGGTTTCTTTGTTAAATTCCACATTACAATTTCTGGCATCATAAACTACAGCTGAATCACACCTGCATACTCTGAACAGTCTAAGGGATCCTCCCTGAAAACGAATGATCAACAATAAAGTTTTCTTCACTGATGAGGATATGTTCATCATAGAGAAAACAAACATTATAACAATAAATGGAAAAAACTAACCATATTTAAAAGTTTCTGTTGTCTAATTCACACATAGAATATAATAAATTACAAGGTTCAATAAAACAAGAAGTTACAATTGCTGAAAAACTATACTCCTAAGAGCTGCTGTTCTACATGCTGACATGTTATACACAGGATGGAAGCACCTACTTAATCTTAAAAAAAGGCTGGAAGTAGTAGCTCACAAAAACAGAAGTGAAGGGGACAATAGAAACAAATTATCTAAGTGTCAAAAACTCTCAGGAGAGCAATGTTACTTCCCCTATTTCAAAAGAAGTAAGGTAGAGATATTTAATAAAAATGCTATAGTCATTCTCTTCCTTTTGCACAAACAAATCAAAATGATACATAGCACGGGACAACAGAAAAGAGAGTATTTCAGTTAGAAGGGACCCAGAGAATGTTTAAAGAAGTTGTATTTCTGTAGTTATTTAAATAGCAACAATATTGTGATGAAAGAAAAACAATTAAAACAGTGAATCACATTTAAAATTCAGGGGAAAAAGTAATAATTTTCTATTGTAATAAGTAACTTTATGGGAAAGAAACTACACTGCAACAGTAAGAAGGCAATCACTATTTTTTTGTTTATCATTTGAAACACTGGACACTGTGTTTACAAAAGAGTTTCAAAATCACTGGATGTTTTCAAAGAAATATTCAAAAGCTTGCACACCCATACCCAATCTATACCTATTTTTTGTTACAAATCTTCATTTATTTGTATTTTAATTATATTTGACATTCTGTATCCGGTTCTTCTCTTACCATGGAACCCAAACTGTTAAAAACACTCATTAAAAAGGATTGTTGAACAGAGGTTCCCTAGGCAGCTAATTACAAGCAGCAGCTGTGTAACTCCATAAACATAATTATGTGCATCTTAGGTTCCATGTCTCATATTATGCAGTATACTATCAAGTTTTATTTACATAACCTATGCACAAATATGGGATTAATTTGACACTGTTATCAGCTGTAAAATCTCTCAGATACACTTATTTCTTGTTGCAAAATTAGAACCACTTTTCTGTGCTTTACCTGGCCCATTTAATCAACATCATGCATTAATCTGTTTAAAAAAATAATTCAAACCAAAGAACAGCATTTATGCTTGGCTTTTATAGCTTTGTGCCTTTTCTTATTCCAAATACAATGATAAAGAATTATATGCGCATAGAAAACAAAAATGTACACCTAAATGTTGGAAAGACACCTTTTTCAATGTGGAAGACCAGGGCTATTCTGCTCCAGCAAGATTGTTCTGATTTGTGCAGCATGCATTGATCATGTATCTGTAGCAGGTAACAGCTTTAATGAAAGACATTTATGCTGCTATCCAATGGTAAACGGACCGAAAGATAGATTAAATCGACTTCACTTACGTATCTTATTAATTACTATGCAAGAGAATTCTTGCCACAGAAAATGTGACAATTTTAATTTTTAAAATGGAAAGAAAAGAAGAATTTATTAAATTGTTATGAACAACAAGAATTCTATTCAAGGCTATAGTAAATTTTCAAATCCTCTACTGAACAGAATTACAAAGAAAGAAGAAATTCTACTAGCAACTTACTAGTGTTTGTATAAGAAAACATCTAATGCCAGTAGGCACCCACTATGGTAACAGCAGCTGAAATAGCTGTTTTGAATAGTGCAGGCTGAACATCTGTATCTATTATTGCCAAAGAGAGGCAACAGTATGGTGAGAGATATAAAAAAACAAAGGGTAGAATGACTTTTACTGTCAGTAACTACTACTGAAAAGAACAAAGAGTCTTTACTGACAATGAAGACTGGTCTACCTGAGTATATGCCCACATTAAGGATGCTTCAAATTCAGTAAGGTTTCCAGAAGAGGCAGGGAGGAACGAATGCATTCCGACTATTGTTTATGACTCCTTCTGACAAATGCTGCTCCTCTGCTGCTAAAAAAGAACTTGTAATTGATATAACTTCTTTGGGAGCACTCATTCTGCATAAAAAGATAAACACACTGACAACTAGCTGATCCTAAGGTGAAAAAACCAGCTTCTGAAACCCAACAGCAAAACAAGATGTGCTAGACTTCAAATATAAACTGTGTACAATGAGTTAGAACTTAGAGCATATGGCACAACCTACATACAAACATGGGCATAATTATGCAAATTTGAAGATACATGATCAATGGTTTTCTAAGGTATTTAGCAAGCAGATATTCTTTCTAGTCATAAGGTTTTTTAAAGCTGGTGTATTCACCAACTGCTTTTGTGTATGCATGATTTTCTTTGGTTTCAATTTCAAATCTCATTCATACAACATTTCTCTGGGATGAAGCAGGACATCTATCATCCCTTGGAGGAAGGAATTTCAAAACTGTAATCTGCAAAGACATTGATCTGCCCATATGGCAGGAGCCAAACATTTTTATGCCAAAGAGCTTACAAAGTACCTCTTTGGAGGAAAGGTAGTAGAAGGGGGTTTGGGCCTACCACTCTCCACATGACTCAAATGGACAAAAGGGATAAATTTTTGCTATTGAACCTGAAGAACAATTCTAACAGTTTCTACTGTCACTCTGGAGAATGAAAAGAGAATGGTTAGTGTTGCTACTTTAGGAATCTGACATAACACATAATTCATAATGTGTGTAAATTACTTTCAAAATAAATGTATAAGCTTTGGTAGGACAGAAGGGTCGGGCAGTAGAGGAAAAGGAGAAGAAAAGACACATCATCAGATGTGAAGACTTGAGGAATATGAAGTGGGAAATAAACAGAAATATATGGGTAAGAGTAACTCCAACTGCAGAAGAGACTAAGAATCAACAGAGCAGAAAGAGCTGGAAATGGGAATAAGAGAGCTGGAGAAAATCAGAGGCAGAACAGCACACTGTTTTAAAGGCTTACTACTGGTTTAATCAAATAATATTCTACACTGGTTCATGATTTGAAGTGATCCATCAGTAACAGTAAGGCAGTCAATGCTTCACCACGCAAGTTACTGTCGTTTGTTTAAAATGCTTATCTATGCCAGACCTCAAAACATGAACAATTTTTCACCTTTCACTAGGGCCTGTGATTCAGGCATTCTATATTATATTAAACTTTTTACAGAATTTTACTTATTTTAAGGCAGACTGTTTATTTCTGTCTAAATCTTCTAGCCAGAGCATATGTAATCAAATAAGAAACTGCTTATGAATAATTCAAAGTTTTGTTAAAATTGTATTTCCATAGCCATTAAGCAGAAGCAGAATACTATCCCTGTCATTATCAGCAACTCCTACACTCAAGAAGAAAAGAAAACATCTATTGGATCAAGAACAAAAGAAAACATCTATTGGAATCAGCCTGAGAGCAAAATTATACTGGCCTAAGAGGAGAGAAATGAGCAACTTGAAAGATAAATCATTATTGTAGAAAAGAAGTTATATTCTGTGTACCAGCATTACTGTGCCATGATGTACCAATAATTTTATATTAAAAGAAGTAACTAGGCATGTTAGCCCCTAGTCTCTCCTTTGTCTAGCTACATCAAAATCACTCTGATTTTAACTATTTATATCATCAGTTTTACCCTAATTAGCTAAGTACTAAAGAATTAGATTAAAGAACAATGTTGAAAACCTGATGTTTTACTGGGAATACTTCCAATGTAGAGCATGCTTGACCAATGTTCCCTTTCAACACAACAGAAAAGAACTATCCAAGGCTTTTAAGTGCTGGCATTTGTTCCTAGAATGCTAGCCAAATTCCAGACCACTTGGTTACATTATGCTTACTTGAATTCCTTCTCTACTCCAAAAACAGACATATGATTCTTGTTTTTATACTCTAAAAACATAACTGCAGAGAATCATTAGTACACAATACCCATACTATTTCTGAAAGAAAAAGCAGTTGCATTTCAGTAACCTCCAAGAGGATTTCAGTTACATTGCACACATTCTTTAATAATGCTAGACAAAAAACCACAGTAAAAGAATGTAGGACAAATGTGCACAGTTAATGAGCTTTTATTGAATAACAAAGATAAAATAATAGTTGATGAGGCCTTGAGAGTATTCTAAGTACTACTCAAAATATTTCAGACCATTGTTTATAAAGCAATCCATCCATAAAATGATATACTTACAATTTTTAGCTGCCTAGAAAAATCTGATTTATTAAGTGGATTTTTATCTCACAGAAATACTATGCCAGAAAATGAATTAAATTGTGCATCACAAAAATGAGCCATCTGAACTTCACTTACTACTTTATTGCCTTCTTTTTTAAAAAAAAAAAGCCAACTGGAGAGAGCTTTCATTCATCTACATCAAGCACATAACTGTTCTATGCATAAAAGAATGACTACAAAAAAAATGTTCACATAATTTTAGTTCTGACTGTATTGTAACACAGACATGAGTAGGTACGTGTAATTACTGCGGTTAACTAGAACCATTTTCTGACAGTATGTTTTACATACAATTTCCAAAGGTGGAGAAATAGTGACTCAGAATTTCAAGACGCTGCTTAAGCCATAGAACTAAGGCAATTTGTGTTGCCTTGATCCTCTTTGTTCCATCCCTAATGGAACCCTCTTCTTGGCTAGCTACCTGTACCAGTCACATTCCTCAATGAATCTTTGTTCAATTACAGTCTCTAACCATCAACTTTTTTTATCCCTTGCCAACTACTTTCCCAAGTAAACGCCTATTATGCCACTAAGGAAGCATGGAATCCTCAACCCAAAATGCCCAACTTTCCGATAGAAAAAAAAAGGAAAAGAACGAAAGTGGTAGTAAACCCCAAAAAAAACTATTAAGAAGAAGGAGATGCTTAGCAATGAGTAATGAAATTCAGCGAAACCACAGCAAGGAGTCCAAAATAAAAATATCCTTAATTCCTCATTTCTTTGTTTCACACACTTGTTTAAAGCTGTATCAGCATGCCAGTGTCTACTTATTACTTATTATTAAGTCTCTCCTGTAATTTACTGTGTCCTTCAGACATGTATGTACTCATTATTCAGAGAGATTCTAATGAGCTTACTACTTCCTTTCATTTTGCTTATGTGAATTTTTAATCTGTCAGGCAGTTTGGTTCTTTTTTTCCATCATTTACATGCACCTTTTACTGTTCTGACACTTTATTTTACTGTTTTGAGGCTTGAAATAGTTAAGAAGTACTACCTACCTTAAAGCTGCAAAATCTCTCCAAAAACCTTCAATCAAAGTCAGTAGTGGCTTTTTAAAAAAAACAACCAAACTAACAAACAAAAAACAAATTAAACCCCCATCTGCTTTAGTAAGTCTCTAAGTAGTCTCACAAATTAAGCCAAATGGCATTGGTATTTGAAATGTTATTCCATATCCTATTCCCCTCTCTGACATAGTGGATTGTAATTGCTGCCAAGCACATCACACTGGAGATAACGAATTCTTGCTTGAAGATGAAAAATCCTACAGTCCTTGACTTAAATGTGCAATTGCTATAACTGAACTAAATGGAACCGTATTGTCTCACACACAGCCAGCAAGCAATGGATTTTGCTTAAGAAGATTAAATTATCTTCTTCCTTACTTCATTATCAGTACAAAAAAGAATCACAACAGTCAGCCACAGAACTCCACTTGCTGCTCACACTGGAAGCACTTTGCCCTGTCTCCTTAAAAGCAGCAGAACAACTCTGCCCTTCTCTTGTCTTAATCTTGCCCAGTAATTTACTGAGATTTACTCAAGCTGAAACTACATACTAATAATCCATTTTGCAGTACAGAAAACAACACACCCAGTCACAATATTTTCCTGCACACAGCACATTTGTAACTTTCCAAATCTCATTATGTATTCTTATCAGTATTGAACACAGTTTAAAAATATAAACAGATTATTTAACCTGTAAATGCAGTAAATGCATATCTTGCATATGTATTATATATAGCCCCTTTAGCATTGCCAAGTGTTAGTTCTGCAACTACTTGAAGTGGACGACTTTATTTTGCAGGACTGGTACAGCAGACTCACACCCTAGAGCTCTTTGTGCAGATAATGAAAAGATTAGAATACACCATAGGAACCACAGTTCTCCAGAGACACAACCCCCAAAACCAAGATTGAGAGATTGAGAGAAAATAAAGATAGGCAGCAAATGTTAATAAAAAATGCACCTATTATACAATTATTGGAAGCAAGATAGCACTTGAAGCATCAGTTCAACCTGAAAGTCAGATGCCTAATGTTCTTGTTTAAAAATAACAGAACAGCTAGAGAGCTTAAAAAAAAAGAAAAAAAA
>VZDJ01000241.1:419487-481084 GCA_008694505.1 Cyanoderma ruficeps
ACTTCCTGATTCTGTGCTACATGTTCATGTTCATAGAAGAACAAAGAAAAGCAATGTGCATGGAAATAAAGCCAATGTACTCTGATGAGACCTTAAAAACGTTCCTATTTAAAAACCACTTCATGTTAAGTTGAGAGTATTTGCATATCATCAAGCGTGGAAAATATTTATAGATTTGAAGACAAAGTGTACATATGACAACTTGTATGCATTTGAGATGTCCTTGTAGAAAGAGTTTTGTGTCATTCTTCTTTTGTGAAGAAAGGATGGAGTGTTGTACAAAAGCAGGAAGATGACAGGAGAAGGACATCTATAGTGGGTATGGCCTCACAACATCTTATACTCCTGTGCAGCTATTCTGATGAAGTAAAAAAGAAGGAACAAATTTCTTTAGACACAGTAACACACATCCAAAGCAGAGTTCATAATTTATATAAAGGAAATTGCTAGGTATCAGGGTGTGGAACCACACAGACAAGGTCATTGACTAATCCGATATGTATTCTATGTGGCTAATGAAGGGAGAGTCTTGCTGTGGTTATTTAGCTGTTCTATTGCCACTACATGGACAAGAAGGAAAAAAGTCCCTTCGTGTATATAGACAAGAAAATGCAAGCAATAAACAAAATACTCAAAATAACATTTAAAAAGATTTTGGAATATCTCTTTTGATGTATAATATATTTTTAATTGTCTTTGAGTTCTTTGTATAATAACTGTTTTTCTTCTTTATTCTGCCTTTACCTGCACGCATGTCTGGTGTTTTTGAAAGGAGCATGATTTATATGTTTGTTACTTCTTGATCATCTGTGCTAGTGTTTTCTAATGTGTTACCTAATGGCATTCTCAGTTTCTGTACCAGGAAACTGGTATTATTTTCTGTGCTGTATTCAGACCTGAAACAGGTACCATACTAGAACTAGAATTCAGTGAAAGCCCTTAAAAGCCTATAAAGCACTGCTCATCTGCTCAAGTCTGGAGCCTGATAATCTCTTCTACTTTCTTCCTGGAAGATAATTTTTGGCTTAATTATATTTGCTTCATATCAGCATAACATAGGAAGGAGACAAAATGAAATAATGGCCAGGATTCAAACAGCTGTTATACAGAGTCAAAAACAGCCATCAAGACCCACCATAAAATCTTCTGAAGCCAAAAGATTCTTAAAGAAGAAAAGGGAGGCAGAGGTAATTATCATCTATGTTGTTTTAATGCTAATTACGTCAACTCAAACCCCATGATGTCTGGGAACGTTTATGGTCACAAATAGTGTACTTGCACCATTGAAAAGCTGCTGACTGTCAAAATTATATTAATTCAACCACTGAAAATTGGGGTGAATATTGGCATGGTTATGATTTTGCAGGCTTTTTAAAATAAGAATTGTTTTGGTGTAAGAGAAATTTCATATTGAATAAGTACCATAAATGGGTAGTAATTTGATTGCTGAGAGTAGCTATGAGTCTACTGGAAAGAATACATTAAATAAAAGCATTAATGTTCCTTTTTGATTTGTGCATGATAACGTTTTGCACCATAATGTTTGAACTGTTCTATAACACACTATGAAACTGTGTGCTTATTAAATGCTAATAACAGCTGAAATTTACAATAACTTTAAATCAAATCAAGAGATGCAGCATTAAAAAAAAAAAAAGAAATCTATATTATCTAGTACCAAAATCTTATTGGACTGAAATTCAAGTCATGGATTGTATTGTCATTAGGGGTGCAACTATTCGCACTTTTTATAAGTAGGCAACAGTAACAGATGTATTTAAATCTAGAATGTAGTAACCTATAGTAAGACACTTACTTGAATAACTATCAGGGATACATTCAAGCTATTAAATCTAAAGCAGATCATATTCCACAGTATCTTGTTTCAATTCCCAATATGGCATGAATTATATACTCTGCTAGAGGCTTATGCAAAATCAGAATTATCCTGCAGAAAGAACGGATGCGTAATTCTAGGATTTTCTGGCTGGTGGAATTAGGTGTAGCTAGGAAAGGGGAAGAGGGCAAGGAAGTGAAAGGCGTGAGATGGAAATCATCTTGTCTTTATTCTTGGTTAGCTGATGCCTATATTTTCAGTGTAAGCATTTCTGTTGTACTAACATGACGTAAAAGTAATTCCCTAGTACTTGCTCTATTGAACCATCTTTATAATGCTTCATGATGAGAAAGGAAACATAAAATTTTATGTTATTTCTTCAGAACATGTACAAGGAGATAGAAAAGTTTGAGAAGTCTATGACAGGAAATGCCTCTGCAGTACACAGCCATGTGACTGACAGGTAACATTTGGATGTTAAATTGTCCGGCAGGATCCTACCTCAGGTGTCTGCTATGTACCCAGCTACTTGTAGAAAGAATAACGTCTCGTTCACTTTAAACTGTGATTATCCTGGAATGAATGTCACACTAGCACTGATTTCAAGTCCAACATAGTTGCAATGTCTTTAAGTTACCTTTAGTTGCAGTAGGCAGAGCTCATGCTTCCTTCACTACTTTTTGCCACATGTGTAGCAAGAAAAGGCTCCAAATGTATCTTTTCTGTGTTCATTGTCGTCATTGGCTCTGTAAGGTCGGTTAGCCTTGCAGGAAGATAGGAATGGTTATGAATATGCATACACAATAACATATTTCAAAGGGTAAAGAGGTAACTTTTATCCTGAAACTTATCTGTATATTGATTTATTTGTGAATAATTGCAAGTAATTATCATTCTGTCACTCTTAGTGATATGTGTACCCTACTCAGATATGAACTCGTGCATACTGCTGTGGATATTTCTGTGTGCAAACCTGTGATTAATGGCTGTGAAACTACTTGGACTGTGTGGCTATATTGAAGAGTAACCCATCTTTCTTTGACGTTCTATAAGTCATCCTAATTTCCTGTTTCCGTGGGTTTTGGCTTTGTATTGACAAAGAAACTAATGATTAGTTGGCTCCAGTCAGTGCTGGAACCTTCCTCTGGACCTAGTGGACATTGTGGGGCACAAGAGCATCAAAAAGTAGCCACAGAGCCCACAGAGTGATGTTCTACATTTGCTAGACTTGCATGTAACTATACAGGCATCTGTATGAAAAGATCCTTAAGAATGGTGATTCCTATCTTTCTTTTTTCAATCAGTGATATGCAAGAATTATTGCAAACACGGAAATTTCAAGAAACAAGTCTAGAAACTATATCAGAGATGAAAACTGGGCTGTTAAATATTTATTCAGATGATGAATGTATAAGAAAAATTCAAAAACGTGTAGAGGAAGATAGATTCGCTAGAGAACAACGAGCAAAGAGACGACGGAAAATGCTAGTGGATCAGTTAGCAGCACATGAGGCTCAAGAGGTGGGAATTTTTTCGCTGAACTACATAGTCTGCACATTTAATTAGTAATCTAAAATATGCTTACAAATATGAAATTACTACTTGTGGAAAGCTGAATAAAATTTGAAGGGAATAAAGGGGCTTATACACTTATGTCTGAATATCTTTTATGTCAACCCTTGAAAAATATGGAAGGTTGGCTGTTCTTCATCACCACCCTTACATCATACACTGTACTTATAAACTTAAGAGAATAAAATTAAGGCAGCAGAACAAAGATTATTAAAAATGCATTGCAGACCTGCCTTCTATTCCCTGCCTCCCTCCCCCAAAAGTTGAACATTCTGTAGTATCAAAATACATACTGGTTCTAAAGAAGTTTCTTATTTAAAAGCAACAAAACTTGGCATTCCTTGTTTGAAAACCTGTATCTATAAATGTCTTATATGAAGGTTTTGATCTGGACTGTTGAATTCTGAAATGGTTGTGCTGGATGATACAAAGAATCAAAATTTTATTTGCAGGTCAGAGATTTGGTGTTTGATGTGTTATGAAACAGAAGATATGTCTCTGGAGAATGTCTGTAATGTCTGTGTTGTGTCTAAAAATGAATGTTGCAGATTATTACATTTGAATCCTGTCCTATAAAGCACAGGGCTTTTAAGATTCTTCTTCATATATTCCTCCTTCAAAAAGCAGCTTTTAGATTACTAATTTCACAGATTTTCTCTTTTATAACGATTCTATCAAAACACAGCCTTGTAGCTTACTGGGTTTTTTGATTTCTGGTTATTTTTCATTTTAGTATTTTTCGGTGACTCCTTAGTTTAGATCATATGTGTTGAACATATATAGCTGAGCATATGTCTACTGTTAATATTAATAATACTAGCAATAATAATAGCAGTAATAATAATACTACTAATAATAATTCATAATAATAGCATTTCAGATGTAAAGCTGTTGCCCTGATTTTTCAGCCTTCTGATGTTTACATTCTGTACTGGAGTTTTCTCATGCATTGTAACATAAACAAAGAGTGATGTTTTGTAGATTATGCATTCCTTCCTGGGGGAAGGACAAATTGATAGACTTCTGGTTTGACTAGTGGGGTCAGACAGATGTCAAGCTCGCCCCCAGTTCCTGGTCAAACTCCAAACCCTATTTAAACCCTAAACCCGAAATGAAATTCCTTCTTTCTCATCTCACAACATGAAGGTGAGTGTGTGATCTTTTTGTGTCTGTCTGGCAACACAAATCATCTCTGAAAATATGAGCTATCGCACATGTATATATTTTTAAGCCTTGGCACGTAATGTCTGAAGCTTTTTTTGAAATGCTAAGAAAAGGTTTAATCTCTTGGGATAAACATCTAGATGTTAGATGCTTCTCAATGTCTATCTCAGACCTATATTCTTGAAAAATGCCTGTAGTGGCTTAGACCAAGAGTTCGTCTCTCCATATATCCTCTCTCTGAGTTCTTATTCAAAGAGTTTTATATCATGTTCTCGTTGATATGCACAGGCTATGAAGAAGTTTGTGACCTGCTTCCTTGACATCATTGCAGTCCCAAAACTTGTTCTTCAAACGCTCTCAGGTCTCACAGCCCCAGCAGTGTGGACCATTGATTCCAAAAGCCATGGCTAACAGTCTGCAGAGCACTTGGTGAATACAGCAGCTCAGACTGGCTCCAGGGAGGCTCCAAATCAGAAAGCTAGCAATAATGTTCCTAGCTTCCCAGGAAGAAAAATCAGCTTTGCTATACGAACAATTGAAATCACAGACTGCAGGGATTAGAAGGAAAGGCAAATAATCATTTGACTGAAACAGTAATCTGACCATATCAGAGAATCTATTTAGTGGTATTTTGGTTCTAAATTAGCAGAGGAAAAACTGTTTTGTTAGAACTTTGTGAGATTTCAGACATTAGATGTTACTTGACTTAAGAGAAATGGGAAGCAAATTGAGGTATTTTCTTTAAAAAGTGAATGAATATAGAAAATAGTTCAAGATTGCTTTTTTGCTCTATTAAATATTGAACCAGAAAGGTTTTGCTCTCTGAAATTGCAGTGTTTATATGCATTCAAGTCTGTGTTTTACCTCCACTGGATAAATCTTGAACACGGCATGAGATCATTCAGAGTGAAAGGAATTTTGTTGCTTCAGAGTGCTGTAACATGTTTCATAACCATATTTATAAAAGTTTATTAGAAGAATCTTGTTCAAATCCTTTTTTTTTTTGGCACACTTCAAGCTGGAGCCTGGGAGAGAAAATACTTTACAATTACATGACAGTACTCTAGGTGGAGCACAGCACGATGCCAGTCAGATTTTCATAGAAAGGTGTGGAAAGTATATGACAGTTGTATGGCTTCATCCCAACTGATCCTTTATCTCCACCATTTCAATAAATTATTGGTGATTTGTACTTCTTATGTTGAATGCTCTGTTCAGATTTTATATCTCTGAGTTAAAAAGCTATCAGACATAATTCACTATCAACAGTAAATTGAGAACGTGAAAATGAGAGGAGAAACAAATTGTTACTAGCTTACTTGTCAATCAAATAGATTTATGTATACTAAGCTCTAAGTTGTAGTCATAAATTTATGACCACACAACAGCACAGAATTGTCTCACTTGTATGTAAATCAAACAAGGAAATAGAAAAATAGAAGAACATGGTATAATAACTATGTATGAACAACCTGAAACATAAACACGTTAATGTTTGGCCACTGGATGCCACTGTTGTCTTAAGTAGGTAAAAAGTGTCTATTATGCCTTCTTAATAGTAATTTTTCAAAGTATTACTCAGTTGTCCCATTTGTGATATTTATGATTTCTTCAATCACTTCACAGTTCTCTGGGATGATGTTGGTGCAAAATGCTAGATTAAAAACTTTTTCTACAATTTTTATTTTGTGTCTTTGTATGTTCAAAAGTTACAAAGCTTGTCAGCCTTTGGCTTGAGTACTTTGTGCATTCCTTTTTGTATGAGGGATAGCTACTAATGCTGCACTCCCCCATCCAATGAAGATCCTTTTTGAAACTATGAGTTTGGAGTTTGTTTTTCTGAATCCTTCTTTATCTGTTGTGTAGTTTTGAGTTAATTTCTTTTATGTTTTTCTTGTTCCTCAAGAATTTCCTGCTGGCTCTTTTTAAGCCAAGTGAGCATGTCTAAGTATTTGATCACTTAGAATATTGAAGTTCTCTACCCTTTTAAAAGGAGAAGATCTGTTATGGCGGCTGTGAAATGTTCTAAAGGAACATGTTCCAGTTTCCTTTATGAAGAGGAAATACACCTAGAGAAGGTGTTTTAATTTCTCACTGGACCAACTGTTTGCACCATTCAATTGATAGTTTGAGTATGATAAATGACCACTCTGTTAAGGTAGCTCCTTCAATTCCCTGCAGATAAGGATTTTAACATCAGTTTTCCACTGATGAAGGTTTATTACAGCTGTAATAATTTGTGGTGGAAGGTAAGCACCAACTAATGAAAAAAATTAAGGATATTTACTTGTGATAGGAAGTAAACCGTGTAACCTCTGCTCTTCTTTGAAATCTTAATTGAAATACTATGAAACAGTGGATAGAACTGAGGCATCAAAGGGCACTGTACTTCCTCTCACTGCCTTGAGTTTATGGAGGCAAGAGAAAATAGACAGATTAACTCTTCAGTAGGCAGTGCTATTGGAAAATTTTATCACCAGAACTATATCAAATGACACATGGAACGAAGTTATGACTGCATTGTTTTCCTTTTCATTCGTATGTACGATGATAATTCCCTCCATAGACAACTTACAAATAGTACAGTACAGATAAAGAACAAAACAAGACACATTCAAAAGTAGATCCTCATTTTGTGAAAAGAATGGTAGAGAGATAGTATCCAGGTGAAGGACTTTACGATTGAGACATGAGAGGAGTGCACATTTGTCACTAGGACTGTCATGCACTGTCATGAGACTCAGTTCTGGGAAAATGGAGGGCAAAGCCCACATTTTGGCTAAAAGAAGGGAAATGTTAAGATATTTTTATATTAGCTTAATATTTTCAATTCACCAGAATTTAATTGGAATGTACTTTATTCCAAACAGTTGTGAAGGAAAGAATATATTTACTTAAAAAATATGGAAAGATATTTGTTTGTTTGGCTTCTCCCCAACATCGACATTAAATATCTAAATTATTTAGAAAGTTCTTGCTCTTATTATTGCAATTGCAATGGTCATGCTTTGCATTAGAATTTTATTACAGGTGTCCTGGCTGCATTGTGCAGGACAGATCTAGACCTCTTCATAGAATTTTTTCATAAATAATATATGCAATAAAGTTGGATTTTTCATTTATAGGTAAAGTTACATAAGGTGTTTTGCCCTCTCTGTCACAGACAGCTGATGAAAAAATAAACCAGAATGAAAGAAAATAGAAGGGATGCTTTATTTTTGTGTGTTTTGTTGGTTGTTTTGTTTTGGTTTTTTTTCTTTTGTTTGGTTTTTTTTAATTACTACTAAGTGACTTTACTTATGCCTCTGTTTTTAGGAAAATGAATTTTAGATCTTCAAATCAGATCCCAGTTTAAGTCCTTAAGTTTGAATACATTTCATAGCAGTTTTGATGCATCAGAAGCATATATTCAGCAAATCAGAAATTTCCTCTAGAATTCTATTGTGGCATTGGTATTTGACAATGGCACTTGTAAGGCAAGCTGATGTTTTTGTTCAGGACTCAAATGGAGTTTTGGACTGTAATAGTGAAGCAAAATGTTAGGTTAGATGAAGAATTAGTTTAGATACCAAGAACAGTATGGAGAAGTGTAGCAGTGAGAATATACTATTATGTTTCAAGAATACTTTGAAAAATAACAAGTCACAGCCTTCAAAGTGTCTGTGCACATGGACCATGTCTCAAGCAACACTTCAGAATGATATTCCTCTAGTACTTCATAGTGTAATATATTCATGTTCCAGTGAGAACGCTGGAACAATTACCCAGAAGTCTTGTATTTTGCTGTATTCTGAATTCTTTCTCATAGTCCTAGCCTGCTGAATAGGGAAGAATGGAGAAGATAATTACCCAATTCCCCCAAATGAAGAAAAATTTTCAAATCTGTAGAAAATATATTGCTTAAGGATGCTGTAGATTATGGCTGAGAGTGGGACTGGTGAATAACCGGGTTAAATTAATGATTTGAGGAAGGGGTATACCTTCAGATAAAAAGCTGTTGTTTGAAATATGCAGTTTCTTTGCATATGGGAAATAACCACATTAAAATGGAGTTAGTCTGACCAGATGTGTTTTTACTGGGTATTTCAGTTAATACATATTTTGAATTCTTACATAGTTTGTGAAAATTGTACTAATAAATAGATATGAACGTTGTTGTGAATTTATGTCCCATATTAGCAGGCGAATGCTGTCATATGGCAGCATTCCTATTTCTCGTATTAGACTGATGAGTTTTCTAGGAAATAGTTTATCAACTGTACTTAGTGCTATTATTTTTTTATCTTGTAGAAGGCTTACCGGGAGGAGCAGCTCATTTACAGACTAATGAAACAGTCTCAGCAGGAGCGGAGGATTGCTGCTCAACTCATGCATGTTCGGCAGGAGAAAGAGGTGCTGAGGCAAAACAGAATTTTCAGGGAAAAGCAATATGAAGAAAGACGTCAGAAGGAGTTCCAGGAAGCTCTTGACAGAGAAGTGGTAAAAGATTGATCTCTAAATTGCTGCAGGAGTGCTAGAATACCTTCATGTTACAAAATGGAAATTTGTGTTGTCAACTGTTAGATTTCAGGACTTTTCTGGTGACATGATGATTTAGTGATAAATATATTCTTTTATCTTTGTTCAAAGTCACAGCTATAAGTAATAAGGATGCAACTGTAACTGTGGGACTGAGTGCATTTTTGTCCTGTGTAGGAAGTTCAGGGGAATTTTGCAGGGGGAAAGAACAGCTAATCTACCTGATCTAATGAAAGCTGTAGCTGCCCATGGTAGTGGGTTTGAACTAGGTGGCTTTTAAAGGTTCCTTCCAACCCAAACTATTCTATTGTTCCATGATCCTGTAATAAGGGGTGAAGCTGAGCATCTGAAAGTCTGATTTTGATCTTTTTTTTCATATTGATTTTAACTTTGTTGGAAAATATCTCTATGTGCTGAGTTTGAAAGGCACAGTCTCACAGAGGCAGCAAGACAATAACCTAAGCTCCTGTTTCAGGAATCATGTTCTTAATTTCATTTATATATGATCTGTTAAAGTCTGGTTTTGACAAGTGCTGGAGTACTTTCACTCATGAGTGCTCAATTCTGCTTTGAAGCTTTAAGTTGATTAAAAAGACTTAAAATTCTGTGGAAAACTGCCAAGTGCTCTGCACATAGTAGGCCATAATGTAATATTAGAAATTTTATTTTTCTCCTGTCAAAAACGATCAGCAACTCCAAATCCTCCAACACAACTGGAATCCTGCGTTATCAGCCACTATAGCTATTGGTTACATCACTTCTTTAAGTATGCTTTCAGCCACCACCTCAGGAGGTGGTGATGGAGCATACCACCACAGGAGCTACTGATAATTTTCTACCATGACCAGAAATCTTTCAAAGATTGAACAACATCAATAATGTGAAATACTTGAAGATCAGAGTCTAGTAAGATAAATTACATGTTTTGAATGGGCTGTTACACTGAAAGCTGTGATTTCACTGCCCTCAAGGACTGAATATGTCTTGAACTGTTTATTATAAAAGAAGTAATGGGTTTCTCCCTGATTTTATTCTATTTTAGAAAACAAACGAATGGGAATTTATAGAGTGGATAAAAATGTTTAGATTTGTTTATGCATTAGTCTGCCTGCTGGCTATGCCTCACTGGTGAGAATCAAGCTGCTTTTGTTTTCTTAAGTTAAAGGAACAAATTAATTTTCATTTTCAGGACTGTGTACCTCTTCACTTTCATTTTCATTGCAGTCTCAAATTTACTCCTTAAAAACAATTCCAGGTTCTTGCAAAACAAGAAACTATTGATAATGAAGAACAAATAATGAAAGAAAGAGAACACCATAAGATGATTGCTGCTGAAAGAGCTAAAGCACGCTATAAAAAGCATTATTCTCTATGCTGGGAAATGATAAGCCAAATCATTGATTTGTCGACAAAAGTAGGAGAATATCGTCAACTGGCGAACAAGTGAGTATGTAGCTGCCGGGCAAAAATAACAGCTGTTAGGTAGCTGTTAGGCTGCATTATTCAAACTGATTTAAGCATTATGGAAAATTATGTAGTTTCTCAGATATTTTACATGGCAGCTACAATTAGTTTGTATGCGAGAATGATGGTAATATTTTTGTGTGACGATTCACTGATGTGCAATACAGGGTGAATTAATGCTACAGCCCTAACATAATTTCTTGGAAACTCAACTAGAATTCTTAGGATACCAAAATCCACTAGTGCCACAGTTTGTAGAGCTGCTGATTTCCTTTCTTATTAACAAATTCCTTAGTTAAAAGTTAAAAACTGAATGATGCTCATCTCATTCTAGCTGGCATCACTAGGTGGACACTTCCTCAGAGTAATGCCAACGGGATGAATTTCCCAAGATACATAAACTGCCTGGACTGTTCAAAGCACAGCAATGGAGCCCAAATGCTCTGGCGTGCCCTAGTTGCACAGGGTTTCTGAGAACGTCCTACAAAGGAAGTAATCTCCAAGTGTCTGTGCTGTAAAAGTGTTTCAAGAACCATGGAGTGGGGCTTTATTGCTGTGGTTCTTTCATTAGCATTCAGTGATTTGACTGTGGGCTTAGAGTTACAGAATTAGAAAGTATGCCAAAATCTTACTGCTTTTTAGTGTAATTGTATGTTAAAATAATAAAATACACATATAAAATACACATGATTATATTTCATAGAAATTATATAAATTTAGGCTTATTTAGTAGGTGATAGAATAGTCAACCTAAGCACACAATTTAGTGAAATTACTAGCTAAAGTAAAAGTTTAATTCATATAATTCTGAATTAATTTTGACTTTGAGGAAAAATATTCTATAAATTTTTGGCAAGAGGAAGATTTACACCACAAAAGGAAAGAATATTTTGGGTCAGGGAAAAGTAGTGATAGGAAAACAGTTACTACACAGCTCTGCCAGCCAAATACTGTGTGATGACACATTTGTGAAAACACTGAAGCCTACAAGTGCCTACAGCTGTCATAAAAGCAAACAAACACTTATAAAAGGCTGTAATAATTACAGGATGCATTATAAAATAGAACTAGTTTAGCATATGCTTGTTTCATGATTGGGATTCTCGTAAATTTGGCTACCCTACTGTAAAATATCCAATCCTCTAATTTTTGGTTTAGAACTCTTTTTTTTCTTTTTCCTTTTTCCTTTTTTCTTTTTTTTGCAGCCGTGTTCCACTAAAACTGATGCTGGATTGGAAGGAACTTTTTTTAAAAGGAAAACCAATATATGAACAAGCCTCAATTCAACCTTTGCCAGATGAACCTAGCCCAGAACAAATTTTAGAGCTGAATAAAATGAGTCTGTTAGATGAAAAAGATTATGGTGAATACAAGGTACACCAAACTGATAAGGCATAATGGAAGATAATACACTTGCTTTTTCATAATCATAAACTTTATGTTGTGATCTTGCATTTTGTTCTATTATGGTTTCTAGTGTCAAATTTAGACAAGCATTTTCTTTTCATTGCTTGATATTTTACATGAAAACTGTATTTGATATTAGTAGCAGTTATAATTTCATTCTTATATATAATCTTGATTATATTTCTTGAGTGTAGGACCAACATGTTAATTGCAATGCAATGAATTTTCAGCTAACTGGACTTTAAAGGTATAATTAATATTACCAGATTGGGAAATGCAACAGAAAGTAACCAGTAGAAGCAGTAAAATGAAATACTGAACATGTTACAAAACCTGAACTCTTAATTTCAGCAATTTTGAGTGAAAGCTCTCTAACAAGATTCATTGCTTTGAAGGAACTATTTAATATAGTAACGCTTCCTTAATTTATTAAAAATGGCTGACATTTTTATTCATCTTCTGTTAGAATACAAGTAAATATTTTTCAGGTTATTATATTACCTTCATCAACTTTTCAATACGTCAATGTTATTTCAAAATTGAAAGATTAAGGATTGGTGTTTTCTTGTTAAATGTATGTACAATTTTTTCAAAATTATATTCATGATTATATTAATTAAATCCCACTACATATTTAGACTTTTCAAATAACTTGGTGAGTAGAAAGTGACAAAATCATGGCGAACACCCAGTCTTTTTCTTGTTGGGGATTTATAAATATAATATATATTTGCTTTTTATCCACATCCTGGGCCACTTGGTACATTTTTCTTTTGCAATGAGTATAGATGTTCATTATGAATTTCTGTGATGCATGCCTGAAAGCTCAGTTTACTGCAACTTCATTTTTAGCATGCAGTTTTCTGATTTATCTGTTTAAAAGGTCCTGATTCACGGCATAGCAACTCATGTATGAATTTTGTAATTACTTTCTTAGGTGAATAAAGGGTTATTCACAAAGTCAACAAGGAAGACATAAAAGACAGGCAGAAAACAGAAGAGAGCACTAATGAAAAATTAAGTTTTTCAGTGGTATTTTCATTTACATTATGAAGTCTCAGTAGTCTTCTCTAACTGTGACTTCACTGAATGTCATAAAAATTTATTGACACATTTAAAGCCTCTTTTTTCCTGCCAGGCTATTTAAAATTTTTTCATAATTAATTTATTCACAGGTGTTGTTAGTCTTATGCCTTTCTGAATCATTATTCATCAAAAAGTGGCATCCTATGACACATGAAATTGTTGGCACCAATTCATACTTATGTGTTCTAAAAACCTAAGTGAACAGCTAATTCTTTGAAAGTCTTGCTTCTAGGTAAAAATGTATTGGCAGGTCATTCTAACAATGTTTATGCTGATTTTCCTAAAGTTTGTGAAAAAAGCCCAGGGCAGGCAGTTTGACATCTCTTAATAATACTTTGCTTACCTTAGGCACACTAGCTAAAAGTGTCAAATATATTTGATAAAATACAAGAAAATGCAATGCCATCAGTCCACTGCGCATTACATATTACATTTTATTTTGAGAATATTTTTTGAAACTATCATGTTATAACTTGTGGTTAATCACTTAATAAATTAATAAAATAACCCAAACACAGCATTAGGTACTGCTTAAATGATTTCTGGTTTCATTCAAAAGTGTTGACCAGGAGTTACATAACTCCCACCTGGATGCCTGAAAACTTGTTTCTGACAGGTAAATTTTACCTCATGACAGGTGCAGTCTAGCAATCTTGTGGTTGAAAGGGCAAGATACCTGAAGAACGGGGGAACCCATTTCACTTGGAATGAATTTTTCCTAGAGGTGTAATAGAATTTAAAGCAACAGATCCATCTCTACCTTTATGTTTAAAGAAAAATTACTCAGATGGTGCAAGTATTTGGGTTTTTTAAGAATGTCTTTTCAATTACACATGGAGATGTATGTTTTCTGAGATAATAGAGAGGGGATATTGCGCAGCTCAAAAATATTTACTTCATTTGTTTTTACCAATTAAAAAGAAGTAACTTCTAATTTTAATTTAAATTTATTTTAGACTGATAATTAAACTGTGTTTTTCTGTCTAATAGGCATGTGTTCAAAGTCAACATTGATCACATTCTACTAGTAGAATGTATGCTATGACAATTCATGATTCAGATAGTAAATTCAGGAAAAGGTTGCATATTCTACCCACAGCATGAGTTCAAAACCTTGTTTTTGAGTAGAACTTTAGCATTGTTTGCTTCTGTTGAACTTCAGCATTGTTTGCTTCTTTTGATGGTGATGAAATATTTAATTCATAGAATGACATAATTGTTTGGATTAAAGGTTTGTGAAGGTCATTTGCTTAAAGTAGGGGCAATTTCTGAGTCAGGTAAGGTTGCTTAGCGTCATTTGGCCAACGTTCAAGTATTTCAAGGATGGAGATTCCACAGACTCTCTGTGCAATATTTTCCCGTGCATTACTAGACTCATTGTGAACCAATTCTTTCTTCCTTCTTTCGTGCTTGGAATGTTCCTTGCTGAAACGTTTGACTTTGCCTTTAATGCTTTGTTGGGCACTCAAACTGAAGTGACAAACTAGAATCTAATTGGAAATATTATTAGTCTAGACATTTTTCAAACAGCTTTTTAATATCTTCGAACCAAATAAATATTAATTCAGTACTAGTATTTTTCTGCATACTAGAATGTCTTTTAGCGTCTCACAGCATAAACTTCAGGACATCAGCATTTTCCTAGTGTTATAAGATGCAAAATCGGTAGAAAAAAAGTACAATTCTGTGTTCCATTCTTTGTACTACATTCTTTCATTCTCCCAGTGTGATTGTCAGTAAAATGAACTTTACTAGTAAAACCTAGTAAATCATACAACTGATAAATTTCTGTTGATCTCGGGGTAGATGAACTGGAAGTTTCTAGTCAGTATTTCCTTCCCTTAATGTTTTAATTGGTTTGAGTTGTTTGCTTTGGTTTGATTTTTTTTCTCTCTGTTGAATGTGTGTTAGGCAAATACATATATGTGAAATCTTTGTTCGTGAAATCTTCAGAGATTTAAAAGTGATTCTGGGCAATGATGTTGCCCAATTTTAGACTGCAGAATATTAAGATAGTGAATTTCTAATAAAACAAATCTGCTACTGATTAATTCTATAGTATTGTTGAATTATTGTCTATGTTTATGGAATTAAAAGAGTGATTATAGGAATCTGCATTAAATTTGCACAGCAAAGTTCTGGTGGTGGGGGGCTGCAGGGGTAGTTTCTCTGAGAATCTGCTGGAAGCTTCCCCTATGTCCGACTGAGTCAATGCCAGGACTGACTCTAAGATGGACCCAGCACTGGCCTAGGCTGAGCCAAACAGGGACAGTAGTAACACCTCTGTGATAACATATTGAAGAAGAAAAAAAGGTTTTGTGCAGGTGTCACAGAAGAAAGGAGTGACAAGATGTGAGAGGAACAACTCTGCAGACAGTGAGGTCAGTGGTGAATGACAAGGAGGAGGTGCTCCATCTCCTGTTGTTGAGATTCTCCTACAAGCCATGGAAGCTCATGGTGGTACAAAGATCCACCTGCAGCCCGTGGAGGAGCCCACACTGGTACAGGTAGAGATGCCCAAAGAAGGCTGTGACTCCACAGAAAGTCTGTGTTGGAACAGGCTCCTGGCAGGACCTGTGGCCCGTGGAGAGAGGAGCCCATGCTGGAGTAGGTTTGCTGGCAGATCTTGTGACCCCATGGGGGACCCATGCTGGAGCAGTCTGTTCATGGAGGACTGCACCCAGTGGAAAGGACCCAACTGGAGCCATTTGTGAACTGTAGCCCATGAGAAGGACTCAGTTTGGATATATTGGTAGAGGATTGGCTCCTGTGGGAAGGACCACATGCTGGAGCAGCTAAAGGTTCCACTCTCTGAGGAGAAAACAGCAGTGAAGCAACATGATGAATTGACCATTATCCCCATTCCTTGTTTTCTTGGCTCTACTGGGCAGGAGGAGCCTGGGAAGGAGGGCGGGTTAGGGGGACAGTGTTTGTAGGATTTGTTTTACTTCTCACTATTCTGCTGTGATTTTGATTCATAGTAAATTCAATCCGTTTCCCCAAGTCACATCTATTTTGCCCATAATGGTAACTGGTGAGTGATCTCTTCCTGTCCTTAACTCATGAACCTTCCTTTTGTTATATTTTTCTCTATGACATCCATCCAGAGGCAAACCATCACAGGATCTATGAAAATGTTTATATAAGTACTTGTCTCTCGACTAGTTATTAGTGAATATCAATAAATGTTTAATGATTATGATATAATTAACCTAATTATTAAAATTATATTATAAAAATTACAATTATAAACTCCCCTAATTATAGATTTTAATGAGGTTCTATTCTAAAAACTATGTTATTTAATACTATTCAAATTTCATTATTTTATGTATTATGTGTGTGAATAAGTACATAGATTCAGAAAGATGGAAAATGAGACATATTGAGATTTGCTAATTTGTCATTTATACAGAGTATGACAGGAGAATGGAGTCCAGCTGAAGAGAACAGTGAGAACAAACCTCTTAATAATAACATATTGGGTCATGTGCTTTTTAGACTGATGGAGATGTTCTATCCTCCAAAACTGAAATCTTCACCTGAATTTCCTTCATTTCCCATCAAGGGATGTATTTTGGGAAAAATATATAGTGGAAAAACTACATGTGCAAAGTTTCTTGAAAAAGGTAAAGATTGTTTGTTTGTTTGTTTGTTAGCTTAAAATTCATTTAATTTTTTATTTGTGTTAAAATCCAACTCTTACAATGAAAATTGTTTGGGCAAATCCTTTTATTAATAATTCTAGAACCTCAGATGCATATCTATTTTGCCGGTGTTGGTTGCATGTCATTCCTTTGTTATATTCCAAAATAAACTTACAAACACTGGAACTTGAAAGTAATATTAATATTGTATTGTAATGTTAATGCTTCTTCATTGAGAATTTGAAAATGCTTTTGGTAAACTTCTTTGGATATACTTGTTTTAAAAGAGACTAGCAAGATAGGTATGTGATTGTTGATACATACTGTGAAATAGTTACAGAGAAGAAAGAGTGAAAACAACTTACATTAGAAGTCCAAATTAAATAATTAATTTAACTTATTGTAATAGTTTCTCTCTGTATGCACTCAACTCTAATTGTAACTATCTACATATTAGCTTGCAATATTCAGATACTGTCTGTTGGTACTCTGGTTCAGAAGGCCATTGAAGCTTTTCTTAAAAATGAAATGAAAAGTGAACACAGCATGATTTCACAGGAATCAGAGAGTTCTGAAGAACAAAATGAGGTAAGCATATTCCCTAGTTTTGGTCTTGTCTCTAACAGGTAGATGGGAATGAAATGTGTAAGGAAAAAAGGATGTTTCAGTTTTTTTACTCCATTTTAAACTTATTCTATGTTTTGACAGGTAAGACTGGAAGAGTCATCAGGAATGTTTTTTTCTCTAAGATGTAATTTTCATTCTAATCTGTTTCCTGTCATATTTGATACAAGGCCCAGGAGAACTTACCAGATTTGCCACCAAGTCCTCTAGAGGAGCTCCAAAATGAAACCACCACAGGTAAATATTTCTTGCTGCAGATTTTCCTGTATGTCTCAGGCCCTTGGGATACCTCAGTCCTTTGCTTGTCCCAGCAGGCCCATATTTTCCCCAGCCTTCCTTTTGGGGAGATACCTGTAAAACCCTTCTTGTTGCCCACCTGCCTAGACATAAGACAGAGCCTTTTCCCCATGAGGACAGCCAAGTACTGAAACAAATTTCTTGGAGAAGTAGTGTAGTCTCCATCTTTGTAAGTTTTCCAGATCACATGGGGCAAACTGCCAAGAAACTTAGTCTGACCTTATAACTGATGCCACTTTGAGCAGAAGGTTGTACTAGAGCTAGGTGACATCCAGAAGTTGCTTCCAACCTGAATTACTCAGTACTCCTATGATTCTAACAATTTTATGTACCTTCTGAGTTGGTTTGTTCGAAGAACAATAACAAGCCATGTACTTTTATTCTTTATCTACAATAATGAATTTCATGGTAATAGCATCATCAAACTTTATTTTAGAACCTATTTTAGAGAATTTTCCTGTTGAAAAGAATCCATCCCAGGAAGAATTTGAATCAGATAACAGTCAGGATGGCCTATCTGAGGTTAGTAGTCCAATTTTAGTTTCCACTTTATAAAAAGACACTAGTTGAAATGATTAAATTAATTAAAGCACGACACCTTTTCATCATTCTGAATTCCTGACATCAATGCAAGAATTTTATGTATTTTCTGAAATGTGAAAAGAGTTTATTGTGAAAATCTGCTCCTCTGTATGTTGTTTAGAGTTGCACATCTTGTTAAAATTCAATATTTTCTTGTGAAATCTCACATTTACATAAGATGTAGTATTTTCTATGACATTTCTGAGTTAGCAAAAATGTTTTTCTGCTTGCTGCTGCCAAGCAGATAATTCATCCCATGACAAGGTTTCTTTTCTTTATATTAGAAATACTTAATTCTACAGTGATTTCTTTAGCTTACTGCTCATTGAAAATTACTTCCAAAGCTAAGATATAAAAGAATCCCTGTAAAACTAACGAATTTATGTGCTGCTGTATGAAATCATCAGTAGTAGTGGAAATCAGAATAAACTGAGAATCAGAACACTTAATTTTTATTTTTTTGGCCTTCATATCCTTGGTTTCTCTAGCTTGTTTTTTTCAATGTTTTTATAAGTGTAATGGATATCAGCTGGATATTTCATTTTAACTAGGCATTTTTTACAAATAAAACTATTCCCCTTAATAGACCCCCCCAACTATTGAATATTTATAAATAACAGCCACCACCCGTAATATAAATAAATAGTATGTGATATAAAATACTCTTTTCAGTGGCTCTTTCCAATGACTGTTACAGACATTCTGAGCATATGTTGCACTCTTCCACAGTTATCTGTACGTGCCCAGCTTGGTGCTGCATCACAGAAATGGCTGAAGAATGGAAAAAGTGTTCCTGATGAATTACTAGTTGACATCCTATTGGAAGCCATTACGTATGAAATTGTATAGATACTTGGTTTTATCTACTCCTATTTAATAAAAAATTGTCTCAACTATCCTGAAGCTCAGTTAGCACTTAAATTCCTACATGAATATCATTTAAGTTGTATTACTCCCATTAGTATACTGTAAGTTATAAAATAGATTTTCCCATTTATTGCTTTAGCAAAAAATTTATTTGAGAAAACTGAAATTAAAACTCTGAGCAGTCTTGAGAGAGTGGTTTCGAAAACTTTATTTATCAAGACAACAAAAATGGGTTTGTTTCTGATTTTTTTTCACTTTAATTAGACTTGATGTTATTTTTTTCTGATTTAAAATCCATTACTTTACAGTTTAATAATATCTGTCATATTCTGTATTCATCAAGAAATTTAATATACTGAAGTAAGAATGAATGATGGCTAGAGCAAGCTGTCCTTTCAGTTTTATAATTATGTAATTGTGTAATTCTGGTTCTTCATTTCCTTTTAGCCAAATACCACCAGAGAAGGGGTGGATTGTGGAGGGGTTTCCAATGACAATTAATCAGGCAAAGCTATTTGAAAAATCCTATACGGGGATTGATGTAGAAGCAAAAGATCCAATTTCTGAAAAGCTGTCCCTTGCTATAGATCCCAGAGCCCCTAACAAGCCTCCTCCTACGTCACCTGCATTTGATGTTTCTATATTATTGGATATTTCAGACAGTCTGGTACTGAAACGTGCAGCTAATGTGAAGTGTAAGTTTTCACCTACTATTAACAAAGTAAAATAGCAAGCAGATATCTGTAAGTGGTAGTTATTAATTCAAAATATTATTACTGGACAATTCCTCTATATCTCACAGTATCATTTTCATTAGTTGTGCCTTGAATGCTTCCAAATTATTTCAGATACTTCTGTTTGTTTCAGTCAAAGGCAGATCAGAAGCATGCAAGTGCATGTATATATGCTTTTTTGTATTTGTACTCTCTTCTGTTTTTGAGCTCTCTGCAGCTGAGATAGCACAGTGGGTAGTGTTAGATACCACATGAAACAGCAACTGGAAAAAGGGCAAGTTATAACAGATGCAGAATATACTGCATTACAAATAAGTGTCTGTAAATAATATTTTTCTTCAGGAGACAGTTAGAAAGGGAAAAAGGAAATTATAAACAGAGAGATGTGCCAATATTAATTCCCTGAGAGTGCCAGAATAAATTCTCTATTGATTACTGCCTTTGTCTTGTCTTCAATTAGTCAGTGAATGATCAGAAATTGAAGTCAATTCTGACCAACCAAGGCAAAGGCATGAAAGGCTTTTTAAGAGCTGTTTCACTTTCAGACCACACATTTTCAGACCTTGAAGAAACAGAAGTTTGGGGTTTTTTTAATGAATATGTTGTGTATTATCCAAATTATGAGGAGATTCTTCCTTGTTCTTTTCATTGCAATGCATATTGCAAACAGCTTGCGTTAAAGTACCATTTACATTTACCTTTTATGTATAGGTAGGAGTGAGGATGGGACAAAATCTTTAGAGTTTTTGCTAAAAATCTGGTGAGGATAAATGTATAGACACTTCAATCTTGCTAATTTTAAGACCTTGTGCTGCCAAAACATTTGGAACATGTGGTTATATTTAATATGATCTCAGAAATTCAAATAGAATTTATTTCATAAGATGTAAATGTGATGATAGAGTCAAACGAACAATAAAAAAATCAGAATTATTTTAAAATGGCATATTTCAAATAATTAAAGGCTTTTTAAAATTCAAAAATACTCAGAAAGAGAGAATACATTGTCTTTTTATTAAATGGAATGTCTGCTCATTGTGAAAAGTAGATACTTCAGATAAAATTGGGGAAATACTTTCTAACTGATAGACTAGATAAGCCTGAAATAGTTGCCCACAGGAATGCTCCATCTCTTCAGCTGGAGATTTTTATGGCTGAAAAGCATCCATTAACATTAGGAAATGTTAGTGTTATAATTGGCTATGCACTTAAATGGAGGAAGAGGCAGGACAGTGTCTTAGGTCCTTTGCAGCTTAATTTTATATTTCTGTGATGTTCTCTGATTTTTACTTTATTTTAGGAAGTCTGGTACCCAACTTTGAAGAAGGGTAAGATCAAGGAACACTGAATTTGTTCGTATAATGATTGTCTTAGGATTTTGCTTTTTTGCTATTTTGCTATTGAAAAATTGCTTTTTTCAATATATGGTTATATATGTGGTTTTTTTCACACAGTAGATAAAAGAAAGGCATCTCAGGCTGAACAGAGCAGCAATCAAAATTCAGATGGTGAAATCCTAGAAGAGAAGATTGACTTGGCTAGGGAGCAGGTGCTACATAGGTAAGTTATATGAAGTACAAAAAAATTGCTTTAGCCAAATGTTAAGACATGTAACTGATCTGAATCTCACATCTGATCCAGGACAATACTGACATACTTAATGTTAAGAATTTACTTAGACCTTTCTATAATGCGGGGCCTAAAGGGTATTTTCATTTTCTGTACAATATAAATCCTCCTGGAAAGTACAAATTCTTGTGTGTTGATTTTGAGGTTATGGTTCCAAGACGAATTTAGTTTTCAGGTATGTGTTGCTTGAAGTATGTGTATTTATTCCATATATATATATATATTTGTGTATGTATGTATGCGCTTATATCTGAGGTCTGTCACACATGTGCCTGCCCTTGAGTGAAGTACACTTGCTTTGAGATTTTGTAAAATGTTATTTTCTACTTCTACCTTTAATGAAACCACTTAGTTTCCTAATTTTAATGAAATCACTAGATGTTTAACTTTACACAAAGAACAAAACCAAGAACAATTATTTCTTCTGAATATTTGATACTTTTAACTATTTCAGACTATTATATTATGTATTACTATTGGTTTAACTGTGATATTATAAAGTAAATATAATTTGTGACATGAAAGAGTAAGAAATACATTATTAGTTATCAAGAGAATTTTCAAAATTTTCTTATATTTAAAATGCAGGGGTTGATTTGGGTGGAGTTGTTTTAGTGTTAATTTAGATGATCTGGTTTTTTGTTTATAAATTTTAGGAAATGTTTAATTTTCTCTTAGTTAGGTTTTAATTTCATACATTAATATGATTTTTGTAGAATTTCAGGCTTCCTAAAGACATGGCCAAAATTAGAGAAATGGTTTTCAGTCCATCAAAACACTCTAGTGAAAGTAAATGCAGAGACAGAAGAAAGTCTTGTGTGTGAAACAGTGAAGGAAATTATAATAGAAGAAATTGCAAAAAATCAGAATAGAAGTAAGTTTTCATATTCTTACTTTCTAGAATTCAGTAACAAAAGACTTTGTTTTTTATAATTAACACTAATAATTACTATATAAAATGATATGGCAACCTACATTTTTGCTGCCCCTGAAAAAATCTAAGGATGTGCCAGTTGGTGGTAACTACACTAGAACCCTGAGCTTTTCTGTTGTGCTTTCACCTTTTTGGGGTAAATGGACCTATTTCACATAAAAATTAAAGAATTAAATTCAGTCCTTTCTTCCTTGTTTAAAAACTAAAGCCAGCATTTTCATATATGGGATCACATAATTGCATAAGCAAGTCTGGCTTGCCATTATGAACATCTAGTCATTTATCTGTAGCAGCATAAAAATATGGATAAGTAGAAGTGGTTTTGACATCTATTTTTGGTACATCTTTATTTCACTTTTTCTCTTTATTACCCAGAAAGAAAGAATAATTTAAAATAATAATAAAAAAAGAAAAAAGGTGAAGCATCCAGGAGGACAAATGCATCAAATAAACCAGCAATAGGGACCTCTAAATAACTATTTAGTTTTTTTAATAACGATTATCAGAAAATATTCATGTGTCTTCTATGACCAAAAGAAAAAAAACCCCAAACTTGAAAAGCACTCGTAGAAGTTTATCCCACTACTCCTTTGCAAGGTTTCTAGTTCATAGGGGTTTTTTATGTGCTCGGTGTATATAATTAATGGCCCTGCTAGAGTCAGTAGCAAAATTCCTATTGTTGAAGATGGAGTGAAGATTTTCTAGTTAGAATTTTTGTACAGAAATATTTAAGGGCTATTTACTCCCTAAGAAGAAATAATACCTGGGGTCAATTAATAAAGTTTAATTTCATATTTCTGTTGACAGCTTCCAAGCTGTCCTTCACTATTAGGTTTATATGAGTGAAATAGAGAATTGGGTTGGTCAAGCATGTTTTCCCCTTAGTGAATCCATGCTGACTACTCCTGATCAGCTTCTTGTTTTCCATGTGGATAGAGATGGTCTCCAGAATGATGTGCTTCATCACTTTTCCAGGGATTGAAGTGAAGCTGACTGACTGGTAGTTCCCTGTATTCTCTTTCTTGCTACTTTAGAAGACCAGGGTGACATTTGTTTTCTACCAGTACTCAGGAACCTCTCCTGATGTCCATGCGCTTTCAAGAGGGAGGAGCATCATGAGCTCCCTAATTACGTCTGCCAGCTCCCTCAGCACTTGGGGCTGCTTTCTGTCAGGGCACTTGGATTCATGGATGTCAAGTTTTTTTAGGTGTTAACTGATCCAGTCTTCCTTGAGCATTGCTGATTTCATGAGGATAGTTTTGATGAATAACACCTAAGTAATGAAACAGTGAATCTGTTCCATTGTTTTGAACCTGTGAGAGCAGCAGAGATGTCTAATTCTGTTTATTGCTAGTAATTCCAAATTACATTTGAAAGTACTGTTGTACATTCATATCAAGGGTCTGCTGAAGAAATAGCACCAGAAGAAGAAAAGGTTTTACCAGGTACAGATGAAGAAGAAGTTTTACCAGTCACAGATGAAGAAGAAAAAGTTTTACCAGTTATAGATGAGCCCCCTCCCTCTCCTGAAACACCACCACCGATTGAACCAGGATCAGATGAATGGATTTATGTAGATGAACCACTTCCCCAGGTACTCTAATTCCTGACTGAAAATATTAAATATCAAAGTATATATTTTTCTTAGTAGTTTATGTGTGTCCTGTCTATACTTTTTGCATCATTGCATGCTGGTTTTTTCAATATTTTTCAATAAAAGGTGTGCTATTACTTTGTGAAAAATATACAAAGAACAGTTGCTACTAAGATACATAAAATAAGGAATAATACGTTCAAATTTAGATTTTTTTCTTAATTCTTTGCAATTATAATGAAGAACACTGCTGCCAACATAATAATTCTTTTTACTATTAGGAAATACTAACACAAACTTACTAGATCACTTTTCTTTCTCTGACAAGGGTAAGTTGTGGGTCTTATACAGAGAGTAAGAATGGGGAGAGTGTGCACTAATCTTTCTCCTAGTATATTTTTTTCCTTATATTTTCTCCCCAAGGACATCTCAGATTCTAGGGATCTGAAATTTAGGGGTTTTCTGAAATGGCTGTATATCTGCATCTTGTGTTTAGTAGCTCTCAATGGATTTTCTTCCATGATTGTATTTTTTAGTTGGTTTAATAACTTTTTTGAAGGCATTTACTTTTTGTTCTCTGTGACATGGCTTGTATAATTACATTAATTCAGAAAAAACATTTTTGTTTCTTTGCTTTAAACCATGATCTTTGTTTGGATCATTTGGTGACCCTAATTCATGGTGACCCTAATTCACATATTGAGAGATACAATGAATAATAATTCTATAATCAACCTCTGAGGGCATTTAAGATGTGACAAGCATCTCTTAAATGTTCATTTTTCTTAATGTAGCTTTTGTTCTCCAATCCAGTTATAAACTGTTCTAGTTCTTCTGTAATTTTTTTAAGATGAGAGGCTGGGATTGTGTGCAGTTTTGAGATGCAGATTTTGCAAGAGTGGACAATGATGATTTGAAATTTTTTCTGTAATTTCTTTCCTAATGTTTACCAGTTTTTCCTGTTAACTACAATCAGGTCACATATGCTTGGTTTCCTCTAGCCATGGCCTTTATTTACATTTCATGGCAGCCAGTCAGTCAAACATCACTTTTGCAACACTAGGCAATCAGCTTAGACTTTTATGAGCTCAAACAATTATGAATGACCAAATTTTCTTACTTCAGTGCTCATTCAGTACCATCACTTATTTTATGAGCATGTCCAAAAACAACAGATACTGGAATATTCTGCTAGAATTCCCCATTTCTTTAGAGACCTACCACTTTTTCCCAAAGAAATTCACAGGATAAAAGTATATGTTCCTACAGTGTCTGTAATCAGCTGTAAACCAAAAGAAATACATAGTGAATAAAAAAATCAATATGATTTAATTAAATAATATTTTTCTGTATTTTCTAATGCTACAGATAAATGAATTACCAAGAAATAAATCAATTAATTTTGATGTTTTTAAAAATTCACAGGAGATAATTGATTTTTTAGTACCTTACTGGGAAATGGTAGAAAATACATATATGAATACGATCAAAACTGTACTTAGATGTCTAAGGGATGAACAGTACACTATAATTCATTACACAGCAGATATTAGGTAAGTAGAAATAGTATCTTACTACACTAATATTAGTGTTTTGTATTTTTCATGGGGCATTCTGCAACCTGAAAGTTATTTTTACTGTAATTTACAGAAGAAAATTTCAGGATTATTTGAAACGTCCACATCTTATGCAGGAATTTGTATCTCAGTGGCAAACAGATTTTAATTCAATTGCTGATGACCTGCAAGATGATGAGGAAACAAAAGCTGAACGACACCAAAGGGTTACTGTAAGTAAATAACAGAAATTAAAATATACCCTAGACTATTATTTCATTTCATACAAGCTTGATATAACATAAATGATATTATTATTTACTTCTTTTTTCCTCTTTACAATTCTTAAACTATGCCATTTTCCTCTTGCGCATAATGTGTTCTTTAAAATTATTCCGCTGTTGTTTGGCCATAATTTTCTTACATCTTGCCTCAGTTTTCAGGTTATACTGTGGTTTTGTGGTACACTGTAAAATAAATACTTCTCTGCTCTTTTTCTTTACATTTTGTGGTTTTCAGAGATTTTACAAGTTGGATAATTAAAATCTTGGCAGTATTTTTTTTTCTGTGAATTATGTATGATAATGTATACTTTCTAAAACCAGTGCTTACAAAGTACCTAGAATTTCTTTCGTTTTGATGTTTTGATTCAGGTTGATCTTCTCTAGGTCATGTCCTGAGAGTTCTGCTTCACAAAAAAACGTAACACTAAATGTCCCAACAAGTTCAGAGCCAGATTTAGCATAAGCCAAAAGTAGAGATATCTTTGAATTCATCAGATTCCATTTCAGAACAGACATGATTTTTAGTTGAGTGGTATCAGGAATGCTCCCCAAAAAAGAGAAAAGGAATACTGACAACATTTTTAGTTGAAGGGAACATTTGAGGAATAATGGATTAATTCATCTGAGATGGAAAAAGCATTGGACCTCCTTTTCCACAGGAATATTCAAGGAGAATGGAGTAGAGAATTGAAAAGTCATCATCCATATTTCTAATTTCTAGTGAATAGCATTATAAAAAGACTGGAATCACTCTGTCCTATATTTTAGAAAGATAAAATTAAAATATTTGGCCTTCTGCTCATAACAGAAATCCATGTTTGACATTATCCAGTTCCAGTTATGTGAAGAGGAGGTTATACTCCCATATGATGCAGTGAAACTGGGGTACTGTGATGAGCCTAAGCACTTTGCAGTGAATATATGATTTTCAAAATTATTTTTTAAATAACCCATTCACCCCTTGTGATTCCCAAACCTGTGGGTGATTGCAAAGGTGATCTTCCTCTATGCTTTTAAAGCCATGTTCATTGTGTCTCTCATGCACATTCGTATGAATTCTGTCAGCCATCCTTCCTTGCTGTTACAAAAAGAAAATGAAGAGTGAAAATCTTCATAATGTTTTTTCTCAAACTCACAGACTCTTCAACACTATCATCTCAGCTGGATCCTTTCTAAAACACTGGAAAGTGCCAGCTGTAATACGTGAAATTTCTCTGATATCAACTGGGAAATGTAAAAACCCACCTCACAGAAGTGATGTATGTAAAATTCCTTAATGGTCCAAAGCCCAGAGGGCAGCCAAGACTTTGTCCTGATGTTGTGGTCTTAAGCCTCACACAGCCACTGACCTCCACCGGTGGGGTGGGGGAGAGAATTGTAGAAGTGAGAAAGCTCATGGGCTGAGGCAAAGACAATTCAACAGACAAAGCAAGAGCTGTGCACAGAAGCAAAGCAGAGCAAGGAATTCATCCACTATTCCCCATGGTCAGGCAGGTGGTTGGCCATCCCCAGGTAAGCCAGGTTCCATCACACATGATGGTGACTTGGGAAGACAAACACAAGCACTCCCAGTGTCCCTTCTGCTTCCTTCTTCTCCCTCTGCTTTATATTTTGAGCATGGTGCCAAATGTCCTTTTAGTCGTCTGGGGTCAGCTCTCCTATCTGTGTCCCTTCCAGCTTCCTGGTACCCACAGCCCCCTTGCTGGTGGGTGGGGTGAGGAGCAGAAAAGACCTTGGCTCTGTGCAAGTGCTGCTTAGCAATAACAAAATCATCCCTGTGTTATCAGCACGGTTTCCAGCACCAGTCCAAACAAGTCCACCACTCTGAGGAAAATTGACTCTTCCCCAGCCAAAACCAGCGCACATCCTAAATATCCAAACACAAAATTACTGTGGATGAAACACACATCTCTCTCTGTCTTCCAGCAATTTCTCCAAATTCCCTCTCACTACATTGCTATCATCAAATATAATCAGTTGCTTGCTATCACTACTTCTCTTGTTCCAAATAGGAGAAGACTGAGCAAATGCATCCATTTTTACTTTTTTTTTCACCACGTTACTATAGGAAAAGAAGGAGAGAGAAGCTGCTCCAGTGTGAAAAGTAGAGCAGTGATAGAAAAAGAAGATACTCATGCTTTTAGCTTCTGCCAGAGGAATATAACTTACTGTACCCCTCTGTAGTTTTCTTCACTGCTTACAGTAAATCAAAACTTTGACTTAAATAGTATGAAGTCAAAGAGTAAAATCCTTCTTTATACACGTTTAAGAAAGATACTGGACAGAGCTGTACATCAGTTTGTACAAAACTTTAGTGTGTTTGTTTGTGGGGTATTGCATTTATGTGAAGGGGTTTTTTCGTGGCCAAGTGTCTGCAGAGGTGGCTTCTGTAAGAAGGCATGGCAGCTGTGCAACAGAAGTGAAAAAATGGGAGAAACAGCTCTGTGGTCACCAAGGAGAGTGAAGAAGGAGGAAGAGGTGGTGCTCCAGGCACCAGACCAGAGATTCCCTTGTGGTCTGCAGGGGAGGCCATGGTGATACAGTTTGTTCCACGGAGCCCACGGAGTACCACAGGGAAGCACATCTCCACCCTGCAGTCCATGCGATCCACTCAGGCTGTGTCAGGTGGACATGCCGTGAAGGAACAGCCTGTGGAGAGCCCAGCTGGAGCAGGTTCCTGGCAGGAGCTGTGGCCCGTGGAGTATGCACACTGAAGCAGTACAGTCCTAAAGGGCTGCACACACAGAAGGGACCCACACTGGAGTGGTTGTTGAAGAACTGAAACCTGTAGGAAGGACCTGCCTTGGAAAAATCCATGTAGGACTGTATTCCATGGGAGGAACTCACTCTGGGGCAGGGAAAGAGTGTGAGGGAAAGGAGTGGCAGATAAAAATGTATAATGAACTCACTGTAATTACTCATTCCCCATTTTCGCTGTGCCATTTAGGAGATAGAAGTTAAGCCTGGGAAGAGGAATGGTGTTTTTAGTTTTGTTTTATTTCTCATTATTCTGCTGTGGTTTTAATTGGCATTAAATTAAATTAATTGCCCCAAATCAAGTCTGTTTTGCATATGATGGTGATAGGTGAGTAATCTCCTCATCATTATCTTGATACATGAACTTTTCCATCATATTTTCTCCCTCTGTCCTATAAGAAGGAGTGATAGAGCAGTTTGGTGGACAGCTTGCAGCCAGTCAAGGTCAACTCACCACTGCAAATACATAAGTCATATGCTTATATATTCTTCATCCAGCAGCATATTCTTATATGCACATTCTACAATGTAAGCAGCCATGAATATCTGGTTGCCTGCAACTTGACTACCTTGTAGCTATTTTTGATGTGTTAGGTAGCCCAGGGACTTCCTTGTATCTTTTGTCCAACAGAGGACAAGTGGATTCAGGAGGGGGAGATAAACAGAATCTGACATAATAGGTTGCAACCAAGACCTGGTTTATAGAATCACTTCACCAGAAGCCTAAGCTCCTCTTCTTTTCTTCCGTCCCAGAACAGGTCAGGTAGGGTAGAACTGCCTGGAGCCAGAGACATCTCATCTTGTCCTACCTTGGCCCTGTCTTTGACAGCGCTCTTCTCCTCCCATGGCTTCTCACACAGAGTGGCCTGTCATACTATTTCCATGCAGGGATGGCAATAGGGAAAAGACAGATTGCATAATATTTTGTGCTTAGTAGGTCCTCAGTGCTGTCAGTGAGCCACACAGTGTTATTTGACATAGTCACTAGCTGAAGAGCCCTTAATTAAAATAACATTAGAGAAAAGTGGTGTGGAAGCTACTCAACTTTGAAAAACACTTAAAATCTAACACAATTTTCTTAGTATTTTTCATATTGTCCATCCCCTGAGAGTACTATTCTTAGTGTATTAATTAACAAACTATTCAAGTGTGAAGTTGTTGGTGCAGTTGGGAGCTTAGCTATTCATAGTCTCACATTTGTCCAGCTTAGGTAGATCATCTCTGCCTGAGGAAAGCAAGGCAGCCTGCACACTGAACTCATATCTTGGTGTTCTTTTCTCCGTCACAGTTATAAAGAAACTTTCTGTTAGCCTGCTGTAGGCATGTGACCTAACCAGGTGTTGATATTTATAACAGTAAAGGAAAAGCCCCAGATAGGAAGTTGCCCTGTACACGGGGGGGGGGGGCGAAAAAAAGTTTCCTTTTATAATTATTTACCTTGTTTTGTGCTTTAGGACCTAAGAGATTTTCTCTGGGATATCTGTGACAGCAGAAGGGAAGAAGCAGAGCAGGAACGTATTGGTATCATGAATGAAGAGTGGTTACCAGATCGTAGGGGGGTTGCAATGAACCATTTCTTTACACTTATGCAGGTATGGACTGTTACAGTTAGCCTGAGAGAAATTTCATGTGGTTGGCTCCAAATATGTGAGGGATTAAAAATTAGTTAAGTAAATGCTTATGTGTCTTCTGAATTTATAGCTGAGGTTAAGAGACAAAGAGTAGATGACAGTCTATATATTTAACTTTGGAATGCAGGAAAGATTAAGAAAAATACCATTCTTGTTGTTCAACCCACAAAACTTTCAATCTCTATTATATACTGCTACTTTTTGCAAATTTCTAACTTCAATGAATCATCTTGAGTTTTATTACAGAAATGTTACCACTCTTTATCCTTCTGTGATCATATTGACATCTCCTTTAAATTTATGAATTACATCATTCACAGCTTGATCTCATAGTATTTTCCATATCTCAAATTTATTTCAGTTGTGATTTCACTGATGTGGCTTGAAATTTTATCTGCTGACCAACAAAAAGAAACCCCAAAAAATCAAGTTAGGTTTTGAGATTGAGACGTCATTTGCTGCTGTTGTTCAAACATGACCCAGCTTTCAGATATGTAACTTTAAAGTTTTCAAGAACCCATTCAGTGCTGCAGTAAAGTCAGATTTCCCTGTTACTGTTGTTCTAGGTGCATAAATTTAGTTTAGGAGTGGATTGGAGTATTCTAGACCAGACTAGGCTACACAGCCTTTTGTGCAAACTGAAGGGACCATTCTGTGAAAGTTTTGGCAAATTTAAGGAGAACAAAAACAGTGTTTTAAACACAGGCCTTGTGATGATAACTTAGTTGAAAATGCCAGGTCTAAGCAGTTTAGGGCGGGCTTTCAGCCCTTTAATTCTCTGTGCTATTTTTATATAGTGGTTATAAAATGGTTATATAGTTGTGGTAATTCAGGAAAAGTTTGTGAAATAGTCAGTGCTATAGTAAGGAAATTAACTTTGTTTTCAAAGAGTCTACATAATACCCTAAATAAAGGCTCCAGGCCAGTGACTAAAGAGAGGTCAGAATATCAAATAACTGCTGACTATCTGAACCTCATTGGTCTTGTAACTTTGGTATTTATATGTCTGAATATTTAAAAAATCCATCTTGAATTATATGCCTAAAGTGAGACAAAGTTATATTGTAGAGCTTAAATATTTTATTATTCTCCTTTTACATTCAGTTATATCTTTGCAATCCTAGTCCTAACAGAACTTCATGGGCGTGTATGATGGAGTTCACAGGAGATTCACTATGAACCTAATTGATCTGTCCTGTGTGGATATGCACAACAGTGGTTTAAAATTACTAACACATATTTACAATATATAAGTTTTTGTTTTCATAAAGGAAAATTTAATAGAAAACATTACTTCTTCCTTTGCTTAGTACATATTCCCCCAAATAAATGAATTATTAATTCTAAAACTACAGACTAAAAATACAATAACTATAATTTTATGTAATGACTATTATTTTTAGAAGCAGCCCAAAATAGGCTTCTTTGGTATTGAGTTCTCCATTTGTGGGTTTTTCTGTTGGAAGATACATATATTCCCCAGGCGGCTCTGTAACTGTGTAAACACATAGATTTGTATAAATGCCGTTTATCAGATTTCATTCCTTCTTTCTATGTACACAGTCATACTAGAAGATATTTTCTCCTTTAATTATGGATAAGTGCTGGTTTATACCACAAAGGTTTCATCCTTTGTTTTGTGAATGTGGTTTTGTGCATTTTCCCATGAATATTTAGTACTGTTTTGTCAGTTAGAAACTAACACCGTACTGTATCAATAAATCAAAACATGACAGGTGTTGAATGTTTCTTGAATCTTACTTGTTTTCTTATAAGATGATTCACACAAAAAGATCTTCATGACACTTAGTGTTCAAAGTCTGTTGATTACTTAGATCCAGAAAAACTATATGACTTTTAAAATTTTCTCCATCACCTAACCCTTTTTATTTTATGCTTATAAAACTTCATTTATTTTGAACAAAAAGATCCATGTAATTTTTTGGCACTACTTCCTACTAGGAAATAGATATACATCAAAATATATTGTAATAAAATCTAATGCATTCAACATCATTTATTGTAAATAGCTTTTCCTATTTTAACAATTAATGTTCTTATCACTGCCTAGAAATGACAGTGTGAATGCATTAGAGATGCAAGTTGAAGTATGCATTCAGTATACTATGAATTTTAGAATAAATATGAGTGGGTTTCTTTCCTCAAACTCTTAAGATTTAGAATTTCTTCTGCTAACATATGATAACAAAAATTTGTTCAGTGGTATGTTGAACTGCAGTTTCTTTGTTCTTTCTCCTTGAGGCTGAACTGGATCGTTTCCAAGATACAAAGAGACTTCTTCATGACTATTATAGGGCAATGGAAGGAAAAATCCCAACAGAAGACACTCAAGATTTTGCTAGAATCCCATTGTTAGATATTATTAATGGAGAACAGAAGGAAGATCAAGGAGAATCAAGAAGGTAGAAATGCACTATAAAATGATAAAATATGAAAAAATAGAATGCACTGATAGATTTTTGGGGTATATGGAATTATATGTGCATATATTTCGAAGGATGGAGAAATAAGAATTTTTAAACCAGGGATTATAGTCAATTTATGAATCTTAAATAATTTTGGAGGTTACATTTGTCCCTTTTTTATTTATTTACCTATATCATATTCACCAATGCATTGCTGAATTGCAAAACATTTTAAAAGCTGCCTCAGGAGGAAATCTACTATTACAGAAATGTTTCCTTCTTTCCTTTATGTTGCTGATAGCTTACAGCACAGTCCTCACATATGTAAGGTATTGTTGTGTAACATTAGTAGGTTTAAAATTTGTGCCAATGAATAAATGTTATCAATATTATGCAAATATAAATATAATTAATTATTATCTAATAACCGATGTAAATCAAAGCAACTTACAAATATGCACCAAACTGAATGCCGTATTAAAAGATGAGGGATACCACCTGATAACTTCACAGTATTGAAAATGCCATCAGTAATAACACCTGAATTTTAACTTAATTGAAGTGAGTTTAGAAATTATCTGAGAAATGAAACTGTGTCTAACCCATGTGGAATACATCAGCAGATCACACAGTCATTTGATGTAGTTTATCCACCTTTATTATTTTTTAACTGTTACACTTAAACTAGATGATTTTCTTGCTGTACACACACCTCATCCCTTTTGGTCGTAGGGAAAGTTCCACCCTTTTTTTTTTGCTATTATGAATTTTGAAAACAGTATTTTCATTCTTTCAGCATATTCTCCAGCGTAGATATTAACACTTTTGATAAGACAGTATGTAAATTAATCCTTATATTTTATTTTTGAGGATTCCTCTAGTTTCTTGGAAACTGCCTCCACCAGGTAATACCAAGTCAGAAAAGAGTGGAGTTCAGCAGAAGAAACTTAAGGATAAGAATTTTGAAAATACAGTGGCCACTTGTAAGAATGATGAAAATCTTGTTATTGATACATGGAAAACAGCAGTAACAGCAGTATCAGATATGGTATGGAATATTTTATTTACTTAAAGATTTCTGAATTGTACAGTCAAAGCCCCCCATTCAGTAGGCAGCCTAAACACATCATCTTTGCACTGTGTATCTAGTTTCATATGTCTTGCTCCACCACTGATATTTCCATTGAATACATTTGTAGTTCTGTGAGGAAAATGTTGGAGCCTGTGTTTTCAGCACCTCCATATTTATAACTGAGCTTTTCATTCCATTACTGAGAAATATTTCAAATATTGCCTCTGTATATCTTGTTCCATGATAAACTCTTATCCCTAAACAGAAATGTGGGAAGGTGGACAAGTTTAATCCTGTGATGCAGTGCTTGCTCAAACCTTTCACATGTTCAGACCCTATGGTTACATTTTTTTTTCTATATAGCTAAAAATAAATTAGTTGAGCTTTTCAAATGGTTGGTTTCTAGGTTAGATTTTTGTTTTCTCTTTGATCATTTAAAATAAATTAATTTCTGGCCCCTTACTGTGTAACTCTAGACTTGCTTTTTGTACTGTTGATTCTTGCAATTTTAACATTTTCCTAAAGCACAGGCAATGACTGCAAGAATTAGACTCAATATGTCTCTGTCTTGCATTTTTGCTGCAGAATTTTGTTTGATAAATAATTGAAATTCAATCAATTAGTTAAAATATCTCCTTTTTTTTTGTAATGTGTCTACTTCTCATCAATTACTTTCAGCAAGTATAGGCTATTTAAAACAGTAGTTGCACAGAGCTGATACTATGTACTGTACTATGTGTGACTGTGGTGTCAAGGTAACAGCTGAAACAGAGTTTAGAGAAATGGAAGAAGAAAACGAACATCAGCTAAAACAGAAAGCTTTGAAAGCTGCACAGAAACAAACAGGCAAAGCGTCTGGGAAAGATACCAAAAATTCCAAAAAGGCATCTTCCAAATCACCTACCAAAAAAAAAGGTATTTAAAATGCAGACTTTGTTTCAGCAGTGCTTGAAACTACTGTAATATAAAGATATGAATAATACAGAAATTAATAATCTGAGACACTTTATTTGGATTAATTTCTCTTTTAAAATGTCAAATGTGACATCAGTATGAAAAGCCGGTAGTGATAAAGGAGAGGAAAGGCTTTTGAATGTCAGTTGCATTTATTTAAACATGTGTAGTCATTATATGTAGAAATAAATATTCTGAATGGAAAGTAAATATTTTTTCTTCATGCTCTGTATTGGAATGGAACAGTTAAAGCTAAATAATCAAGTTAAATAAAAGTTTATCTAGTTAAATAAAATTCTATTGAATTCTGCCTACTTGACAGATGAAGTCCTAAAAAGAGCAGATTCCTATTGAGGTAGGTCTTGCACGTAGGCTTGGCAAGAGCCTGTCCCACCAAGTGAAATACAAAATTTATTTGCCAGAGAGAAAAACAGACAGTGTGCTGGAAGAGATTGTGGGATAAAAGGCTGTTTATACATTTTTTCACTATTTCCTTGTACAGGTAGTAGTTTATGTAATGTTCACCTTTTGTCTGCAATATATCATAACTTCATTAGGAAGTGAGGACTGTAGCCTGAAATTTGTGTCTTTTGTTGAGATATTTTACATAGCAAGAAAGAGGTTTGAGCCTTGTGGGTGTAGAGTAGCCTGAAATTCAGGTACTCTGTTTCCAAATGAGAAAGCTGTAACTGCAGGGTTATTGTGCATAACACAGTAGACTTTTTTCTTTGACAGAAATTTCATTTGCACTGTGCTCAGTTCTCTCTCGCTCAGGTTATTTCTGCCCATACAGAGTGAACAAAAGCATAGCCTTGCAAATACTTCGCCAGTTGTGAGCCCCAGGGAGCCTTAGGCTTAGTTTAGTATCTCAATTCAGCCAAGACAGTAGCAGATTTTCAGACTTCCAGAAACGTTTTATCAAAACTCAGCAGCTGTTGCATGCTAAATGGCTAGTTTAGAGTTTGTGGATTCCTTCTTGGAACAAAATTTTTTTCAGACCTGGTACAAGATTATCAAAATCCCAAAACCAGAACTGCAGCTAGAATGCTCTGCATTCTTCCTAGTAGAAGATGAAGTATGAAACTGATGGATTTGTAACTGAAATATTGACTTTGATTGAATTTCAAATGCAGTGTTGCTGTAGTATTCCTGTAACATGAGAATGCCCTAGGATGGAGATATGGGCTGGTAAGAGATACAACTTACCACCCGTAGTTTTATGACTTCTAGAATTGACCATCTGTTTTATGTTGACCTTATGTATCATACAGAGATCGTTATATTTTTTCTGTAACATCTTGATCTGCTCCTTTTCTAGGATAAAGCAATTACAAATATTTTAATATTTCTGAGTAATAGTCAAAGTCATGTGGCTACAGAATTCCATGCAATCTCTAAAAATGTGATAAAATACCTTTACAATATCTGTTCATAGATAAGTAAATCAAAACAAGATGGAAATGCAGGTTGAAGGGGCATGAAATAACTGATCTCTTTTTTTTTCTCATTTTTTAATAATATAGTTCTTTTCACTGCTTTGAGAGTAACTACTACCATAAAAATTTTACCAGAGTTTATTAAATTTGAATTTATTCCAGAAGATACGAGTTATTCAAAAGACATTTATTTATGTTCTGTTTGCGATTGATAGATACTAGGGTCAAACAGGACTTTCTGACCATCTAGGATCAAATGTGAGGCACACTTATTCAGTCATGATTTTCCATTCAGAAATACATTTTAGGATGTTATTTAACCAACTTTAATACTGTTGTACATGCTGGGGTATTCTTATGCAGTGTTAACCTTAGCATGACTTGCAGATGTAAATCCCATTTGGTACCTGAGTAACCACCTTTGCATTGTCATAAATGGTCACATCAAGTAAGGTGGAAAATGTAGTTTTTCGCGGTACACAAAAAAGTCCTAAGACTGAGAGGTCTGTTTTCCTGCAGGAGCAAAAGCCACTCCAGCTCCTATAGACCCAGAAGAGCTAAGGAAAGAAGAACTGGCACTTAAAATAAAGCAAGAATATTTCAGTGCTTTGAAACATGAGGGTATGATACTATTTGGCTACTGTTTGGTTACTATATATTGGTAGGTGATTGTTATTCCTAATTTGGTTAGTGTGCTAGTCAGTACTAACCAGGGGCAGTAGGCAAAATGGATGGGTATGAAAGAAAAAGGAGAAACAGTCATGTCTGGAGAAAACAAGAAATAGTGTGCTAATCATTAGTCATTCTGTGGTAAATATACTGAAGGTCATAATATGATTTTCAATCCTTTTGTCTTCTGTTTCATTTCATCTAATTTAATTTGCTATGACTAAGCAAATATTCATCATGAGAGAAAAGGTTTTGCATAAGTAGTTACTCACATTTCAATATTCAATTGAATTGGATTCAGTATTTGAAATGTTTTGTTCTGGGAAAGAAATTGTTGGCCGCTGCATATTTCATTGATGTTTTTTTCTGATTCCCTCCTCTTCAAGCTACATGGGATTCAAGCAGCAGGACATAGATTTTGTTTATTCTTCCAAACTGCTTTATGGACACACTCTTCCAAAACCTACATTTATTCAGTCATTCTGCCTCTTTGTCTGTCTTACCTAGTAACTTTCAAATGAAATGGTTCATTTCAGCCAAAAGTAGATGTTTGAAGAAAGGAAGTCCCAAATTAAAAATGATTTTTTTTTTAGGATAGGTTTAGACTAGAAGAAAGATTGTTTTGTCACTAGAGGGAAGATAGAACTCAGCTTTTATTGGTTTTATTTAGCCACAGTTGGCAAGCCCGTCATCATACGGTACCTCTTTGGTGAGCTAATTATTGCGTAGTATATTATTATGAAAGGTAGAGGGCAAACAGCAGTTATTGAACAAACCACAAACTCATAAGGCTTCTTTATATCCAGTTAGAGCAAATGCTTTTACCCCCACATCTTTCAACCTGTTTTAAGACAAAAGCAGTTCAAGAATAAATATTCTAAGATGTTGGGATAATGAGAAGAATAGTAATAACTTTGAAGATCCTAATCGCATGAAGATGAATTGTAGTGAGTCATTAACCTGTTTAACATGTACATTTACATTTTACATGTAGTGAGTCATTAACATGTTTCTTGACATTACTTCATTTTCATCCTATATTTAAGAAAAAAGCCAAGAACTTAAGGAAGGCTGAACATGTTGAGCTCTATTTCCTATTTGCACAGGCACATAGCTGGTATTTGAGAATTAGTTTTGATTGCAGCTTTGTTATGGAGTTATCTTTTGGTAACTTGTGGTTTTCATTATACAGATACATAGCATCAAGCAAAGGCACTAGTTGTGTATAGTTGCTAAGTTTTTTAACATTGATTTCATATTTAATTTCTCTGTTGCATCAATGTACCTTGCCTTTTATTCTGTTAGTGGTAAGAGAGCAGCTTTATCAATCATCTGTGCATATCTCTGAAAATACAGAGAGACAAAAACTGTCATGCATTTATCTCTGTAACATACTGATTGCCGCTGCACAAAGAACATGTAGAGAAGCCACAATTACAGCAGCCTTAACTGTACTACAGAAAGGTGACTAGCCAGGCAGCAAGTATCCTCAAAGGTACTTTTAGCTAAAAACAGTTAAAATGCTGAACTTTAGATGCTTAGACTGAGAAGATTTATCACATTTTATAAATATTATTCATTATGACTTTATCATTTAAATAGAGACAGCCACAAAATATCGGCTAGAACTTATAAAAGAAAAAGCTTTAGCATTTCTTGAGGATCTAAAATTTAAAGCAGAAGAGGCTTATAAAGACATGGAAAAGTGGCTTGGATCCACCTTTTTGGAGGAAATATCAAGGTAATGTGTATCAATTTTAAACAGGATTTTTTTTCTTTATTTAACCTAGACTGTGGTAGTAAATATAGTTGTTTCTGGAGACAGAAGTAATTTGGAAAAAATGTAGAAAATAATAATTTTATTTAGTTTTATCTTAGAAGCCTGGATGCTAATAACTCATTTCATGGCTGATTAAAAGGTTTTGCTTGTAGCTGTAAAGGTAATTATCACGCTATGCTATTTTTCTAGACTACAGGTTTAGCATATTAATGAGCAGACAATCAGTTATTCTATTTAGTTAAACACTCTGTATCATTTCAGTAGCTTCTGTCACTTTGGAGTGTGGATTATTTTCTTTCCCGTTTTTTACACGCACTGGAGAATTCCACCTATTGTTCTTAAAACCACATATTGCATTTCTCAAAATTATTTCAAGGACCATTAAAAAATGTTCTTCTTCACAATTTTTCTGTACTAGTAAATAAAATGTACTTGGGATCACTATAGCATATTAGACTATCTGGCATAGAATGACCAATGTCTGTATCATTAAAGGGCTTTTCCTCTCTAAAGGAAAGGAGTCACTTTGCTGTTGGCAAAGTATTTCTGGCCTGTACTAACTTTTGAATCATTACTGGGACAGTGCTGCTTGATCCATGTCAGGGCATGACCAAGAAGAGAGGCATAAATGGAGGATGTGAAGACTTTAACAGGCAATAGCTCAAAGAGGCAATGCCTCTTCCTTCTAGCCAGTTTTGCTTGCTCTCCTGACATGTGCTAACAAAGACACGGTATTTACAGAATATCATATCCTTTGACCTGACACTCCAAGCCAAATCTGTTGTTCCACATGATAGACAGCTGATGTCTTTCCCTGTATAAATTGTACTCATTTCAGTTGAAACGGGAGATCATATGCCTCTCCAGTATGCTAGCCTAGAAAATGCTTTCATATTGTTCCATCAGGTCTATTCTGTGTCTTACACCTCAATTCATATAAATTTTTGATTACAGTCAAAAGATTTCTTGCAGCCAGAGGATGAGTAGACTTCATAATGATTTCTGTAGTTGCAGAATTCACACAGAGGATTTGAAATTCTTACTTTAGGAAAGCTGTAAAGCACAAGCACATTAAAATTTGAAGGTATGTTTTTAACATAGTGTAATATACTCATGAGTTTCTGCATTTATGCTTTCAGTGTTGAAAAACTGGTAGAGGTTGCACGACATCATATTGAGAGTTCTAGCAAAATCCAATATGAAATTACTTTAGAAGGAACAGATTTCTTCATCAATAGTGATGTAAAAATGGTTCCTGACCCTGTTCCTGACCCTGTTCCTCCACCAGAATTTCAACGCATAGAAACTTCTGGAAGTAGTACTCTAACTGTTTCACAACTTACTACACTTCATAAGCAGTTTCTAGAGCTGGCACCTAAAGGTAAGATTTTTTTTTCTTTTTAACTCCTGAAGGACTGTTGGTTACCTACTTAAAATATAGAGTGTTTGGGAGCTTAGTTAGTTATCTACATTGTTACGGATTGTACTACAGTTAAAGATCCTGCAACATAGAAAAGCAAAGTCCTAGTGGGGGATATTGAAAATGTGAAATTGAAAAGCACTTGAAAGCTTTTAATGGCTTTCCTATGGGCTTTTATTGTCAAGACCACCTGTTTAGTATTCATCTAACAGGTCCCTCTCTAACAGATTTTCAGTACAGTTCGTATCATGTTTACTTTGCTTAAATATGCAAGTTTTTAAATTGTTTACTAATTGAGAGCTCAGTGAACCCAGACTATATTATTTTAAAACACAATTTTAAGATGATCAATATTTTCACGGAACTATTATATAGGGTCTATTATAAATATTAACCATTATATTCTTCAAGTCAATGTGTGCTCGTTGTTTGGGTGATTTGTAAGCATAAGCCTAGGTATGTAATTTTTTTTTTACCTTTAAACATGCATTTATTTTATGTCTACCCTCTACTTATGGGAACTTAAGGCTTAGGATGCCTAAAAAGATTTACTTGCAGTAGTTCTTGAGACTGTATAAATGTTACAAAGTAATTTAGGTAAGGCAGTTTTAACCGGGGATGGAAAGTAGTTATACATATACTTGCAGAGTGTTTTATTTGTTCCATTTCATATTTGCACCAGTGTTCCATATTATAATTACAAGTTTAGTATTATTGCCACTAAGATTGTGAAATATGATGTGTAAACAAGTGCTTACAATTCAAGATCTAACTCTTCCAGTGTAATAAAGCCGCAAAAGCACAATGAAGTTGAGTTTACTTCTTTATTGGGAAATTCTTGTATACTTATAGAGCAATTCCAATTTCCTTTTGCATATAAAACCATCTTAGGCAGAAAGATATTTACAGTTTTCCCTAAGAGAGATGCCTATCATCTTATCTCTAGTGTATGAGTGTAGGTGTGTGTGTAAGCATTTAAAAATCTTCAGTAGAGACCTGTTCTGCAGATAGTGTTGGATATATAATGCCACACTAAACTAAAAACCTGTGTTTATAATCATATACAACAGTGCCATAGAAGTGAAACACAGATAGCAGTTTGACTTAAAAAGGTGGTTTTGGTTTTAGATCATTCACTATTAAAATACTAAAAGCTAAAAAAAAATTTCCATTCCAAACTTTAATATTCTTGACATATTTAGGACAAAACAACCATTTTCTTTGTAAATTTGTAATAATTAGCAAGAAAACTACTGAAGTCTTTGTCATTCTACAGTATTTCCCTTTTGATAGTATTATATTCACTAAAATGACCCAACATGACTTGCTTGAATGACTACCTGAAAAAGGAAATTTCTTCCCTTAGCGGTCATGAGACAGTAAAAGAATGCTGCTGCTTGTTCTCTGAGACAATGGAAAAGAATTATTGTTTAAAATGAGGTCCCATACTCCAAGTATTTATCTTCTCTTTGGTGACTATTAAGATACTTACCTTTTTTGGATAGCTGAATTAGGATGGAAAGCACAAGCTGGTGCAAGTCATCTTTAAAATACTTCCTCCCAATTCAATTACACATTTTAAGACAACATAAATCACATCCTAGGTTTCCTAAGGCAACCACTTCTCTTCACTATAGACCCCTTTCTTTCCTGAAACATCAGGAAAATTTTTCATAGCCTTCTATCTCCCCTTATTCAATAGAATGGTCAACAGAAAAAACACATCTCAGTAGTTAGTCTCTCACTGAACAAAAGAGGCAAAAACACTAAAGCACCCAGCACAGCAGCAGTGAATTTGTTGAACAACATCTCTAAAGGAGATACCAAAAGGTAACAAACAAATGCCTACCTTGGAGAACCTCCAAGCAGATCTAGATTTGCTGCCAAACATCATATTTTTTCTTATTCTTACCCACCCCAGCATATCTCTCAGCATTCATAGTGGAAATACATATAAAAAAGCATATGGGGCATAGAGTATTGGGTAGCTCTAAGTAGAATAAATCTACCAATCTCCTTGTAGTAGAATAGAAATAGTAGTGAATAATAAATTTCCTAAAGTTGTTCTGAAAATTGAAAATTAGGCTTTTCTAAAGCATCATGGAGATTACATGAAGCATATTTTACTTAGAAATGCAGGCAAATAAAGAGTAACAAAGGAGTGGTCATTATATTAGAACAAATTGTAAATATGTAATATGTAAACAGGTTTCTCACAAGATATTTGGTAAATGTCAAAAGGAAGTCTTATCGTGATATATTTAACAAATTGACAAAATTAAAGCTAGAAGTGGGAGTGTCAGTATGCTTAAAAATGTTTGATATTCATGGAACAATTCTTATGAAACAGTTTTGTGTTTCCTAGGAATCTAAAGTTTTAAAGAACTGCCGATTCTTCACAGACAACTTTGTGCAGTCCTGCACACTTGGTTCTCCATGGAAGCACATTGTTCTCCATTCTAACCACCAACGGACAAAAAAACACCCTGTGCTGGATCTTCCTACCTACTGACAGTCTTTCATTTGAGAAAGATTTTTTTTTTTTAATTACGCCAAGTGCTATTTCCCAAAGTCAACATGAGTCTGCACTAATTAATTTCATTAACTCTATGATCAAGTTTTTAACAGTGCTCTAATATATTACCTTGGGAGTGCTTTTTCATAGGAAGAGCTGTGATGAGTCTTAAATGGAGCTAATAACATTCACCTCTTAATTTTCTCTCTTACAGTCTTTTTGAATGCATGCTTATCAACAAAATTAAAGTATCTATTAGATCTCATCTCCTTTGATTCCCTTCAGGGCTATGATCTTCTATAACAACATCTCTTGTCATTTCAATTAGCACACATATGGAATGTCTCCATTTCTTTTAAAGCTGTTTCAGAGAATGTAATTTCGGTGTGGCTTTGCATTACCAAGCAGATCAAAGTAGATTCTATCCCAGATTTGTTCTCTGTCTCATAACTGAATCAAACAAGAGCGTTTTAATTTCTTATCTTTTTCACAGGCATGATCCTTATGCATCATTCCAGTTTAATTACAGAAATGATTCTATAATTAGAATAGATAGACACCGTTCTGGTTTTAAAAAAAATTCTATATGAAATAACCAAAAAATGTTTCAAATACTTAATTATAAAACTACTAAATAGTCTGCTAAGATGTAAACATAAGGGACAACCAATGGCTATATTGCATTGCTGTTTGTTTTCAAGCTGTGAACTTGTGAATTGAATTTTACTATGTGGGTAGATTTGAAGCAGACAGTTATATTTAAGTGTGTGTGTGTAGTTCAGCTGAAATGTTACCTTTTCAATGGGTTATTTTATTGAGTCAGAATTATATAATGACCTTGGATAATGTCTACAGATTATACTTTCTTTCCCCAAATACTTTTTTAGAAACAATTGAATAGTAATTGCCTAACTTTGATGCAAATAGAGATTTAAGTCCATATGAGAGCATAGGAGTAGTATCATCATCTCTAACTTATGTCTTTTAAAGACTATTTATCTTCAGTGTGTTTTTTTAAAACTTGAAAATATGAAAGTTTTAAGTTTGTGGACAGAGGACATATCTCTTTCTAGCCGAAAATGTAGTAATTCTACTAATAGTTTAATTTACGCTTCCTGTAATGTCTCTTACTAAGTCATGTATGTTATTTAATTTCAGAAATTTGTGGAGCACATTTAACATGTTTATACATGTTTCTGTGCATTTGAATATATATATATAAAATTTTAAGTTTTCACTCAGCATGACAGAGGACCTCACTACATCTGTGCAGCAACAAAAATAGCTTAATTATCAGTGCCTCTAAGTTTAAAATCCCAATTAATGAAGATTGAACATATAGCAGCTCCAGTAATAATTAGTGAGTAAATTATGCCAATGTTTACAGTGAAATTGACCTGTAGGGAGTGATGAGTCTATCAACAACTTGAATAAACATGTCATGTTTTTGAGACTCCCATCTTTTTTATCTAAGGGTAGAAGCATCCCATATTACTACCTTTTAGAGTCCTAAAGTTAAAAGGATGTAATTCAGCCATCAGGGTTTATTTCCCTCATTCATCCTTATAAAATTGCTACAGAATTTGATGTGTAATTTGCAAGGGATTATTGTCCAAAGCTCTAATCAGGAACTGCTTTGGAAATACTTTTTCTTGGTGAAAATAGAAGGGAATATTAATCTGTTCAAATGATTTGGTAAAATTTGATGATAAGGGTATAAATGGTAACATAATTCTCATCTCTAGTGTAAGTTTACAGTCTCTTAATATTTTGTTGTCAGTGTAAATTTATAATCTGAATGTTTAATAGAGATTTACTACTTTATCAGTTTATGGAGATATTTTTATACAGTACCTATAGAAAATTCTCTACTGACTAGTGTACCATTAAGAAATAGTATCTTTTGTATATCTGCCTTATAACTGAGCCATAGTGATTGCTCTTTATTTAGATGTCACAGGTTCCGTTGAAAATGTCACAGTCCTGGTTCACAGGGTGTAGTGTAAACTTATGCTGCTGTCATTCAAAATGCTCCTTTTTAAATGTTTGCTTTTTCTGTTTTCAGTTTCACTAGTGGTTATAATCTTAATATCTTCACTAATTAATTTTTTTGCATTTTTTAAAGTTTCTGCACTGTTTTTTGAAACATGTAAAGGGTTGGCAGTCATTTTTTGTATCAGGGAATGATACTGCCTTTTAAGAAGATTTTAATGAAAAATAATTCTACCTAGTGTAGCTTTTCCCACACTAGTTTGCTTCTTGATTTCATTTGATAGCAAACTTGATGTGAAGCAGTTGCTTCATAGGTTGCTTCATAAGTAGTACAGGCTGGCTTCTTTTTGTATCCTCTATTCTTTCCATGGTACCACTGCAACTGATCCCACCTTTTCCTATATTCCCAGTTTCTTCCTGTGAATTGAAAAAAAATGTTGGAAACACTGAAGGCCCATCTTACAGGGAATATTATCCCTGATATTGGATCACAGGTCCGATAGGGATCTCTGATCTCTATTTCCCTAATCACCAGCAAATTTGCACAGGTTTCCATATGCCTAAAGAAGTGGTAGGCACTACAGGGATGTTAAAATGTTTTTATCCCTTACATTTTTTTTACTTCTCAAGTTGCAGGTCCAGTTCTCCCGCCCTCCACCTCTTTTTCACCTTACCTTGTGGTTTTGTGTTTGCCTAATGAAGTTTTTTAATCTTTCATGTGTCTTAAGAATATTTCTCTTCCTCTTTTCAGTTCTGTGTATGGTACCTGGGCAAATGTTAGAAAAATCTGAGACTGTTCATTTTGCTGTCCATGTGGATGACAGCTGCTACCTCAGATTTTAAGTTCTTTACAGGAATCATTCATATTGGAAATGTATTTAAACTGCATGTTCCTAACTTCTTTTATTAATATTATGGCCTTTCAGGATGCTTAGAATAGATTGGAACAAACTGTCACTTTTTTCAACAATGAGAACAAACAGTTATCAGAAATCGTATAGTATATATATATAAAAATTTGCTCATTCTTCTAAAATAGAAAAGAGTGGCATACAAAAACTCTTTTTCTCAAGACCTTTTAGAGCACTGGAAATAACATTTCTCTCTATGATTAGCTTAATGTACTCATTAATTTTGCATCTTGACGTACACATCACAATAAGGAGGGTGGAGAGTCAGATTTTAGGTCATCTGCATAGTTACTTTTGTTATTTCCCAGAGAACAAATAGACTTCTCATTTTATTGTTTCCATTCTGGATGCAGTTTTTCTGGCTTATTTGATTGCTTTCTTTTCAAAGTCCTAAAATTATGGCAATGGTGTACTAAAAGAATCATTAAATTACTGGCCAAAAATAGGAGATATATGGGCTCTAAAAATAAAATTTTTTAAATGTCAGCATAAGGGATTTTCTCCTACAAAATAGAAGAGTGATCATCTTCAGAACAATTTGGGAAAAGTTGAGAACAATCTCAATGCATTAAGAATGCATATACAGTTCTGAAAGCAGTTATCATTTGCAGGTAAATACATTTTAACAAGAGCATGTCAACTACTACATTAGCATCTTAGGCATTCTGTGTCAGGTTTTTGATTATGCATTTACAAACTTCCTCCAAGTTAATGTTTCTGCTAATGCCAGGTATGCCAGGACACTAATTAAAGTTTGTGACTTCAGCAGTATTTTCTGGAAACATTTTGCCTAAAAGACCATTCTGAATTCCACTTCATAACTTCGCTCTTCCCTGTTTCAAAAATAGCATTGATGCTGCTGCACTTCATGGGTTGCATACTTTCACAAACTTCTAATAGTCAAAATCAAAACTGACCATTTCTCACAGGAATCCTTGGTAACCTTCAAGTGATTTAAGAGTAGATCTGCTTTCCTTGTTCTTTTTCATATCTGTTCATTTCAAGTCACGCTCTTGTCCCAAATTAACAAAATAAAAATGGACAAAAAAAGAAAAGATGCATCTGATATTTTATCAAATAAAAAATTATTTTATATTTAGTTGTTTCTTTTTAAATTATAGCCATAAGAGCACTGAAGCAATTTAAAAGCAAGACTAATTCTTCTAGCAACAGAGAAGTTGGTGACAGAGGGAAAGAGAAGAAAGATTTGGAACATCAGAAAACAAAGAGGAATCACCCGTTTCCAAAAATATGGCTAACGAAATACTCCTGGTTAAAATACGATGATGAAAGGGGAATAATGTTTTGTGTACCATGTCATAAACATAATGTGGATTTGGGGGAAAATATTCATAATTTTTGTTCTGGCACTGATGACTTCAAACTTGAATTTATAAATGCACACCACAGTAGTGAAGCTCATGCTTGGGCTATCTGCATGGAAGCTGCCATTTCTGCTTCACCAGATACAGCTTCTGCTTCACAGATGTTGAAGAGCATGGACTCCATAACATTGGGTAGAGTAGAAAATAGTTTTAGAAGATGCCATGCTATTGCTAAATCTGGCTTTTCCTGTACAGACCCTGATGGAAAGTGCAAACCAGATAAACTTTAAAATTACCTTTCTCAGACCTCCCTCTGAAGACTTCCCTATAGAGGCAGAACAGGTCCATCTTCCCATTTCTGATTATTGATTGCTTGGATTAGTCTTCCCATAACAAGTACTCTTACAGATGGGATATGACTAATACGCTTCACAGCTTGAAATACTTTTTATTTCCCTGTAAGATTATTTGTAAGGGCTGCAATAACAATACTGTATCTTCATTTTTAATCTGGGATCTGAGAATGAGTATAGTTTAGAGAATATTCTGTATATATATCTATATTTTCAGAATTCTTCATATTCTAAATGCATCTTTCTACTTGATAATTTCAAAAGGTAGAGCATACCAGCAGAATATATTTCTACCATCAAGAAAATTGATATGATTTATATCAAAAGATTGCTAAAATTAAATCATTTAAGACCCTTGTTGGTTCCTCCAACAGAAATGAAGATGTACTACAAGGTAATGTGGGAGAAAGTAATGATGTTGGAACCCTGGAGGCTGAAAATTTCAGGCTTTCTGAGCTGAGGGGTGCTGACCCTTGTGGGCAGGCACCACATTTGACTTGAGGCCTTGGAACAGACTTCTGAAATTGTGTGACAACACAGAGATTGTGGGTGTGTAGATAAAGTGGTGTTGTGTGATCTCACAGGGTGAAAACTTAGGTTTGGGGTTTTTGGTATATAGTAATGTGTATGGGCCAAGATGTAGGATTTAGGGCATTGCCCAAATTCTTCTTCTTTACCTTCTTCTTCCATCTTCTTCATGGATCTGGGTGGCTTTCTCTAATTGGGTAAAAGATGTCTGCATTGCAAACATCAAATGGTCACTATTGGGTGAAAAACATAAATAATATAGGTGTCACTTTGGTATTGGGTAACTATATCTTAAATAGCCTTGGTGAAAGTTAGAAGCTCTCCATTTTGCCTTATTTCTCTAACTAGCGAGTTGGAGCACAAGCTGTAAATACTGTAAATAGATGATATATAATAAACAACCAAGACCAAACTCGGTTCTACGTTTCCTGTGTCTTTCATCCTGACCTCGGCTGAGATACAGCAGGCAGAACTGTAACATAATATGAGGTCTTTCACCTTTGAATCCATCCTCTGCTAAATCAAGATATCTCTGTACTTTCAATATAAAATGTATGTAGTAATAGCAGAAGATACCCAGTACCCCACAGCCTACTCAGCTCTGCTCTGTACTGTGCTGTGCTATACCCCTCCCCCCCCACACACATACACAGAGATATGTATGTATGTGTGTATATATATACACATACAGTCTCTTTTTTGGTGTTTTGCATAGATGCTCATGCTGCTTCTGGGTATAAACACTAAGTCAGAAATGGAGTAGGTTTTGAAGGACTGTGTCATTACAGCATGTTAGTCCACTGCAGGAGAGTTAGTCTGTCGGGATCAGAAACAGAAATACTATTTCTGTAGTTCTGTAGGGATCAGAAATAGAGATACTTTTCCTATTTCAGAAATAGAGATATTATTACTATTACTATGTACTGTGCATTGTATAAAATATCTGAACTTGTGATTTCAGAGACAAAAAAAAAAAGTTTAGATATACTTTGCCTAATAAGCAACAGGATGTCTATTTCATGGATTACCTTATTAGATACGTGGCTTGTTATTTTATTAGAATTGTGAATTCTAAGGGTTTTCTTGTAAATCACATAATACCAAGAGGGTTCTTCTCCCTCAAAGTTTTCAAATGGAGATTTTTAACTAAATTCAGATTAGAAAAAGTTTGAAAATGTGTCCCAAGAATGTCCAACAGGTGAGAACAAAAGAAGAAAGAAAAACAAAAAAATGGTGATTCTGTATCTGTAACACTGAAGTCACTTCCCTGATGCAGGGCAGGGGCATGTTTTCTCATGATCTACTTTTCATCCATGAAACTAGCAGAATTTCTTCAACCTAACATCTCAGGAGATATATTCTAAGCATGTGATGATTCTTGCTGCTTTCTTTTGAACAGTCTTTAGTTTAAATCCATTCTTCTTGATACAGAGTTTCCAAAGTCGTATTCTAGCAGAAGCCTTAGCATCTGGGGGGGAAGGAAAAAAAAATTATTTCCAGTGACTTCCCACGTACTTTCTCATAATATTGTAATCTGCTATAATCCTTAGAGACGTCTCTATAGAAATTTTACTTTGGCAGTAAGATTCCCTTTGGGAAATTTATTCAGTTTATTATGTCAGCCCAGTAGGGCACTTGACATTTATCTTTATTGGATAGTGTCCTTTTATTCTAGACTTTATCTCCAATTTTTGAAGTTCACTTTGAATTCTAATCCTGTTCTCCAATGTGCTCAAAGTCTGTTCCTGAATTGTTTTATCTGCAATGTAATAAATGTATCAATTTGTGCAGTCCATTTCCAAAAGGTTCTTTGATCTGTTTCTGGTGAAACTTACTTACTGACCCTGACCATCTCTCCAGTTTTTCAAAATCTTCATGAATACTGATTATTTTTACAAGATGCCTGCTACTCCTCCTAATTAAAAATGTTTAAGTTTCTATTCAGTCTCCTGCATTATTAACTGAAACTTATTAGGTTTGGTTTCTTTTATTTTGTACTTATAAAAGGACTTTGTAAAGAGTGTATCTGTTTTGAAATGAGTCTTTCTAAGTGGAAAAAGCCAATTCTGAGAATTGTTTTCCTTTTTCCTTGCTAGAGGACATTATTTTCTTTCACCGCTTGCAGAGAACCATTTACAGACACCAGTATTCTTTTCTGGATACCATCTGTGTAGCTGCCCACTCTCACTGTCTGTCATTATGAAGCACTGACAGCCCTTGAGCTGAAATGATGAGTCACCTCTTGTTTGGTATTATAATCAGACACGCAAATACATTTCTGTGCTCTGTAATATATACCCAAATCCACTCAGTCTAGACAAAATACCTAAAAACACAGTGAGGAACATATTTCATCTGTCAAGCTTATGAGGGATTTTCTCTGTTTCTTTGAGGCTCCCTCATTCCTCCTATATGTCAGTAGGAGGAATTAAGTCACAGTCCATTTGAAGATTTTGAACTTTGGAATTGTCTCTCATCAGATGTTTCAGGAGGGGGTAGTAAAGTAAAAGAAATTGCCCTACAGAGTATCAGCAGTTCTATAATTAATATAAACAATCATATAGTTTATGTAAATTTGAGGAGTGTTTTAGATTGCAATCCTTAATCCCGTATCAGACATTAGTTTTGATATAAGTTCTTTATATTTCTTATCCCTTAGATAGTTTCAATGTATGTTTCTGAAGTCATGTCGCTTCACAAAAAGTGATATGAGGATATGAGTATCCTTTTAGAATTCTATGAAGAAAATAAAAATTTAATTTCTTTTCAGGAAGTCAGAAACTCATAAGAAATACATAAGAAATACTACATCTTTTATTGTCATGTAGGGAGATCATAGTAGGCGTTTAAACAGTTTAAACAGCTTAAACAGTTTAAAACAGATAATGTGACTGAAAGCTAAGTTAGACTGCCAGTAATCAAATGGAAACGGAAATGTTTAGCAAAAAACAAAATAAAAATTCTTAGCTGGGCTCTTTATTGTAAAGCTGGCTCTTTATAGTAAAGCACAAGAAAATCTGAGACTGCAAAGAAGATGTAAAAATTTTCCCTGTTGTTTTTTGTAGTTCACTGGCTCTTTCATTGACCATAGCCTGTTTTCCCCATGAACCACTAAAATGTTACCTGGTTTATTGAATCTTAAATGAAATGTCCCAGTAATGTTGCTCCTGTGGTGCAGGCTTCATTGTGCTACATGGAAATGATCTGATTCTTGAGGCTTGAAATTTTCATGAAGAGCCCAAATTTCTTTTTACCTTAAAATTATTGTATTAGCAATCCAAGATGCTTCAGGAAACAGCATACAATTTATCACAATTTTTAGAAGATGTTCTTTCTCAATGTGGATAACTCAAAAACTTTCAAGATGTGACATCAGAACACTGTTACCACTCTGACAGTATTTTTTCCCCAACTTTTGTTTTTATGCTGAAATTTGTGGGAGGATGCAAAGGCTTCAAGTCCAGGTGTTTCTCCCTTCCTTCTTACTGTCACAACAGACTGAGCTTCCCAAATCTATTTTTGTCCTCTTCTCTCCAAGTTTATATATGTGTAGGATTTCTCTGTTATATTAAGATGTGCTGAGGGCATTAATCCTGGTTTTCCCGATTGGACTTAAACAGGTGTACAGAGATGCAGACTATTAATTCAACTTGGCAACTTGATTTTGAATAATGACACAATGAAATTTATATTCAAACACATTCTTTATATTCTTATCACATATCTTTTTCATAAACCTAAATTTCACTTCACTTTTTGACTTCAAACAAAGCATCTTAGCCATAGAATGTGCACAGCTTTGCACTTTCAAATGGACAAGAAGGTTGACTGGAAAAAGGAAAAAAATAAGTAAGTCTTTCCAGTATTTCACTGGCTGTGTTTGCTTCTAAATGTAATCTGAAAACTGCTGTTTTGATGCCATGGAATTGATGACAACCTGACCAAATCAGCTTTTTCTCTCACAATGTAAATAACTTGAAATTTATTTTACATTTTTTGTTGTTACTGCGGAGGTTTTGCAGTGAACTCTCACTGACCCAGGAAAGCCCATTTCTGAAAGAAAGCACTCATATCTGTCGGTTAAAAATTTTTATACATAGTTTTGTGGTTTAATACCATACATGAAGTTTGAAGTTTCTGTTTACTCATAAACAAATCTATTCCTGCTTAAAAAACAAGTAGGGTTTGCTCTACTTAACTGATTTTTTCTTAGTATTTTTTTAAAATAAAATTAATGGAGCTATTTTTAACTCCCATATGTGAGTTCTAAGAAGCTTTTTGAACAGTTGAATTTTGTTTCAGAGTTCAACAAACTACAGTGAATGTTTTTCACCTTATTCTCTAGCATACACTTGCTTTAAAGAGTGAATATAGATTTATGATTGATTAAAATAGTGCAGAGTGGAAGAAAATATTGGTAGGTATTCTATACACAGAACTCTGTGAGACTGGTGACTGTGAATGAATGAGGATGGATTAGTGATCTTAATGCAGATCAGGACAATTACCAGAAGAATTGTAGTACAGTGAAATATTTGAAATTTTGCAATTAAGTAGGTCACATTTGATTAATTTTAAATGAGGAGATTTTGTGTTTAGTTTGGGAAGTATTAGCATTATCAATAGTGCATAATAGGAAAATAAATACCTTTCTCACATGGCCATTAAAATTTTAAAACAGGAGTTTAAACAGTTTTAAAACAGGGGTTTTTTTTAAACAGAAATCTATTTAAAAGGTTAAGCATATTTCTATCTTGGTTTTTTATTAGGTTTTATACCAAAGAAAATATTTGTTGAAACTGTTAGTGACATGGTTAATTTGAATCTTGGAGTAAATTGCTTTCCTGATGCATGGAAGACCTTAACACTAACAGATGTAAGTCAACCCCTATATTCTCTTCACCTGGAGTATTGGTTTGTGTAGAAGATGCAGCATTGTTCCTAGTATGATAAAATTAACATTATAGTATTATAGGACATTATCAGTTTTTCTTCTGTTGAAATTCTTCTGTTTCACTAGGGAAGGATTATGGAAGTCACTGTGCCAGACATTTTGTCAGCACTTTATTTATTTACAATTTGCAAATTATATCAGTTCTTAAGATGCCATCCAAGGTTTTCAGACTTAGAAACATGAAAACTTCCAAATCTTCCATACTGAATTAATTTCTCTTTCAGACGTTGCTGGTAAACCTACAGAATGAAAATATTTACTTGTTTTAGCATGTTTTGATAACAAGTAAACCGTGGTTCACATTACGATTTTTAATTGGATTTCACCACTTTATTCATATATTCTTCACACTGAAGAATTGCATGAATAAAACATTTTCATGTTAAAGTGGCATAGTTCCAGTGAGTTTAGTGCAAACTAGTCACATCTGTCACCTTGACTATATAAAAACCTAATCTCAGCACATGAAATTAATTATCCAAGGAAAGCTATCAGTCAAATATTGTCTATTAATAGACCAAATGTGCAGGTGTCCCATGTTCTGTATATTTTGAGAACTTCTGGTGCTTCTAAATCCTATCTTTATTTTATTAATAGGATTTTCTTTCCTTAAGAGAACCATTTTTAAATGAAACTTTTAAATTTATCATGGAAGCAAGAACTTAACTTACAGAAGGAAATCTTCAAAGCATAAGCTAAGATGTATACATAGATGCCTATTTGGGCACTCAGGGTGTTTATTTAGAGAGATATCAACAGCACATGGCAGTCGACACGCAGTGGCCAGTGGCCTATTTTCTTTTGCCCTTTATAGAAATCTGAAACCTTGCTGCAGAACCTTGTACATCCTGTCCAGGAAAATACCTAAGGATACATAGGCTACTGAAAGACTATGTTTATGTAAACATTTAACAATATTTGCTGTTTTGGTTTTATAGTTAGAAAATATGGCATCTGAATTCACAGTGAACTCAGAACTTACTGACTGGCGCAGATTCTTGCTGGCAGCAGCACAACCTTGGCCAGTGCCATCTGTGACACAACTCCTCAAAACACTGCATAGCTTCAAGTCCATTGATGTCACTGGATCAGGCTTCGTTACACAGGAACACTATATACAGGTTATAATCCTTTGTTTTTTCAATGAAATTTTATTTTGTTAAACTCCCTTAATTGAATTATATATTGTTTGATTTATTCACCTTAAGAAACTCTGTCTAAATCTTAAATGCTTAGGTCTGAGGGAGCTTACTAGTGAAAAGTGTTTTCAGGAAGTTGATGGCTTAATATGGATCTTGCCCATAGTTCCACAAATCAGGCTAATTAAGCATACTTTTATCTTGATTTTCTTACTTTTACCGTAAATTAATCTCAAGTGAAAATCATTTGTGTTTTAAAGAAATCATTGTATGTGCACTTTGATGACTATTAACTTACTTGACACTGAATAAGATAATTTGCTCCAAGCAAAAATAAGAATTTCAGTTCCATCTCATCAGCTATATTTTAATTAAATGTTTCTAGATTTTTTCCAATAATTAATTTTCTCAAGTAAAAATAGTTCCTCAGACCTTCAATACATGGAAAATTATAAAATTCTTTTATTGCTTTTCTGAACACAGCTTATATTTGAATTGTCACATGGTTCACCAAGGTTTTCCAGAAGGAGTGTTATGAGTACATTTTTGTTCTTTCAGCAATATTCTGCTCATTTTCACTTAGTTTTATTTTGCATTTTTAATCATACTTAGAATTATACTTGTTGGTTCACTCTCTTAGGCTATATTAGCTGTATCATATATAAACACATATAGGTATCTATAGATATACCAGTCTTGCTAGTTGCTGTATTTGTTTGGTGATATTAAATATAATTCTCCAACTGTTTTGAATAAACTCCATAGAACCCTTAATGTAATTTGTTTTTCAATCGCCTAGCATTTTTTTTTTTAAAGAAAATTAAATAAAGGGTATGTTAGTCCAGAGGCCTGTCATTTTTAGAAATTCTTTGATTAATTTAAAACTTTCAGGAGCACGTGCCAATCCCTGCCCACCACAGACTTTCTAAGAAACAAACTCTGCAAAGCCAGAAACCCCACAAAAAATGCAGGTCTATATGCATTTATTTTTCTATTGTGGTAAGTTTTACTGAAGAGTTTACAAATAAGCTAATGGTTACAAGACAGGCAGACCAAAAACGTACATTTTTAGCACAGGATCCTATTTCAAATGTAATATTAACTGAGTAATTAATTTAATCATTCCAGTATTACAAGGTAGTGAATATGCAATTAACAAGTGATTTGAGTAACCTTCCACTGGGAATTTGACGTGCTTCATCTGTTACCTGTCCTCTTTCCCTGCATCTGTACTGAAAAATTACACAGTGCTGTGGGACTCATTTCTGGGTAATGGCGCTGGGTTGTCCGTACTGTGATGTTGTTTGTACAACCTGGTGTGGTTTCACACAAGTGAGTTTTTCTGTAGGTAGTTTGTTAATGCCTATCCAAATTTAGCTGATCCTTTCTGTGTCTGTAGTCTAGTACCACAGAATTGGTTCTGAGCACTTTTAATTTACAGTTGTAGTTCCGGCTCTGTAGGACACTTGGTCATCTTGTTGGGAACAGGCAAGCGCAGGGAGAGCCATGCCTCCATCCTTCCTCATACTGAATTGTATGGACAGTCTCTTCTAAAAGCAAAGTCTGGACAAAAGCTGTAGGGGTTAGCAAAGGATGTCCTAAAAGGAAGAAACCAGAATATGCATAGAAATTCCATATCATATTCTCATTCTTCAGCAGCATAGATTTACAACTATGCAGTTAATTTTCACTTTACTCAAAAGCATACATTCACTTCTATCCTACATGATTTTCACTAATTTCTCAAGTATCTGTTACAACATACAAACAGCTACTTAATTATTCTCATGTCATTGTATATTAATAACAAATTCAGTTTGATTAAGTCCAGTAAATTAGTAGCTCTTAGTAATCTGTTTGTTGAGCAGCTAGAGTATAAAGACCACCTTATTTCAACTTGTGAAAATAAACAAACTTATTCATTTATTTATAAAATCAGGTTGGCTTATGGTTTAATGGAAACGAAGATCTGAGCATAACAGAAAGTTGCAAGGAACCTGTGTCTTTAGGAAGGCTAAAACACCTCATAAAGGTAACTGAAAACATAGGTATTTTGAAGAGGTCACTATTCAAACATAAGAGGTCTCATTTCACAGTTTTTTTGATCTCTGTTTTCAATAAGTGCTGCATTTTTTTTTTGATTTTTTTTTAGGTCAAGTGGTGCTTCAGAATAATGTAGAGAGGAATCCAAGAATCAGCCTTGAGTATTCTAAATCATAGTCTGCTCAGAAAGACTTAATTACTTCTGTTCTTGGTTGAATTATATTAATTTTGCTACACAGGAACCAGCTTTGTAAAGAATGGGAAGCAAATGATCACTGCATCTGAGCTCATAGAATTTTCCATGAAAGAGGGTGCTAATAATAATCTGAATACAAAAAAAATGCTTTGACCATATTTGTCCTGATACAAGGTTTTATTAATTTCTCCCTTTTCTGCGAAACTCAATTTCTGTTTCCTTGAATTACATAATATACATTTATGATTTATCATCGCCTTGATTGGTAAAGCCTCAACATCTTCTTAAGTATAGTAGCTCTTATTAGCAGTAATTACTGTATTTCATCCTTTTCTCTACAGTCCTCGATTTGTATTTCATTTAATTCTACTTATAGAAATTAATTTGCTTATTTTTGCCCTTTTATAGTTTTTCTTCACTTTATTTGCGGATACCAAAAAAGACCTTGCTCTGCTGGACTATACTGAGATGCTGCTTTATTTCACCTCCCACTCTGATCCAGTTGAAGGTGTATACAGAGCACTTAGCATTGCTACTGGAACATACGTTCACAGAAAAGAAGCTTCCCTTCCTTGTGTGGTAAATATTACAGAAAAATACTAGAGAATAGTAGTAGTACTTTCAATTTATGAATTAACTAGTTTCTTCTATATTTGCTTATCCTGAGTAGCTTCAGTCCTTACAAGTAGTCTCACTGAATGCATGGGTGCATTGCATTGGTAATAATACTCAGACGGATTCTTTCAAACGTCTGGAAATTTACTTGCCAATAATGAAAGTTTAAGATATTTACCACTGAGTACTCCTTGTGCATATGAATGTAAGTAATTCTTTTGCCTAATTGACCAACTGTCAGTCCCCTGGAAGTAGACTGCAATGTGACTTACAGTAATGTTATCTCAAGATGCAAGACCTGGTATTATTGCTAGTCTTACTTTATTTTCCACTACATTTCTTTGAGTATTCAGACACATCTTTGTTGTGTTATTTGCAAGTGTTTAAATTTATCTGTAAAACAGAAGGTTTAATTACTAGTTTCATACAAAATAATTTTAAAATTATTTTTTCAGCCATAATGAATGCATTGTTACATCAAATGAAACTCATCATTTGAACATTATTAGTATTTCTGAAGTACGTTTTCATTGTTAAAGTCTTAAAACTGGAATTAGTCCACTGCATGCATCAGTTACTTATTAGTGAATACTTATATTTATTGAAGTATAAGTCATTTTTTGAGACATAAATTCTTTATCTGTACACACCTTGGAAAGAGGTTGCTGCTCAAGATAATAAAATGATTCAATGCCTTTTCACAACCACAGTGACTCCAGCATTTGCCCAGGACTTAAAGTACTATTGAGATCTCTAGAAACAGTATAGAAAAGGCATTATTTTACTACGCAGGGTAATATACGTATGCAAAATAGCATTTTATAATTTCAAATGGCAGAACTTACTATATTTCCCTGTGTTTTGTTTGGCACAACAGAGTTTTTGTACACTGGAGAGACTGAATCAGACAAAAAGACATTAAGACTTTACACATTTCATAGGAAGAAGGAGAGCACAGAATGCTCCCAATTAGATGTTGTGGTATTAATTTCCCATATTTCAGTGGAAAGTTCTAACTTTCATCTCATTGGATATTAAACTACACAACCTGTTCTCCTCTTTGCCATTTTCTGCTTGGTTTGATCTCTTTGGTTGGAAGTTTGGTAGTATACAAATAAGAGCACTGGCATTATCACCTATGCGTCAACAACTTAAGGTTGTGTGTGATGGTGCGGTGCTTCTCCCGGGGCTTTTGCCCACTCTTTGAGGCTAGCTCTGGCACCGGCATTGCAAAAGGTACGGTCCTGTATTCTGGAATGCAGTTCCGATCCGGTGGGTTCTTGTCTCAGCAGCAGTGTGAACAATGCGAGAAATAAAGGATGGAACTTCAGTGGGGAACTTCAGCTGGGTTTTATTAGATTCACACGACTTCCTTCCACCAAGGAGCCAGCCTGCCGAAGCCCACTGAACTCCTGGGGTTTCACCTTAAATATCAGGGTGGGCACGTGGGGAGGATACAGCTTGGAACCAATCCAGAATGGGAAGGGAGTGACCCTGAACCCAACTGAAAACCCATACAACAAATCAAGGAAAAAAGGAAAAGGGGAACCTAGACCCCGCCAATCCTTCAAAGTCCTCACCAGAATTTTCTGGACATCAAGGTGGGGCCTCGAAGTGACAGACAGGACCCAGGTGTCACATAAATGATGATTGATTAATAACAATAACTGGGGTAAACCATAATGGGGAAAAACATGGGGTACCTGGGAAAAACAATTGTAAAACAGTATAAAACAAACAGATGCATGTAAAAAACTGGTAAAACCCTAAGCGCACCACTACAGTTGTGAGTCACAAGAGTGGAGGGGATCATTTGCCTTCAACCCAGAATTAACTGGATATCTGAGGAGAAAGAGATGTCCCATCTAACCTGAGCATTTCCTCATGCCTGCTGTCTCACTCAAGGCATTGTCTCTGTGAATCTGTGCTATGTCTGATGTATGCCCCCCAGTGTACTAAACAGACAGATTGTGTACCTAATTCACCTTGGAGAGTCCCTCAGAAACCTAGGAATATCCATAAATTAGATGTTAAACGAATCCTGCTTCTGTTGACCTTATAGTTGGCTAGGCTGGTGCACAGAATCACTGAACTGATTTTAAAACATAATTTTAATATTTTCATTCTTCTTATGCCTTTTGTTCCACGCCTATGCACTTAAACAATAATGTTGAATATGGATAAAAAATAACAAAAGAAATCTTGTACCACTGAAGTAAATGAGTTTTTTCTATAGGCTTTAGTAGAGCCAGAATTTCATGAAGATTATTCCACAAATACAAAGGGGCAAAAAGGAAATGGTGCATTGATATAAGGTAATGTTTGAGCCAAGCTCCATCAAATACACATAGTCCTGAAGACATCCAAAGTGTATTTCAGCATCAAATGAAGAACCTAAACCTTTGTTTCTGTATGGCTAAATATCCCAATTCTCACTCAAAGTACTAGATATCTAGTAAATATTATAATTTAGTAAATATTATCAAAGGAACATTCATCAGTGAAATATAAAGAGCTGTCCAGCTCATCTCTAAGAAGTTTTACACCTTAGGTAGCTGGCTTATACATAGGCACTTAGAGAACTTCTCTTTGGAGAACTTTTTTTCGTGTTCTGTGCTGATAATTGTAATGACTTCTCATTGGTATGTGCTTGCAGAAATACATCTGGAACCTTCATGTTATTAAGAGAAGCTCAGATAACATATTATTGAGACTTCTTTTACTACCTTTGTTTAAGTCTAAATAATGTTATTAGTTGTGTAAGCGCAGTGTAACCAATGCAATGAGAGACCCAAAAACTTCAGTGCTGATGTTTCTGTAATCTTGATTACTGTGTGTTGAAAAGACTGTAAATGACTCCACTCCTCCTGTGCTCAAAATGAAATGTATTAAGACCCAAGGCACACAGCAAGTGTAGCTAAACCTCAGCAGTCTCTCCCTCCTTATGAAGAAAGAAATAGTTTGTTCAATTACATGCAATTTCCTGTTGATAGTGGTTGGTCTATATTGTGGCATAATCTAGTCAAAGCACTGTTCACCTATGTGAGGTCCTTTCTCATCTTGGTGCTCATTAATCTCTACAGCGGGGNGTTTTGGGGTTTTTTTTCTCTTTGACCAGCTCTAATGTCACCACAAAATTACCTAATTGCTTGCTTAAAGTAAACTTAATTATTCTGCATAAATGAGAAAATACCTATTTCTGTGGAGAACTGGTTAACTGTTGGCCAAAATGCAGTTCTTGCAGAGACTAGATTTGGATTAGAAAATTCATACTTTTTTTTTTAATGTGAACATCCAGAACTGCCAAGTTTAGTCCTTAAATAAACTCAAAGTTCTTGGTATTGTATTTTGTAAGTATTAAATATTTTAATGTTTTCTTGCTCTGAGCAATACTAGTTTTTCTGTGCAATGTTGGCCACATTCCTAGAAAAACCTGTCTATTAAATTTCTGGTAATGCCAACATTATGGCTATTTCTACTCTGTCAAGATCTATTCCTCCATCCTACAGTGCAGTAGATACTTTTGTGTGAGTTGATGACTTTTGTTTTGTAAGAATTGAAGTTTGAAATTGTAATTTGTTGGTTCTTAGTGGGTGTTTGAAACAGATCATCTACTGACCGACTTTTTATCCCCAAGTAAGATATCTGTGCCTAATTTTTTAGGATTCTTCAAGCCCCAACATATTGTCGAATGAAGAGACTTTATTAGAGGATGAAAAAAAGGTCTTGAATTACACAGGTGAAGGAATGATTTCAGTGGCATCACTACTCAAAGTGTTTCATACTGGAGGAAGTAAAGATGAAGATTATCACAGATTTAGCTGTCCAGAGAAGGCAGACAGCTATGATAAGGTAGGCAGATTGATTCAAGAATGGTTTTGTAGTTTGCATCACACATTTAAAAAATATGCTGTGATCTTTGCTTTTCCACAATTTTTTAAATACAATAAATTCACCACATATTATTTTTACTTAAAGCATTTCATCAAGGTGTACCAAGAACTAGGTGCTGAAGATCTGGCACCCATTGCAGTTGAACTGCTTTTGAAGCATCCTTTCATGAAAGATTTGATCAATACATGCCAAGAATACAAACTTCATGTAAGTATTCTTACCTGGGACCAAAGGCTTTGTAAGTGCACATGCTTAAATTTGCATTATCCCAGATATGTAATTAATGTAGATAGGGCCAATTTGCAGCCTAGATCAGCTATACAGCTCAGCAGCTGCAGGGTAGATCAGGTTTTTTGTTTTCCGTGAAAATTCCATCCATCAAAGACTGGGCTGCTTTCTGACCTGTTTTTTGTACAAGTCCTTCTGGCTGCAGATTTTCCACTGCCTTGTCTGATGAAGCTTTGCCTTCCTCCCCATCCATAAAAAGGAGTCTTGTTGAATTATCCTTCCAACAAGATCATACTGCAGGACACTGTGGGATATATGGTAGATCCTATTCCATCTCAGGCCAACCAGGCAGCAGAAAAGGGTATACAGAAGCTGTACAGGTCCCTGCCATTATCTAGAGCTTCCCTGCTGCCTGCACCTATGTTTAAAAATGCATTAAAACAGCTGCACAAAAGGCAAGTTTGGGCCAGAGAATCACCTACTGAAGGTATCAAACTATGGCAGAAGTACTTGATATACAGGGTGTAAGGAAATAGTATGAGAAGATGAGAGAAGGCTTGCATGTACATGTCCCACATCAAATATGAACAGTCTTCATGAGTTTTAAATGATCGCCCACACAGTGTCCTGAAAAATGTAAATCTGAATAAGATACACGATAGTTTAGGAATACCATGCTATTTCTTAATTATATTCCTCACTTGTAGGATGTGAATTGCCCAGCATTTATTATATCACTCATAACTGTTATTAGTAAATAAAATATTTACTCAGTAAAATGAGGGTTAAAAATCCATTTGCTACAGTAGAAAGTGCCAGAAAATGCAAGGCAAAGACAAGACAATACAATTGAAGATTATAACTATCTATGTGTGTCCATGCTGCCCATGTTGCTGTCTCAGCCAATTTAGGAAGATAGATGCCATGGAATGTTAGGACATTCCTCCCTTCCCTTCCCTTCCC
>VZDJ01000241.1:481260-534346 GCA_008694505.1 Cyanoderma ruficeps
CCTTCCCTTCCCTTCCCCATTCTTTTTTCCTGACTCTTTTTATTTAGTTGAATACTGCATTTGCTCATTTGACTTTTTCTCACAGAATTTCTTGTAGACCAAAGCATTTTTAAAACCAGCTCTCTAGATGTGTTCCACCTCAATAACTGTTTTTTACACAAACAATCACTGACTTTGTAGCATTCAATATAATGCTGCCTCTTCATGAAGACCAAATGTGATGAAAACTGAAGTAAAACTAATTAGGGTGTAAACCGAGTAAATCCAAATCTATATGCTAGGCAATTTACAGGGACTCTAGGTTAAAATGTTTTCACACAGTCCAATAGCTGAAAATCAAACACACCGTACCTATTCCTTAATAAAATTTCCTATTTTCCTTTACCATTTTTAGGGAGAACAATGTTACATAGATTAAAGAGTAGATTGTAGTACATGTTTAAATTATATTAGCTATCATCAATGACCTGTGTTATTTCTGTCTGGTAGGATGTATAATGTTCAGGTATAAAAATTGTCAGTCTATGAGAAAAGCTGTAGGATAGTGTATATGAATCTTGGCAGTAACTGAGGGTTTCAGGGCACAAATTCTAGCGTAGAGTAGATCCCACATCTTGTTTATATATTTGTATCATTCCATTTAAATAAGACATTTTTCTGCTTAATTGGCAGGTTCCATTGATGCTTGTATCTCCTGACTCAACCTAAGTTAGGTGATGCAGGGTTTCAGTTTTCATTTGTAATACTTAAAATTTCCTCTTGAAAAGGCTTATTCTGACTGTATCTCAAATATAGTACTCCATGGTTTCTGTACTTAAACCCAGTCTATTTCATTCCTTGACTGTACTGTTAAATACAGACTTTTTTTTTATGCATGAAATCAACACTCAGGTTTACAAAAAAAGTGTTATAATCACCAGCAAACAGGCATAGAGACTCAGGGGCCATTGTTTTAAGGATGTTACAATTCTGATCTATTCCATACAGACTCCAGAAAGATTTTTCCTGTATCAAGTGCCTATCTGGGGAACAGGTGAACTTTTTTCTTTCCAAGACAATATTTTTAGCATCAATTATTTTTGCAGAAATTCTCCTCAGAGATGTCTGTAAAAATGAAAGTCAACCACAGTGCTGTTATTTTGAGATCTTTTACAAGATAAATATAGCAAGTTAGGGTGTGGTTTCTAAAAGTTAAAATGTTTCTACTAATGCAGTCATAAACAGTAGAAAGTAAAATGTTTTGCTGAAAACTAGAAAGGGAACATCTAGCCTACAGTTTTTCAAATTTAAGTTAGGATAGCTGATTCTCTTGAATCTTGATGATCTGTTCAATTTCAACCATTATTATCTGTCATATCTTAAAAAATGTTTTCTCCATGTGAGATATATTGTCTTTTGCAGGGATTTTATTTTCTCTGCTTGTGGGCTGGCAGCATCCTACATGATGGTGACCTTTCTGTCAGCCTTAGTACAAATGTCCACAAATTAATATGCCCAAATTCTATTAATTTTTCATCTTGTCTTTTCTATCCTGATTACAAGGTTTCTTGGTCCTAACTAGAATTTAAAAGTGTTTGCCATTATCAGCATATTTTTTTAATGTATCAGACTAAATTTATTCCTTGAGAATAGCCAGATGACACTTCCATGTGTATGTTTATGAAGGCATTCATTACATGCTCAATTAAATTTTCTTTAAATAACTTTAATACTAAATGACAGAAGATTTTTTTATTAGACCAGCTGATTCAGATGGGAGAAGCAAGCAATCTGCTTTTTCCACTGTGTGTTCATCTATTAAAGCGTTTTCTTTAGGCCTCATTATTGTTACAAATTTTACTATCTGTTCTGAGACTGTCACAGACACAGTAAATACAGAAACAACCACATATTTTTGTAATTTTGCATTTTGATTGTGATAAAGAAGGAGTCTGGGATATATTTTACTTCTGTAATTCTTAATTCTTAATGCAATGTGTTAGTTTAAGTGGGCTACATTCTTACTATTATTGAAGATAAGGTAGTTTGCTAATTAGCATTCTGTTTATTAATATAAAAAACATTATGCATTGGATAAATAGTGTTACATTTCTTATTCTACTTTCAAATCCTGAATAGCCCTTTAAAAAAAGCTCTATTTTGAAGATAGGGGTGTCGCATCATGTTTCTATGTGTTTATGTTTTGAATACATTTAGCACAGGCCCTTCGCATTATGTTTGTTCCGTGTAAATTAATTGTCATATGGTTACTGCTGTTAGTGTTGTTTATACTGTTAATCATTTCAGTTACATAATTCAGATATTCTTTCAGATAGGAGTTCCTCTGAAGCAGGATTTCTATTAATGTATAGTTAACATGAAAATGTTAATTATACATTAGGTAACATTTAATGTTTTTTATGAAAAACATTTATTAGTATGTTGAAGAACTATTACAAAACCTGTTTATACCCACACCAGCCATTTAATATTACATAACAAACATTCAGAACTCCATGTATCATTTCACAAAGTAAAAGAGCTTCTTGTCCTAGGGAGGGTTTATACAGATTATATTAAATGCATCTTATGAACTGGATGATGTATCAAGGTTTTGACAGAAAAAAAGCACTGCTGAATCACTGTCTAGTCATAAGCTGTAACTGTAATACTTATGAAACTTGAGAAACACCACTTTCATGTGGTGTTTTAAATGTCCCAGTGTGCAAGAAAAGGAAAATCTAACTCAGTGTTTAAGTACCTTGTTTAAAAAAGAGACGTATTTTGTACTTCTCTTGATTATGTATCCAAACCCCAAATAATCTTAGAAAATTTAATGTACATAAAAGATGTTGTTTCTTATATTAAAGAAATACAAATCATACATGTTTGTTAAAAAAAAAAGTTTCCTTCATTAAAGATGAACATAGTAAAACTGTTGGAGCACTCTATCTCCTGGTTTTTGACAGTATTTAGCAGTACATTTATTTTTATCGAACAAGAATTGAAACTACTTTTTTCTGACTGAATTTGCTGAAAAATGCCTTCTTATAGTGAAGTGTTTCCTACAGTCAAAGATAAATATTAGTGCAACATTCTAAAACCCAGGACTGGTAATATTTTCTTTTAGCATAGTTCTGTATTCACTGAAATGATTCTTTTATTTTGCTAGTTTGAGAGGCATCATTATGTACAGGCAGATTCTGCTTTTGAAAAAAGGTTTTATTATTAAGATATGCACAAAGTATGTATTGGACTACATGTATATAAAAATACTACGTTTATATATAAAATCTGACTGTTAATTATTCTCTTAAAGGAACAAATGTCTATTCTGACAGTACCAGAAAATGCTAGAAAGTTAAATATTTATCTCTGTATTGAATGCTCAGCGTGTTATTTTTTTAAAACAGAAATTCCTTGTTCATCCTATTTACACATCTTGCAGTGGATAGTATTGCTGAAATGGGAAATGGAGAAGATTCTGCTAACAAAAAATTATTGAAAATTAACAAATCAAACAATATATTATAAAGAACCAAGCATAAAACTAATCTAGTGAGGGTACATATTTTTCAAAGTGTTAGTTGCTTGTTTTCTTTTATATCTATTTCCTGGAATTCTTGTTAAAGTTCAGTCTGAAATATGACATATTAAAGAAAACATTAATTGAAGATTTTTTCTTTGTACGTGGTAAAGAATATTTACTGGCTTAAACAATAGTCTTGATACCTCTCTTTACCAATAATATTAAGCTGACATTTAAGATCTCTGTTTAAGAGTTGCGTTTTAACATAGTGTTGTTATGTAAAATCACCAAAGGCGATGAAGTCCTTTTTGATAACACAAAAGCATCATCTCAGTGATATTATAGCACCTCAGTGGAATGAGTTCCAGTGCCCTGTTGGAAGACATTATCTCTAAAGTGGGGAATGTGTAATTTGCTTCCACTGAAGTTAGTTTTCACCATAATCTAGTCAGTGGAAAGCTTATCCCATGGATAGACAGGTGTTATTACTCCAAGTTTTAAGGTGTTATTACTGCAGTTTTCAGGCTGCAATATGAAATTACTTTTAATATTTCTTTTTCCTCTTCATAGGATATTAAAGTCTTTCTCCAAAGATCCCAAGAAACACAATCAATTGATGGGGAACAAAACACATGCGAAGACATCAATGTATGAAAAAATTATTGTTCATGAACATTAAGAAATCTTTCTTCTCACAGTCTGTATGAAATGTGTCTTAGAGGTCCAGTCCTCTCTTCCATGAAAAAAGGTTTTTTGTTTATTGTTGCAGGAGCAAAATCCCATTCCAACTATGCATTTTCTTTTACTTTAAATTTAAATTAAAAANAAAAACAAACAAACCCAGCAAAACCACCAACACAGAAAGTTATGGTTTGCTCATCTTAAATAGTATGATGATATTTCTAAATAAAATCAAACCAGTTTCTGAACTTAAATAGAGATGGTAGTGTCTTCATTAAGATCTGGTTAAAGAAAATAATATGTCCAATTCTTCTAAATGCACTAAGATATCTATTCAGCTTTTGTTATATGTACAGTTAATTAATTCTTTTCGTTAATTAAATACTGCAATTAATTAATATTTTAAAACATGTTGTAATTTCTAGCTAATAAAATAAATGAAAACAAATGTTTTCTTTAAGACCAGGATAAATTGGGCATCATGTTTGTGAAAAGGAGTTTTATTGACAGTAAAGATGATGAATCTTTGCCATTGAACCTTTCTATTTCTAACCTTGCAGTACATCTCAACTCTACCACCTGCTAAAGACCTTCCTGCTGTCCTTTTTTCATTGACACACTGCTTTCAAGAGCACCATGTACTCCAGACACATGCTGCAGATTTTCATGTGTGATAGGTGCTTGTCTAAAAATATCTATGGCACACCATGAAACCTAGAGAAAGTTGACTTCTGTGGCAGATTAAGCAGTGTCTTGGTCAAACTCTCTCCTTAGTTACAGCTGAAGTGGGTGTTTCTTTTTCCATATGAAGTCTGTCTTACTGGTTTTCCTGGTAAAATAGGATCTCTGTGTTCAAATGCATTTTTATCCAATTTCTGCGTTCCCTTGTGTCTAGTGATGGCTGGCTATAAGTTGATAGGAACTATTTTTTCATGGATCTCTGTGACATACATTTCACAACACTTTTTCAGTGGTATTCTGATATTCTTCTAAACTACAGTGTCAAGATTTCTGAAGACTAAACAGGAAACTCGTAACTGTGATTATCTAAACTCAGTACGAGGTATAATTTTTTGTCTTGCCCAAGATATTAGCAAACCTTTGGCATTCTAGGCTGTCTTAGTAGCTTGTATCTGAACACTGCTCCTTCATTCTAGAATATATTTTTTCTGTATTCATCATTACCGTCATAAAAATTGCACAAAATGTTTAAAGGCTCTTTTCCCTGGTTTGATTCAGCAAAGTATTTGAACATATGATGCTCTTTAAGAATAAAAGTAATTCCATTGAAATCATATAACCCATAGGGAACCACAAACCTTTACTCTTTGCTGAGAATGCTGTTTGCATTGAATGAATATTTTTTCATTTTAATATATCTTTATTACTTTTTAGCCAAGTATTCATGAAATAGCATAGTACCTACATATGATGATGTTCCTTGTGAGGTTTCTAAATTGCCTTTTTGAGTTATGAAACAATTCTGTATCAAAAAAGCAATAGCAGCATATTAGGAAAAAAAGAGGAAAGGTTAGACAACAACTAAGAGACCAGATAAATAAATGTATCTGGCAGTAAATATTCTTTCAGATTTTTAGAACCTGATGCCAATAATGGCAGGTTTATTTCTTTGTTGATTAAAGACAACACATTTTGAAAGGAAAGTCTAGGACTAGTAGATCAAAGTATCTATATGTGATACATGAATCTCAGAATAGAACCCTGTCAGCTTATCACTTCAGGCAAAAAATGTTAATGTCTCTTCAGTCTACATATTTTGTGCTAACCACACCAGCACATAAACAGATGTAACTTTGTTGTGCCCCCACAAACCATGCTAAAACCTCAACATCCTCATTTTACATGTGACAACAGACTTTATGATATGCATACAAATTATTTTTTTACCAAAATCATTTCTTCACATAACATATACAATTTGGTCAGTTTCATCCCCAATATTTTTCAAACATAATGTGTATATATTCACACAAGTATTTGGCTTTTTACTTCATATTAAAATATTACATGAATAGAAAAGAATTGCAATTTAATTCTCTGCCTTTTGCATGTTTCATAATCTTTTAATTGTTTCTTTTGTTCCACATGTAGTTTCTTATTAAAACCAGCTTTAATTACTAAGTGTTTAATTTTTACTTTGCATAATGGACATCTCCATGAGAAAATAAAAAGGTACTATTTTCAAAAAGTCTTCCCTACAGTTCATAAACCTGAGTGAAGGAAGGAGAAGCTTCAGCTACTGGAAATTGTAAATTGCTATTTAGGTAAGATTCTTCAAGTATTCCTTCTTTCTTATACACTGTTCATATATTTTACTTGTGACCAAGAATGTGACATAAAATAGTTACTGATAATGTTTGAAATAAAGTGCAGATTGCAGAGCAGTGTAAAATAGTAAAAATTGAAGTAGGTTGTATGAAGTGTCAAGTTCCATGCAGTGAGCACGTACTCCTCTATGGGAAAGTAAAGGTATAATTTACAAAGCAAAGAACATATCCCCTGACAATTGCAATGTATTTTTTCAATAGTTACTACTTGAGTATAGCTGAGTATCACAAGAGTTATTCAAGAGATTTTGAGTTCCAGCCCAGCTGTGACCCAGACATGAAAGAGGTCCTTGTCATTATGAAAGGGGAATGCTGAGTAGTTTTGCATTCAGATGTAGTAGGAGAGTTCTAGTTATATCATGGTCAACTTTTATAGCTACGCTTCAAGCAGGATAGTTGAAACTACAAAGTATTCAGAGAATAGTGTCAAGAATGGTAGGAAATTGTGTTTTGTATAAGATAGTAGGAGCAACTTGGTCTCTTTACCAAAGGAAAATATAATGGCATTTCAAATATCACTTTTATAAGAATCCATCTTCATTCTGGTAGACACCATCTAGATTCAATGGCTAGAACCCTTGGCTTCGAAGTTACAAGCAGATTTTTAATAGGGAAGTAGATGAACTGTTGAAGCAACTAGCTAGATGAGCCAGTTTCCTCATCAGAGAGTTGTAATTCGGATAGGTAATTCTTTTAGACACAGTTTGTGACAGGAACTAAAAGAAGAAATAACTGCCCATTTGATATTAACATACAGAGTTAAAAACTGAACCTGAAAGACTAGTTTGGCTTTCAGCTAATTGTATGCAACATACTGAATCCTGTTTTCACAGCCTGCTGTCTTTCAATGTTTTATTTACTCTTTAATTTCACTTTTTTCAGATATACTTGTCTATGCTGCATAGAAAGAAAATGCCTTGGGTGGTTTGCTTTAGAAGAGATGCAATGAAGCTTATATTATCAATACTATCATAATAATTAATATTACTTGTATTCCATCCCTGCAAAAATCTTCTTTCAAAAACAGCTACAAACCAAAAGGTGCTGTTGAATTAGGATGTTTTCTATACTTTTATTAATTTGCATAAAATCTCCCAGAGTAAATCAGTTTCAACATTTCATTCTGTACAGAACTCGGGCCCCATATTACTCTGTTTTAGGGCTATGATCCATTCCTTTATGTAGGTAGAATACCTCCAGATTTGTTCCTCAGAAAGCAAAGTCTGGTACAGGAAGATTCAAAATTTAACCAGAACACTTTAAAAGACAGTTATGTTTTGTTCTTTTATATTGCTTTAAAATGGCTGAGTGATGTCACATCGTTGCCATAATAGCAGGAAAAGTTCCTCAATTTGCTCTGCGGTCCTTACCTCAAAATTTCCACTGAGCATGAGGTTCAGACATGCTTTCTTTTTTTGTGCTTCAAAAGTGAAGCCAGCTGTTTGTTAAAAGGCTCTTAGCTCTGCTGCAATTTCTAAGTGTGTGAAGATAGCTTAAGCTCTTCAAACCATTGAAAGAACAGAGTGATAAATGCAATCTGAAAATGAAGCACACTACACAAACTCCTTTGCAATGTTATAGTTATGAAATTACAGCAACATCAATCAGAAAATTTCAGAAGTTGTAGTATTGCTCACTTTATCAGTAAAAATTACCTGGGTTGATACTGCTTTTATTACCTTTAATAGTTTCTATAACAAATATGCTTATTTGCAAGTAGAAAAGCAACTGAATTTAATTCCCAGTTTTACAAAATATCCTAGCCAGTGAGGAAAAAGCTATTTTCTTTAAAGTTTATTTTAAATAAAATGTGTAATGAAAATTCTGCAGTTCAACATCACATCACAGAACATCCCTGCAAATTCAAGAAGGAAGATGCAAAAGCTTACCCCTCTGGGAAAGGGAGCCTCTCTAGTAATAATTGCTGAGGAGCGGCTGTACTGAAAAGAATTTGGAGATTTTGGTGGACAGCGAGCTGAACATGAGCCAGCAGTGTGCCCTGGCAGCAAGAGCAATCTTGGCATGTGTTAACAGGAACACAGCTTGCAGTAGATGGAGAAAAGTCATATTACCCTCCAGCAATTAGCACTCATCATGTTTACAGTGATGACTACAGTTCTGAACCTCCCAATACCAGGAAGACATCACTTAAATTTAGGATGCTTCTCACTTGCATGCAAGACTTCACATTCAAGACTCTCAAATCCTTGGCCTCAGGAGCAATGCATTGGACATCCTTATGCTTCATAATAGCAGAATTTTGACTTAGTAGTGTAAAGGCTTGACAAGCTTCTAGCTCATGACCATGTTACATTAACATAACAAAAGTGTCTGTACTTTGTGAAAAACTGGTACTTGCACTGTGAATGTTGTACCTGTTAATCAAAAAGTAGCAGCAGTACATCAGGAAGAGTGTGCCCACGCAGGATTTGTGGTTTAAATTAGACAAAACCTTCACTTTTCCTCACTTTCCTCATGACAGGGGTTCACCTTTTTTTTTTGTTTCCAATACACACACACATATATATGTATGTCTATATGTCTATATATGTGTACACATAAATACATACACTTATGCATAGAGAAAGCTAAAGCTTTTTTTGCTTAATTACAGATAGGATGACATTTTTGTGTAAGGAAGTTTAATTGCATCCTGATTAACCATGAACTGCTGCTTTCCCAGCAAATGATATCCAATGGTCAAGATGATTTTTAAATTTTTTTTTAAAGTGCAAAGTTATAATTGTTGAACTCAAAATCTGATCCACTGCAGAACTTCACATATACTGTAAATCTGATCAAGTAAGTTTAGTAGAAGGTCTTAATCATAGTTCATCCTATGGAAAGGTTACTACTTTTAGATAAATAATATTTAGCTATGTCAGTGTAGTACTTTCATTGGGTATTTTTAATTTGTTAATGGAAGCAACAGCATGTAGAAAAATCAAATCAGTGTTTCCAGTATTTTAAAAACTGCATGTGCTGAAATATCTTGGAACTCAAGGTTCAGTATACTCAGGCCTCAATTAAACATAAAAAAAAAACTTACAATACCATTACAGCTGACACTCAGATAATGTATGTTGCAATTGATTTAGCATCATGTTTTCCTCTTTAACCTGATAATAATTACTAGTGACACAATGAAACCAGAATGTGTTTAAACTGGACATGTCATTTACATTGTTTTTGAGAGGAAACCTAAAAGAGAAGAAGATCTTGTGGTTAAAGTTCTGCAGTATGGTTATGTCTAACAGAATCATAGAATCATAGAATATCCAGAATTGGAAAGGATCTGCAGGGATCATCCAAGTCCATCTCCTGGCCCTACACAGGACATCCCCAAGAGTCACCCCATGTGCCTGAGAGCACTGTCTAAATGCTTCTTGACCTCTGTCAGGCTGGTGCTGTGACTGCTTCCTTGGGTAGTCTATTCCAGTGCCCAAACACCCTCTGGGGAAGAACCTTTTCCTGATATCCAGCCTAAATCTCCCCTGACACAACTTCATGCCATTCCCTCAGGTCCTGTCACTGTCACCCCAGAGATGAGATCAGTGTCTGCTCCTTTGCTTCCCCTCATGAAGGGGTTATAATTGCAAGGAGGTGTCCCACCAGTCTCAGCCACTCCTCACACAGCTTCCCCTTCAGCTCCTTCAGACCCTTCACCATCCTCTTGGCTGTCATTTGGGCACTCTCTAATGGTTTAATGTCCTTTTTATACTGTGGCACCCTGTCACTCGAGGCGAGGCTGCCCCAGTGCAGAGCAGAGCAGGACAATCCCCTCCCTTGCCCAGCTGGAAGAGATGCTGGGCCTGATGCCCCCAGAACAGGGCTGGTCCTTCTGGCCTCCAGGGCACTGCTGACTTGTGTTCAACTCACCATTGACCAGGAGCCCTCTTTCTGCAGTGCTGCCTTTCAGCCTCTTGTTCCCCAGTCTGTCTGTACATCCAGGGCTGCCCCATCCCAGATGCAGAATATGACACTTCCCCTTGCTGAACTCCATGTGGTTGGTGGTTGCATATCTCTCTGATTTGTTGAGGTTTCTCTGCAAGGCCTCTCTGCCCTCGAGGGAGTCAACAGCTTTTCCCAGTTTTGTATAATTTGCAAACTTATTTAACATCCCTTTGAGTCCTGTGTCCAAGTAGTTTATGGAGATGTTGAAGAAAACTGGGCCTTGGATGAAGCTAAGTCAAGTGAACTGTAATATGGAGGTGTCACAACTGGCTGCAGCTTATTGACCTCCTTTTAGACATTCTAATCTTGCTAAAACAATTAAAGGCTGGCAATTTTTTCTGCAGCATATATACATCCTTAGGAGAAAAAAATACAGGTTTGTTGGGTTTTTTTAAAAAAAGCCCTTTTTTGTCTCTGCCATTGGCAAATGGAGCAGGAAGTAGAAGGTTTCAGCTCCTTTTCCAAAGGATCTCAAAGAATCCGTGAAGGTTATTTTCCTAATTTTCAGAGATTAATATTAACTTCTTAATGTTTTCTGCTTAACACTTTTAGCAACAATTTTCTTTTTCTTTAAAAGAAATATATCTGCAGTACCTCAGTCTATTTGGCTTTTTTTTCTCCCCCACCACTTCCTTTAAAATTGGTTGAATTTAATGAGCACTCTTAACTCATGAAATTAGCCTGTGGCATATTTTCACGTCTCATTATCTGAATTATACAGGCCACTCGACAATCAGCACAGCTTTATTTTTTCCCTAAGCAAACTACTCTAATTTAAATTGATCTTTCTTCAATCTTGTTCTAAGGAAAAGCAGAAAAATCTGTTACTTCTTTCTTCTCATACTCAGTTGTAAACCCAAATGATTAAAACTCAAGACTCCTTAGAAGATCCAAAACTGAGCAAAGGAAGGGCTAGGGTGGCTTCTCAGAAACAGATGAATTAGAAGTAAGAAGCAGGTTTCCTCTTCTCTACCACTACCCACATCTGAACATACAAACAACAAAAACAATGGTAAGGTAAGGAACAAAATGAGGACAAACTCAAAAAAAAAAAAAAAAAAAAGAACTGGTACACAGATAAAATCAAAGACTGTTTCCTATCAAGAGTTTGTTTTGGAGTATTTAAATTCATAAGGTGAATTTTTCTCTCAAATGAAATAATTGGACTGTTTTATTCTGATTTCAAAGTAAATCAAGTTTGCATCTGGAGATTGACCTTTGACTGCAAGAAACTTCATCCCAAAACTCTCAACAAAAGCCTAGTAATTACTCTTGGCAGTTTTTAGTATAGTGTTCATTTATAATTGCAAGACAGCATGAGAAAAAGCACACAGAATATCAGACACTGATTTATTTTAGCACTCCAATTCTAGAAAACATTCCACTGTTGTTCAGGTTGAATTCTAACTCCACGGTCCAGTGACTTTGTTATGCTTTTTGTTCTAAGCTGAAAAGCCTTCTTTCTTTTGGAAGCTAGGTAAAACAACCACGTGTTTTATTAATCTTTATTTTATAGAGGAAAAATAAAGAGTTCTGATGCCTCTCCCCATATGTCTGTACAGATTTTTCTCTGCAATAATGAGTTCACATTCTGGAATCAGGCATCCCAGGTATCTGGTCAGACTTTGCAGTTTCAGTTCTGTTAAACCCATCTAGAAATCAGCTATTAGCAATTCTTCTCCCATATTTTATTCTGTCTCCCTATTAAGTTGCTAACAAAGATTTCTGATATATTTTTAAAGTAAAAAAGCCAATTTCAAACAGGTATGTTACAAAGGTTTAAAGATGCCCTTAGAAAATTAGTAATTGCAGAACATGGATGCAATTTGCTTTAAAATATTCTATGGACAGCAACTGTGCTCTGCTTGGACTGGGGGGGATTCAGGGGAAGCAGCATTTGGGGTATCTATGTTATACCATATGTTAGCTCATTGATCAATGCCTATCTAATAATGCAACTAAAATATGATTGATTAAGTATCTTGGAGCTGCAGCTTAACTTCACTAATTCCCAATGGAGACTTTTGATGCTGATACATAAAAGTTTATAAATACAGGAATGTATTTTGAGATCATTATTCTTAGCACTTTACTACAGAACATTTGAAGGCAAACTATTTAATGTTTAATTCTTTGCTGGTGAGTTTTACAGCTGATCTTGATTGCATTAATGTTCTTGGAGGCTTAGTTATGAAACCCTGAACTCACACCTGGGTTAGGTTTACATATGTTTATAAGTGGTCTAAGCATTCTCAGAGTGGGAGAACAAGCTAAGTGGTTAAATGGATTTAGACATTGTAAATTGGGTTTTCAGATCGATTCACTTGTCCTTTTTAATCTATAGGTAAATGCTGATACCATTTCTGAATAGTTACCTGCTCTATATTTAGAACTGCAAACTCAAATCCCATAACAAAGTTTTACAAATCCATACATTAAATCAAGTAAAATTAGATTTTTTTGGCTGTAGTTGCACAGTATTTTAGAAATATTTTGTCAGAGATTTTCAAGATAACATTCTTGCATTGACATTTTAATGGAGCTGGCTCCATTAAACTACTTTTAACTCTGTTAAACTAGCTCTTGAAAAGGCTATTAAGCACAACTGAGAGTAGCATACACATTACAGAGTCCGGGCAGGTTTTTGGGATGACTGGCTAAAAGTTTTGTCAATTTCTACTACCATAAAATTTTTTGCACATCACTTACTTTGCCTTCCTGTAAGGAGTGCCACATTTGCTGTTGTGAAGAGGTTCCTCTGTTTATAAGCTAAAGACTTATATGTGTCAGCATTATTGATAGGGAATTAATACTGTGAAGCAGCAGCTGTAGGATAATTATCTTATTCTAGTAGTATTAGATCATTAAAGAGGTATTAATCAATAAAGGAATGTGAATACCCAGTAAGCACAGATTGGAAACATGATTTAGGGAAACAGCATGTTTAAGGTCTTGGTGAGGGAAGAATCTGTATAATTAAAAAGAAAATGTCAGTATGTGTTATCTTAGCCGAAGAATGCATGAACATGAAAAAAAACCAAAAAACACTTAGAAAGACTGGAATACTTTTGTGGAATTAATTAAGAATAAAATGCAAGGTTTTTATTGCTGGAGTTTCTTTCCGTGCAGAAAATATATTGTAGAATTTCCTGGATGTTATTCACCTGTCTGATAAAGCAATTATATTCAGACAGACATACAACTGAAATAAACAGACATACAACTGAAATAAATGGTATTGGAGGAGGAGATACATAATCACATTTCTGAGGAAAGATATTTGGTGTATGTTTTCTCACTTCTGTTTATAACAGCCAAATGTGGTGTGCTGACCTGAAAGAGATGATGATGTACTCCCAGGTTGTTCTGGCTTTCTCAGTTATTGTTTTGAAAGGTTTTGCATCTCCTGCTCTAGAGCCACATTTCAGTAAGCAGGACACTGTGAGCTGACCTAATTTGACTGAGTAGGTTGCACTTATAACAAACTCACAAACATAAACTGACCTGATTTAGGTCTTCATGTGTTACTGTGGTTAAAAGGTCCCTGGGTTAAATTGATTATCATGTTTATTTAAAAGTGAATGGCTTTGTGAACTTTTCAGATAGACAAAACAAATGAAATAACTATCTCACTAATTGCTGTAGCCACAGCAACTCAGATATAATCATTTAAATATATGAGTTTAATCCATGTTTTAAACATTGAAACAGTGAATATCATCAGGAGTCTCCATATCAGGTTTGTTTTCTTCCTCCTATCTGAAAAGATGGCAAAGATACACATTGTCACACCAGTGCAGCACTGGAGGACCTCTTCGTCCTCTTGTCAAAGTCTTTCGTGGTTTTTAAATGCAGAATCAATAGCATTAATTAGTAACTTTTCTCCTTTTTTCACACAGATTCTTGCCTTTGTGTAGTCAGAAAGGGCAAATATCTCTCTACCTCTTCAGAGGGTCCATGACTGTTGAGGATTAGAGAGGGCATGAAGGTGGTCCAGTTAACCTCTTCTGTTAAAAATGTTTCTTTAAAACTGGTGGTGGCATTGTAATGGGAAGCTATGATTTTCTTTTCTCTTCAGCTCTGGAGAAGGGAAGGATTAAAGAAATGAAGGAAAGGATTAAGGAAAGAAATGGGTAAGGAAAGGAAGGGAAGGGTTAAGGAAGGGACAGGAAGATAAGGATTAAGTAAGGGAAAGGAAGGGTTAAGGAAGGGGAAGGGAGATGGACTGTGCATCTTGCCAAGCATTAAATTTTTCCATTATCACCTGTGAAAAGTGAAACCTCTTCAAAAGACAGAGATTTTCTTATGCAATTAAGTAACTGTAGAGTGCTGATCTATGAGAAACATGCAGACCACAATCATTCATTCCCAACACGTACAGCCAGCAGCAGGTTGCTCGCACGCTAGTGGCTCTTAGATAAAACAGCTCTAGCACATAGACCACAGGCAAAAGTGTCACGTCGCACCCACACCTCTATGAACCACTTCTGCTTTTTTAGGGTAAATAAAAAAATCTACCTAGGCAAGGGCCTTTTTTCTTCAGAATTACTTTATTTTTACACAAAACCCCAGTCTATTAGGTCATGTGTTTAAATGAAGACACGGAACAAAACATGCTAACATGAGTTTCTATATCTCTTTTAGGATGGGAAACCTAGTAAGGGAGCTGAGGTTTAATTAGGGTAAGAATCTGGAGCTCACTGTCTAGAATAGCAGCCATAGACTATCCTTTCAAATGTAGTAAATTTTTGCAGCAGATTTGAAGGCACTAGATTTTTGTGGTTTTATGGTAGATGAAAGGCTTTCAGAGTAAATTGCATGACAAGCATCATTAGCAGAGCTATCAAATTCATCACTGTTTGTTGTCATTGAAATTATTATTTTAAAATATTTTTTGGAAAAAAACCAACACTGAGGTCCTTTCATCTTTGCCAGGCATTCATAAACTGATCGAGAGATGTGGCAATGTACTCATGACTCATAGATTTAATTAAGGTTTTGGAAGATGAATTTTAAGTCTGTATCAGTCCTACATATTTTTAGTAATTTGAGTGGATAATACAGTTTTTTGTAGCAAATAAATTAGACATCAATATTCAAGTGTTTATATAAAAACAATATTCCTCCAAAAATATTTGTTAATAATAGATGAAAACAGGTAGAAAGCTACATGCATTAAGTGTTGGAAGCTATCTTTGCCTTACTGGTGTCTATGACAAAATCCCTTGCACAGGAAGTCACCCCCTTGCTGCAGTGTTCCACTGCCTCTGAGCACAGGAAGCAATATTTATGGACCTGGATCAACAACAAATCAGTTATCAAGTCTGTTTCTCTTTCCAAAATCTTCCAAAGACTTCCAGCCCAACTAAATAATGAGTTCAAACCAGATGAAGTTGTTTATCTCTCCAGAGTCCTCAGTGCTGGTATTTTTTCAGTTGTTTCATCAGCTGCCTATTCTTACCTTGGAACAGGAAAATTCAGTGCACGTGAATGGTTGGTGGTTTTTATATTAGTAAGAACATTATATTCAGGACTAAAATAAACTTTTCAAGCTCTAAGTATTGGCCTCACTACATAAACAGGAAAGCATAGTTTTTTGATAACTTCCTATCTGAACACCATTTTCTCATTTGTATGTGCATATGAGTCAATTGTCAGGAAACTTCTAGATTCTGCATGTGTTTGTTGAAGTACCACTTCTGTCACAGTGTAAACCTTTGTTAGATAGTAAAGGTGCCTGAGGCAGATAGACTACACCTATACAGGATCTAAAGCTGCATATCTGTGGCCAAGACAGAATATGGCAATGTGCTTTTCTGATTCATGGTGCATTTTTCACACTATATCTCCTGTTGCTGGGCTTGGTTACACAGTGAAATCCAGAGTACCCATCATGGTTTTACTTGCATGAGCAGTTTCAGAGAAAATAAAGTGAAACTGATATAAAAGTGCAAATGAAAAGTTCTCATGATCAAGAAAGCTTTTTTTTTTTTTTGGTATGGTCTTTCTGTGGTTTCAGAAAGGAGCAGAAATTAAAGGGTTTATTATTGTTATTACTTTCTAAATAATAGACTTTCCCAAATGCTGTTTGACAGCTACCATGACTTCACTGGAAATGCATATTCATTCATGTAGTGTCTCTGGCTACTAATTACTCTTAACAAGATTGTCTTCATTTAGTCTCCATAGGGAAGTAGTACAAAGTATTCCAAACCATGTTGTTCTGTTCAAACGTTGGGGCCCCTTCCCATCTACTTACCTAACCATGCTCAATTGCTCTTTCAAGTTTCTCTTGCTCTTCCAAGTTTCTCATTGTTTTCAGGTATCTTAATTTGATGGCCAAGTGGACCAAAAAAAAAGGTTGCTGAAGGATCAGGATGCTGGATTCATAGTTCACATAGCAGACTGTGTTTCCTCTCTGTGAAATGAAGTTTGTGTTTACTTATCTTAAAAAGTAAGATTCTGTGGGGTTTGTTATCAATAGCTCCAAATCAGTATGCTGTAAATAGCTAGATTCCACTCTTTTTTCAAAGTGTGCTTGTGATGGTGTCTACATCCTCTTTGCTGTGAGGCTGAAGGTAACTGCATCAGACTGCAGACAGAAATCAGTACTACTTGTGCATAGTCTAAGCCATGAGTGAGTCAACATAAAATCACTCCCAATTCTGGGCATTTCTCAAAAATATTTTACATACATTTTCCCTTAAATGCTGAATGATAATACACAGTAATTAATAAAACTGCCCCACGGTCAGGCAAAGGGGCTGTGAGATAGAAGGAACATTATTCTGTGTAAGAAACCATGAACAGTCCTTCTCAAAATAGTTCCTAAAATTCAGGGACAGAAATCCATCTCTCGTTACTCAAATATATGGTCAACTACTTAGAGGTAGTTATCAACATGTAACACATAAATGTAAGGTGTTGATCAGCTATGACAATCAAGATAAACTTTTGGCAACAAAACATTTATCATGGGTGTTTTGAAAGCTTCCCAGTGAAAGCATAAATCCCACTGAAATTGCTTTCCCTCCTCTCTTTTACTTTATTACTTTGAAAATATTTTCCTTGAGTAGGAGTTAAACTGGATTATACCACTTTCAATGTTTTTCCATGTAATAATCAGAAAGCTGAGAAATGTAAATGTAACAGCTGAGCAAGTGTGAAGCTGTGATTCCGGTACATTTGCAATGCAACACCCTTTTCCCTGCAAAGTTCACTTCAGATAAACATTCACAAACGATGAGTGCTTTAGCATGCAAAAAAGGGTGTTGACAGGAGAAGCCAATTAGTAAAACATTGGCAAGCACTAAAAACTTTCACTGGTAGGTGAAATGGAGTCTCTACAGAGAGTTATAACATTATCCTGTAGACATTAACAAATGATCTATCTGTGGTGGTGGAGGATCTCACTATACACTCCTGTTTCTCAATGGATAGAGCAGTCAGCACTTAAAATTTCTGGTTTTCCTCCAAGTATGGTTGAGTCCATGAAGGATGGTTTATTAAAATTTACTGGATATGAAACATCCAAGGAAGAGAATGCAAACGCTGAAGTTGCCCTCAGTTTGCCCAAGTGAAGGTCTGGCCAGTTTCTGGGAAGGAGAGATGGCATTTGTTTGTCTGGAGGTATTTAGGAGACATAGATACAGCTCTTAAGGATAAAGTTTTGTGGTGGGCTTGGCAGTGCTACACTAGTGGCTTCACTCGATCTTGGAGGCCTTTTCCAAGTGTAAGGATTCTATGATTCTGTGACATGGGGAAATGTCTGAACACTGATATTACGCTCTAATTGGTGACTTTAGTTATTGCTACCAGAGCAGGTTGCAAGCCATGAGGACCTGCAACACCCTGCCTTCTGGCTTGCCTTGGGCCAGGTAATAAATGCTGAGTGAAAGGGCCCTTTCTCTCAGTGTCTCTCCTAGCCTTTCCTACTCCTCACAAAGCAAGAACCTGCTCTCTTCTATGCCCAGATGCAGATGGCTTCCTTCACTGCAGTGGCTTGTGTCCTCTGGCCAGCTGAGTTGTGTAGAGTGGAGAGCTGAGAACCCAAACTATCAATTTCTCAACCCTTCCACAGTTTTCACCACTGAATCCTTAAGAAAAATGGTATGCACTTCATGATTTCCTTTTCTACTTGATCACAGGAAGAAACAGAGTATATTAATAGTATCACTGTCCCATCCCTAAGTCCAAGGTCAGGGCCATCCTTTCCTACTCTACCTGCACTTAGTGCTGCATTGATCACTTGCATCTTGAATTCTAGCAAGTGCACATTTCACAGTATGTGAAGACAGTAGCTGCTGTCTGTTGTGGCTTGGGTTTTTTCTTTGGCTGCTCAATATTCGAAATTTTACTTCACTCCCTGTGGTTTTTTTCCCTTTATTTTTCCTTTACAAGGTGAGCTGATTTGGCACAGGCTTAGTTTAGCAGTGAACAGAGATACCTTAACCTGATGGCTCCTGTGGCAGTCATGCTTCAGCTGCTCTGAGACTGGGCTTGTGTTTGCCTTCAAAAGTGAAAGCAGGGGATGTAGGTGTGTTTCCATGTTTGAACAAACAAACCTCATGCCTAGGTCACCGAAAGGTTGGGCAGCCTGCATAACCTGCAAGTAATCCATGTTTATTGCTTTTACCAACACTGCTTCCTTTTCATATGACGGAACAGGCTACTATAACTGATCAATTTCTGACTGAGTTTTCATGTTTTCCTTTTTTCCTTTTTTAAGGCATTTAAACCACTGTGGAATGAAAACTAAGTTAAAAACTCTGTCACGTACAAACTCAGTGCCATTCCTGCAAGTCAGACAGCAGTATGTGATTTTAATTCATGCCATGGTAGACAGTAAGAACCAGCATATATTTATCTTCCTTGTATGCATTATAGTAGAGAGAAATCAGCTTTGTGTAGTGATAGAAAAGTCTGGCTAAAACTGTGAAAGAGAGAGTACATGCTAGGATGGAAGGAGAATTGCCTGCCCCCCTGAAGGTCTGCATGTGGCTAACTCCTCCTGCAGCACATACACCTCTGCTGACTGCAAAGAGATCTTGCCAACAAAGTTAATATTTGCATCCAGTTGTTGGGCAGTCACTAGTGGGGTTTCCCAAGGCTCACTACTGGACCCAGTCCTGTTCAGTACCTTTATCAAAGATCTCAGTGAGGGGATCTAGAGCACCCTCAGCCAGTTTGCAGATGGCACCAGGCTGGGTGGGAGTGTTGGTCTGCTGGAATCAGATGGATGGAATCAGGAATCTGCTGGAAGACTCTGCAGAGGGATGAGGACAGGCTGGATCCATGGGCTGAGGCCAGTTGTGTGAGGTTCAACAAGGCCAAGTGCCAGTTCTGTGTCAGGGTCATAACAACCCCTGCAGCTGCGGCACAGGACAGAGTGGCTGAAAAGCTGCTGAGTGGGAAAGGACCTGGGGGTTCTGATCCACAGTAGATGAACATGGACCAGGGTGTGCCCAGGTGGCCAAGAAGGCCAAGGATATCCTGAATGTATCAGCAATGGTGTGATCAGCAGGACCAGGGCAGTGACTATGCCCCTGTTCTGGGTACTGGTGAAGCAATACCTTTAACACCGTGTCCAGTTGAACCCCTCACAGCAAGGAAGACACTGATGTGCTGGGGAAAGGTCTGGAGCACAAGTCCTGTGAGGAGCAGATGAAGAAGCTTGGGGTGTTTATCCTGGAGAAAAGGAGGCTCAGGAAAGACCTTATCACTCTCTACAACTCCCTGAAAGGAGGATGCAGCCAGCCGGGGATCAGCCCCAGCTAACTAGAGAAAATGGACTCGAGCTGTGCCAGGGGAGGCTCAGGTTGGCTATTAGGAGAATTTTTTCATGGAAAGGTGGTTAAGCATTGGAATGGGCTGCCCAGGGTGCTGGTGGAGTCAACATCACTGGAGGTGTTCAAGAAACAAGTGAATGTGGTAACCTGGTACTAGAGTATAGTTGGTATGAAGGTGATTCAGCCAAAGATGGGACGCAGTGATCTTGGAGGTCTTTTTCAACCTTAATGCTTCTGTGATTCTATAATATTGCTCAGTAAGGTGAACAGAAAACAAAAAGCTTCTTCTTGGCCTATGCTCTACCCACAGCAAGGAACAAGCCCTGTAATTCTGGAGGTGGGATCATCCATTAATTTACAAGAAGCCATAGCTTCTTGTTCTGCCCAGGGTGTTCTGCACCATAACTGTGTGCACAGACCCAAAAATTGGTCAGGCCTTTTGTCTTCCTTCTCTCTGAGACACACACTCCCATTCCTCTGACACTGACACTGCACAGTTCCTGACAGACCTCTCCATAAGCACCATGATGGTCGCTCAGCAGTTATAAGATGGGTAGGATGTCCCACTTCAGGTCAGCTTCTCCTGCTTTTCCTGCCTCTGCAGGCACTGAGAGCTGTTTCACACTACAGTTTTTAACTCTTCTTTCAATTTTGTTTTTCTACTCTCTCTATTTAGGCAACATATCTCAAAAACTATAGTTCTGGAGTTATGAAGAATAATGACCCTTTCTTTGCTGATCAGAACCACTCTGGATAATGTGTTTCCTAATGACATAATTTTTAACTCTGGTGATGTCTGTTCAGCCCATACTGCACACCCCAGATAGGCAGACCAAGCAGCTGGAAGGATGACCGCAGCTTATAGGGAAAGTATGTAAGCAAGGCTATAACAGCCCCAGGAAATTAAGTAAGTTGTGTCCCGAGTGGACCTGACTAAAATAGGTGTGCTAAGCAGCAGCCTCACATTCCCAGAAGTCAGATTTTGTGTGTCATCTGGTCAATGTCTGCACTCTCATAGCCCTTTTATTAGATGAAGATCTGAGTTCATGGGGCTAATGGTTCCAAAATGAGTTAGGAAAGGCTGTGGCCATATAATTCAGCTGGTGTTACCAGTAAATGCAGAATGAGTGTATAAGCACTAGAACATGGAGAACTGCAGTGACGACAATATCCCTCCACACAAGGATTAGTGAGAATCTTATTGAGAGTATTGTGTCTGGCTCTGGGCACTTCAGCAAAAAGCTGAAGGAAAATTTGGTGTCAGGAAGACCTGCTTTACTGAGGAAGAAGTTTAAAGCCTTACAGTTTAGTTCACATGTTCAAAAGCATGATAAAAAGATAATTTCATTGTTGACTGCTATTAGCTCTGTGAGTAGGGATTTCTGACAATTTATTTTTATAAACCAAAGTAGGCAAGGTCTGCTGTCTGAAAGTTATTTAGACAAATTTCATTTTTTTACATCGCAACACAATTTAATCCCCTAGAGAAAGACTAATCATCCTCGGTTTGGGGTTTTGCCTGCTTTGATTCACATGTGGAAGGAAACAGTTAAAAATGAAACAAATATGAAGCAAACAAGAATGTGTCCCTTGAGATTAGAGAGGTATCCAGGAAGTCTACATTTTCTCTGTGGCTCATCACTTTTTTTCAGTGGTTGAAAAAAATTCTTTGTTCCCTGCCCTGGCTGAAGCAGGGCAAAGCATTGCCTGTTGGCCTTGTGGTGGTTATTGTGACACCCTGCCTTGGGAGATGTAGGAAGAGCAGTTCTGTCCCTGAGCTTGACTGAAGAGAAATGCGGAGCCTGAGGATGAGGATGAGGATCCAGGAGGATGGATGGGAGGAGTGGGAGTGAGACAGCAAATGGGTATTTTGCAGCAGGGAATGTAGACAGCCAAAAGCAGTCAGGAGCAGGCTTTAACAGGGATTAAAAGAAAGAGGCTTCCTAAAGGGCCCGGACAGAAGATTGGAGCCTGTTGCTGGTAGCTGGGCTGAGAAACAGCCTGCAGGATACATCCTGTGTTATGCTAGACAGCACTGAAATCTGATGGAGTTGGTGCATTTCCAAATGTGAAACCATCTCTCTGTATTTTTTGAATACTCTCCATTATGACAAGATGACAACAGATCCTCATGCCAGCTTTGCCAGATGAGGTTCTGTCATAGCTCTCTGAAATCAATGCCTTTTCTGCATATTTCCCTTTCTCCCCGCTAATCTGGCATTGTGAATGGGGAGAAAATGTGTAATTATATTTCCCTGTTATGGAGATTTCCCTACCCCCACATTCATATTTTAAAAGCAGGATAGATAATCTTTCAGGCAGATCACATATATTTTCCCATGGCTTACAGATATCAATCTAATGATATCTCAAACATTACTTCTATATAATTGGTACAACATAGATGTAAATAATTTTGAACATGTAAACATCTCAGTGCATAAAACTTGGGCCAAACCAAATCACACTGAATACATACCTTTTTGTTACCTTTGATAATATCTGTTTACAATCAGCTGTAATTTCATTTTCTTATCTGATTTTCTCAGCTCCTCTACTTTTAAGTCGGTTTTATACTAGGGAAGAAATTTTAAAAGATATTCAAATGTAAAAGCCTTTAAATTATTTTCCTCCTTTGTGACTTTTTGTTATCTAATATTTATCTAGTGCTCATTTGCTTAGGGTATATGTTTTATAAAATACATTCTTCAAAATATTTTAGTGACTCTAGCCTTACCAACAAGGCTACATTCAATCATGGTATATTTAACCAGTAAATTCTGTTATCCCTGTGGTTAACTGTGAGCATGGCAGTAGCTGCCTCTTCAGCGCTGCTTGCTGAGCCACTGGAAGACTGGGATGTGCTGAGATGGGCAAGGAGAAGCAAAAGGAACTTATGCAGATATTCAAGGTTGCCTTTGACAGCATGATCCACCCAGGTTGCTAACCAAGTCCACTTCACATTTACCTAAACAGCACAAACCTTGGTTTAGAAACACATCATCCTCTTTAACCTGTTCCTGGAGGACTTGCCTCTCCCTGAGGGCTCTCTGGGAGCAGGGATGAGGACTGGAACAGTGGATTTGGCAGCTGAGGGCTGCAGCACAAAACCCATGGAAATGGTGCAAGGGAACAAACATCAGCAGTGTCAGCCTCTTATCAGGGCACCCAGCTCAGAAGCCACGGTCTTTGCCATCCCACCTGTCCCCAGCTCCCCAGGGGCCAAGGGCATCCTGCCTTTGCCACAACACCTGCACTCAACACTGGGTTTTTTCCCTGAAGTTTCAGCTCCCGCTGTTGTTCACCTCCATAACTGTAGGAGCCATTGCTGGCAGTACTTGCACTCTGGACCGTGCCAGGCAGATCCTGCACCTGCCCAGGTGGGGAAGGGGAGCAGTAAGGAGGTGTTGCCACTCTCACTGTGTGCACACTGTCCCCACCTCCCTCCCTCTTACCTGGTGGTGGGGAAGACCCATATCCAGAGCACAATAAACATAAATATTACAAACACTATTTCAGGTTCCTCTTGCTCATTCACACATGCCACCAGCCTCAGCTTCCTCAAGATGATTTCCGTCCATCTGTTCTGTTTTACAGGGACGTGCCATCAGGTTGCCTCTGCTCCTTCCCTTTTTCTTCTTTGCTGAGGTCTATGCCTGTTTTCCATCTGAAGCTTAAAAAAGTCAGCTCTGAGTCATGTACTAGTCATATATTGGAATTGTGCCTCCTACATTCCCTTGGCATTTGTTTCTGGAATGGTCTGCATGCAGGAAGGCCATGGTGAGATATTAAATATCCAAATCCAACCACAGCCGGTGTGGACAGATTCTTAAAGAAAACATCCAGATGAAACCAAATCAGTTTTTAATTATTCACATTTTGAAACAAAAGGCAATTCTAAAACCAAATTAATTTAAAAAATGAAAATCTAAAACTTTAATTTACACAATGCAGGGATCAGAATAAAGCATTTTACAGAATTAAAATACATTCACAAAACCCCTCATTTTCACCAAAATGAAAGGGTTTTGGCCCGATGTTGTGTCTGAAAAATGTATATGAGCAAGTACAGATGCTCTTCTACCAGATCTCAAAATTGAATAATACATCTTGCAGATCTTGTTTTAGACCTAAACCAAATAACGTGAAAACAATTTAAGCTTTCGTATCTTTATGCTTTGACTTGGGTTATTGTAGATTACACTTGAAAATAATATCCTCAGCACCCTGAAGACTTAGAAACTAGCAAGCAAATAAAAGAAGTACAGACCTGTTAATATGACTGATCTTGTTTCTCTTGTTGCTGTATCTCTTCAGTAAGGACAGGAGAAAAAAGTTCACTTTTTTCAGCCTATCTTGTTTTGGTTTTTTTGTCTGATCTCAGAATATTTGAATGCCTGACCAAAGTGCACATCAGTTCCTCCAGCTTTACACTTTAACCAGCAGCCTTTTTTTCCACCTTATCTATATTTTTCCCTCAGTATAACAGTCCTCCTTGTTATTATGGGGCCAATTTATGAGTCATGGGGAAGTTCAAAGCAATTTTAAGTGGCAAAACCTCAATGACAAGGACAGTTAAAAAAAAAATTCAAAATTTCCTTCTCTTTGTCACACAAGGCTCCATTCTTCAGGACCATATGGTGACAAACTGCATCTTCTACTCTGCACTGCTCTCACACTCTGCAGACCAAAATAATTTGGTGATAAGTGAAACACAATGTCTTGCAGAGTAAATCCATTTCATCTCAGGGCTTTGTTCTTCACCCAAGGATTCAATTATGCTCATGGCTATGTTGCCTTAAGCAAGACTGGCTCCCACATGCTTCTGCTCTTGGGCCAGCAGAACATTTCTTAAAACAGCCCGAGGCTAACCCACAGATCTTTGGCTGAGGAACTGCTGAGAGATGCCTCTGCCAGGGATAAGATACATGCAGCAAGATTTATGAAGCAGGTATAGGCAAAAAATACCAGGAACAACAAAAACAAAAAAAGAAGATTCTAGACTTTTTTTTTTTTTTTAATGTAGAAGTTGTCCTCTTCAGATGTGAAGATGTCTGGAAATGTCTGGAAGATTTCTTATTTCTGGCGTATCTGCTTTAAAAAAAAGTCAAAGTATGAAGTGTCTTTGACCATTTACATAATACAAGTTCTAATGAGACTCTGTGGTATAATGAGATAATTTATTAACAGCCCAGGAAACAAGGGAATCCCTTTGCCTTAGAGAGGGCCAAGAATGCCAACAGCTCCTGCCAACTAGGATCAGCTTGAGAAAAGTTCCCCTCACACCCAGTCCCAAGCTAGACTTGGATATGTACAGGATATGTAACCAGGACACACCACTGAGCTCCTCAAACACAAGGATGTCTGTATCCTCCATTCATAAGTGTATACATGTCCTGTCTCCAGTGCTGCACATGGATGTGTCTGGAGGATGAACTCCACTCTTCTCTCACAGAGATTCTGGGTGTTCCCTGAACTGGAGCCTTTGAAAAATGTTATTGATAGAAGGAAGGGATTTATTCACTTCATCTTTCTAAACAGATACTCATAGCAGATTCAAATTTAGCATGTGTGCAGAACTCTTCTGTAATTTTTGGAGCCAAGCAGAATCAAAAAATACTTCTGTGTCCCATGGACAAAAAAAACAAACAAACATAAGTGAACCAACAGTATAATAAACAAAGATGGATGCTAACTTGTGGGTGACTTTCCTGGTTAGTCAATAGCTGCAACAAAAGTGATAATCCAAGAAAGCACTGGAGGATATGAGGGGTCAGCAGAAAGTGCTGAGGGGCTGATAGATGGTATGGACAGCCCATGCTTATCTACCACAGGGCACTGAAAATCTTCCTTTTCATAGTCATGGAGGTTGTAACCTGGTGTTAATGGCTAAAAATGTAAAAGAGTATACAATAACTCAGAAACTCCAAAACAGAGTTTTGGGACCCAAAGAGAGCTGGCATACTGATAAAGAACAGGTACATTTTTTCTGGACCCTCAACTGTTACCTGTTTAATTCAGAGGGGGTTTTTGTTGTGGGTTGGTTTTGTTGTTGGTATTTTTTTGGGTATTTTTGCAGAATCTTCAATAAGGAAGCAGAAGCAGTGTAAATTTATGGCAAGTGAACAGTAATCCATCTTTCTTTTAGCTTCTTCTGGGTACTAACCCTTCAGCTGTCCTAAGCTTTAGACTCAGAGATTTCATTGCCTATGTCCCAGACATTAGAGAAAGTCAACAAGGTGAGATGGATAGACTCACATATCTCCTAGAAATGAAACAACTGCTGAAGCAGAGGTGCAGAAGTAAAACAAAATGTACTTTTGCTTCAGGGTATTCTCGATACTAGGTTTTTTTCTTTTCATTGTGGTCCCTCATTTCCCCACCCAGATTAAATGCAGCCATGACAACATGGAAATCCCCTGAGCAGCACAGCTCTGATAATAAGATTATTCATATTCAACAAAAATATTATGTCTGAAAAGACTTTTAGTTTGCTCCAACTGAAACAGGAAAAAAAAAAAAGATGAAAATGATAGCCCACTCAATTATAAACAAGACAGATTTAAAGTGAGAAGGTGTCATTTCTGGCTAGTGACCAATTTGCACAGGAGACCCTTTCTTTAATGATATTTCTGGCTGCAAATGAGGTACAAATTACCTTGAGGGTTTTTAGAACAATATGATAAGGAAGATTATTAAGAAAAGCAATGAAAATCTCAACTAGTCTTTTCTTAGACAAGCAAGGGGTAGGCCTTAGGTATGAGAAATCACCAGGACTCAATCTCAATTATTCAAGTTTGGCTGCAATGTACTTTGGTCAAGCACAGAAAACTTGAGCATGAGAGATGAGTACAAGTAACTGCTCAAGTCCCCTCAGCTGACTCAGAAAGAGGGAATTTCTTGAAGGGATATTGTGTGAATTTAGCAGTGACACAAACAGTTCTGTAAAAGAAGTCAAGCTCTCGAGTGAGGCTCAGTCAGCCCATGGTGGTACTACCTCCCTGCGCTGTGTCTATCTCCTGCTTTGTGTGGGCAGCCAGGCAGGGCCCTCTCCTGTTGTTGGGTGGGAGGTATGGTAGAGGTCTGCTGAGCAGATAGCTAGCCTACCTCACCCTGGGCTCTCTCTTAATTCAGTGGAGGGAAATAAATGCATTTAGGGATTCAGATTTCATCTTTTTAATGTCTGCATTAGGATGAGATTAATTGTGCTCTTCCCTGGCCAGAGAAAATCAAAGAGGAGAGTCCTGACACAGCAAGATCCATGGTAAATGCCAAAACACTGGCCAGAGAGCCCAACCTGCTTTTCTGTACCCACCCAGGCTTAGTGCACCTGCAGGGAATGCTTTGGTGGAAAGCCCCAGGGAGGCTCCATAAGGTGGGGCTTGATACAGATTTTGGAGATGTTCCAGTCAGCCTTGCTGAACTCTTGTGGAAAGGGGGCCATTTCTTCCGGTTAAAACTGGGCGGAGAATCCAGAAACAGTGCCTTGGCTACCCAGTGCCCCTTGCCTAGGGCAGCAAGAGACAGTGCAGGACAGTGCCACAAGTCCTGGAAAGAAGAAAACTTTCCTGGCTATGAGACCTGAGCTTTCTTCACTTTGGTGAGCATTTTCAATTATTTCCTTGCAAACAAAAATCTGATGTGGCTTCCATATTGAGCCTCCTTATTACAGTGTCATAATTTTTCTTTTTGTTTGGCCATTTTTATGAACTTTACCCTCAGCTTCCTTTACACCTCCAACCTGAAGCTTTTTTTGGTGCAGCCAGGGCTATGCCAGAGCTTGCTCTTCTGTTTCAGGCCCTCAGCTCACCTGTAGTTAGCCACATCAGTCATCCCTGTGCATGGCCCTGCTTTATGCTCCAGTGTGCGTCAGTGTATTCAGCCACAGAAAGGGTGCAAAGGAAATATCTAACACCTCTTCATCTTTGTCTTTCCACCTTTGCTTTGTCCAAAGCCTGAAAAAATATGAGAAGTGTCACTTTGCCCTCAGGAGTCAGGTTTTGCAAGATTAGTCTTTTAAATCACAGGTTTTTCTGGGTCAGCATTGCCTTATGCAGGACTTCATGGAATCACAAAAGGTTTGGGGTTGAAAGAGACTTTTGAAGATTCCCTTGTTCCAACCCCCCTGCCATGTACAGTGACATCTTCCGCTAGACCACGTTACTCAAAGCTGGCCTTGAACACTTGCAATGATGGGGCAGACACAGCTTCTCTGGGCTACCTGTGCCAGAGCTTCACCACCCTCAGAGGGAAGAATTTCTTCTGTATGCCAAATCTAAATCTACCTTCTTTTATTTTAAAAACTTTTCCCCTTGTCCTGTCACTATAGGCCTTGGTAAATAATTTCTCCGCATCTTTTTTATAAGCATCCTTTACTTACAGAAAGGCCATAATAAAATGTTCCCAGAGCCTTCTCTTCTGTGGGATGAACAACCCCAACTCTCTCAGCCTGTCTGTGTAGGATGTGTGTTCCAGATCTCTCCTCATCTTACTGGCTTACTGGCTTCCTCTGGACTTGATTCTACATACCTGTGTCCTTCTTACGTTGGGGCTGAATGGAGTGCTCCAGCTAGATTTTCACAAGACCAAAGAATCACCTACTGGCAGTGCTGCTTTTGATCCTGGTAGTTAAAGAATAAACAAAAGCAATCACACCTAATGTTTCATACCCAGAAGATTTTTCTCCCCTGGACCTGTGCACCTGTCTTGGGACATCTTTGTGGGATCTTGGGACAAAGTGGATGCCAGGACTAAACCATGCTCTTAGGGAGACCAGCAGCGTAAATCACACCAGCTGAGTCAGGAGCACTGTCCATGAAACATGCTCCCTTTCCCACTGGGCTTTACCAGGTTTGCCCTAATGAGTGGGTGGCCTGATCCAGAACGTGCTCAGTCCAGGAGTGGGAAGCTGTTTCACAGTAAGAGCTCAGCAGTTATCTTTACTTTGGCTTCCTGCCTGCTGCCACCAGCCCCGCTGTGCGTAGGCATGTTTACATTTCCCCTGGCTATAAAGGCGCAGCGCGGGTTTCGGTGCACACAGCCCCACTGCACACATGCAGCGTGCCCAGGATGACACAGCCCAGTACTGTGCTGAGCATTTTCGCCATGTTCCTCCACACCACTTTTGGGGAAAGTGGTTGCACCTCAGCAGACGGTGATGGTGAGTCATTTCATCTTCATCTTTCCACTCATGTATGATCTTGAAAAACCTAAGTTAAGAGCTCCAGAATGCAACTGTGTGATTAAACACACTCGTGTTATAACTTCCAATCTCTCTTTAGTGCCAGTGCCTGAGGTAGAGCCGGGGAAAACCTATTTAATTTAATCCCCAAATCTGCTGTCATTATAACATTCAAATCCACATGAAATAAGGGAGACCATAACTCCTGTTAAGGACCTGTTGATCCTTATTGTAGCTAGCATGGGAACTTATGCCTGGGAAAAGGGATAACTTCACCCTTCTGCAGCCCATAGCTGCCATTAGAGATGGGAGAGATTTTGGCTTCTTTTGCTCTTGCTGGTCTTCTCCAAATAAAATGTTTTGATGTAACTCAAACTTGGCCCAAACTGTTACACTTCAAAAGCCAAACTTTTATATTTTCTATAGGCAGCTTCATCAGCTGTATCTGGGATATAGTCCCAGTCTCCCTCATAGTATGGCTGATGCAGCAACTCAGGCAGGGGGTTCTCACAGCACTTCACTAAGAGCATTCATCCCCTACTCAGCAAATAATTATAAATTAACAACAATTTAAATTCAGCCTTATTGTAGACTTTATGATCTCATTTAGAGAAGCAAAAATTATTTAGCAGTATCAAGATCAAAAACATAAATAAGCAGAATATAAAAACATAATAAGCAGAAATAAAACCACTGTTTCAGGCCGCTATTCCTTTTCTCAACAAGGAGATGAAAAATTTGATTTAGAGATTCAGTCCCAGATCTGCTAAACTCTTATTTGTCTGACACTAAACAACAGCAATGACAAGAGTTTGTGCACTATGCCTGAAGGACACGGGCTATCACTCAGTTATGGGTAGGTTGGAGCTCCATTGTGTGGGAACAAAAGAGTTTCCAGGTTTTAGGAGGAGAATGGTTGTGTTCTTATGCTGTCTCTCAGTTAGAGAATATCATTTTGCCCTGGGTCTTATGTATTTTAACACATGTATCCAGACAGTTGTATATACATACATATGTACATAGACAGGATATGCATGATAAGTTTTTTCATTAAAAAAACCCAGGGATTGGCTCAGAACTGCATCTAACCACCCTGGAGTTTTTATTTGCCATTTATTCATACAACTGGCAGTGGTTTAGAGCCAGCTTTGGAAAGCAGCTATGGTGAGGAATGTTCAATGCTAGTGATTTTTTGTTGGTGTCACTGAAATCTTCAGGGCTTGCAAAAATCAGATATGATTGTCACTAACATCAGTAAATCATGATTTCCTTATATTTTGAGACAGATTCAGAAAACCTCGCTGAGAGATTAGCAGCTTTTATGACTTCTTAATGAATCTCCTGTGTTCGGCCAACAGACTAAGTAATCCCAGGGTGAAATCACCCATTACGGATATTTGATTTTCACTCTTTGCCTCTCTGACTTGCCCTGCCTCCAGTAGTCAACTCAGGCATGAAGTTGCCATTATGGGCACTCCTATGGGCAGAGGAGGGAAGAGCTAATTGCAGCACTTCCCTTCATCTCTTAATCTCTTCTGAGCATCAGACTGCCTCCCAGCTGCTCTCCCCCAGCCAGGAAGAAGTGGTGGAGATCCTCAAAAGGCCTCAGAGAGCTACAGGCAGAGCTAAGGAGGGGCAGGCAGGGAGGGTGCAGGTGGCATGGGAGGCTCACGGGCAGGGCACCCTCAGTGGTTGTCCTACCCACAATTGTAGGGTTTCTCCAACACCTAAACTGTTGTGACTAAAGCAGGTTCTGCCTGAATCACATCAGTGCTAGAGGTCCCACAATCACTCTGTCCGTGGAGACAGTGCTTACCTGTGCCCTTGGGGTCGCATGTTGCTGTCAGTCCTGGCAGCTCTAGAGCATAAAGCTGAAGCATGTCCTTAGCCTCTGCTAACATCCTTCTCTTCCTAAAGGCTCCTGAGATTCCTACTGTGGTTTGAACCATGCTGCTGGATGCTGTCCAAACCCAAGAGAGGACTGTTTATGTGAAGGACCTGCCATGACTGTAGCTATGACAGCAGTTTTCATCCCAGTTTACAATCACTCCTTTGCAAGCCCTGCCTTGATTTCAGCAGAGCCAGGTTCATGGTTCTGCCTGGTCTGGGCTTCTCAAGGCAAACATTACAATAGTCTTGTAAATCTTTAACTGAGTGAAGAGTCCTTAGCAGAATGAGTCATGTCAGACTCACCAAAACCATTCACGTAGCAAACACATTGTGCGTGGTGGTTCTGAGGTTTAGGGCAGAAGTGAGGCTGAGACTACGTGCATACTTATGTCAGACAAAAAAGTTAGTCAGCCCAAGGAAAAACCATAGCAGAAATAATATTTCCAGCTGCTTACTTAACACTGTTCCTGAGGTTTCATTATCATATATTCTATGGTTATTATGTTGTTTCCCTGAATAAGGAACCGTATAATCACAACGTGAAAATTAAGTGTCTAAGTCATAAAGTCAGCTTTCCTTCCAGTGTGGCACCAAAGCTGCACTGCGTTGGTTAAACCTTGAATGGCTGTTTGAACTGCAAGACTAAACCTTTTTTTCTTTTCATTTTGCAACCAAACTGATAGATAATTGATTCAAATTTCTGTAGCTTTCCAGCAAATCAGTAGTGAATAGTTGAAATTTTTTTTTGATAAGCCATTTATTAATAGGATGATTGATAGGGTTTTGAGCTGATTCAAAATCTGGAATATATAGTTTGCATATACAGAGGTCACCAAGCAGCCATAAAGAAAGGCAGATTAGTCATCCTAACCTTTAAGTTTTAATATTGCCTTGAGTATGAAACAAGTCTCCTGGCAGATGCAAGTAAAATCTTAAGAGAGACTTAGAACGTGACATATCTCTGCATGTCAGTTTTGGGTGTATATATCTGTATAAAATATGGTGGGTTGTTTTTCATTTTAAACAGACTCATTTCAGCTTACTTGGTATTCCCCAGATTTTGAATACACATATTTTTATGTACACACTTTTACCCACAAATATGCAACTGTATGTGGTACATATTTCTGTACAAGCATGCCCGCCCTTATGGCACAGGGCTGCACCAGACAAGACTCTCACCTCTGTGAAACTGCTGCAGGAGTTGTTCCAGAGTTGAGCTGATCTCTCTCTGTGTCTCTGTCTCGAATGTGATGGTAAAATACAGCAGCTTTGTACAGGAACTGCTTTTTCTGCATCTCTCTGTGCCTGTGTCTGTGTCTGTGTCTGTGTCNCCCTCAAAGCAGCAACACTGGTAGAGGACATTACATTTGTTGTCCTTCAGGGAGATCTGGGCTCCCTGAGCAGTGCTGCGAAGACTACTAATAATTTCTTAGCACCAGTTGCTCATGGTGACAAATGACCACTGAATATTAGCTCATGGGGGAGAGATCTCCCTGTGGGTTCTGGATTAGTGCAGCATCAGATGCTCCCATCCCATCACAGGAGCTGGTGGCGGCTGGTGGCCCTTCCCAGCCTCTGCCTGCACTGTTTTTGTGTATTTCTCTGCATTTTTGACTGACTTCTGGACTTCTTTTCTGACTCAAAATCTGACTGCAGATAAAAGAGTTGACCATCATTTTCTCTGGGAGGGATTTTCCGTTGGAAATTTTTCAACGAGCATTTCCCCACTCCATTTGTGAGTCTGAGTCACTGACACCCCACAGCAGATAGCAATAGGACAAGGAGGAACAGTTTTAAACTGTCAGAAAAGAGATTTAGATTAGATGTTGGGAAGAAACTCAATACGTAGAGAGTAGTGAAGCTCAGGAACAAGCTACCTCAAGAACTTGTGGATGCCCCATCTCTGGAAGGATTCAAGGCCAATTTGGGTGAGCCCCTGAGCAAACTGATCTAGTGGGTGACATTCCTGACCATGGTGGATGAAACTAAATGATCTTTAAGATCCCTTCCAACCCAAACCTTTCTTTGATTCTATGATTCTTTTTCTCACTGCATCAGGTGCCCCACATGGCAAGGAATGGATAGCAGAGGACTGAGCAGGGGATCATAATCCCTTGACTCAGGAAAGAGGTTTATGTATCATGACAGCTACCCTTAACCATTGGCGAAAGGAGTCAGGCATTCCTGCCCCTAGGATCCATTTAAGGGGTAATAATAATGACAACATCATGATGATGATGATGATGATGATGATTATGATGATGATGAAGAAAATGATGATGAAAATAACCCTTTGCCCATCCACTTGGCTATAATGGGTGAGATTTTATGAAATGAGGATGAACTGGCATTATCTGCCAGAGAGGATTTCTCTCAGAAATGTAATTTTTTGTATCACTGGCCTCATACCTGTCAAGTGTAGGATTTTAGAATTATGCACTTAGCCAAATCATGATTGTGTTATTAGTCATTGAAGCAAATTTGCAGGAAGCCATGCATTCTGGCAGAGAGTCTGAGATTTCCCTCCTGAGCCCAAATTCGTGACATTTCAGAAAGCTTTCCAGTACAATCAAAATGTGGCTTAGCTGCCTCATGGCACCAAAGTATTCTTGCAAGTGGGTGGACTTCACTGGCATGCAGGGAGAGAGAGCAACCTTGAAAGGTGCAAACTGCTTTTAACTTCATTTTGGACAAGGTTTGTCCTCTTCTTACGAAACAGGTGGGTTGATCCTTTTTCTTTCAGGCAGCCACATGAAGAAACAACCTCCTAGGTAATGGAGCTGCAAATCAAATACACTCACAGGTTTACTTCAGTAACATCTTGTGAATATATCCTTAGGGACTCTTGGAGATGATGAACCAGACAATTTTGACATTGATTGCTTCAGCCAGCTGGAAATTAAGGACTCCTTTAGCAGCCTGACCTGCAATTTCACCGAGCTGCCTCCTTACAACACTAACTACACCCTATCTCTGTGGTAAGTGCTGTCAGTCTGTCCCTCTGTAAACACTTGGGAAGTGAAATGCTGTGCACTAGGGAGTCACGTTGCCACATGCAGGGAAACAGGGGCAGCAAAGCTTGACAAAATCCTGCTTCAGAGTGTTTTGCCGAGTTTGAGTACTGTATTCAGCAAAGAAGAGTAGTTTACTGAAGCAGAACATAACTCCCTCATGAGAAAAAGAAAGAGCTGGAAGGGTTTCTAAAGGGGATTATAATGTCTCCAATAGTTCTGATCTTGCCTCTGTTGCTCTGCAACACCTGTAATATAGATGTAGCCCAGCACAACCTGGGAGCTTTTTTACGTTAATTTAAATGGTATTTAAAAGTATGTTTTTGAAGTCACAAATCCTTGCCACAGAAAATTCTTTAGCAGAAGGTTAGTTTTTCACATCCAAGAAAATACCTGCATCTAGGTTAAGACAAAAAGTCAGCTATTGTCTTTGCACAGAGAGACATACAAGAAATACCCTTGAACAAGCACACAAACCTCAAACAGTTATCAAACGCATCAATCATCTCCACTTCCTACCAAGGCCTTGAAACTCTTTCCACCCTTTTTTTTTTTCACTGTTGCACCAAGCTGAAGATCAGACTTTGTTTCTTGAGCATACAGATCCTTTTCCCTTTTTCTATTTTTCCTGAAACTGAAACATGTGTGGCAGCCAAAAAAAGAAGTGGATATTTTTTGTAAATCTTCATAAACTAGTCACTCATTATTTCATTTTTTTTCTCATAGTTTATTCGAATTTTACTATTTTCATGGGACTTGTGGGTTTTGACTCAAGTTTTATGGCAGTTCTAAAACATGGGAGCCAGAGAAATGGAAAAAAGCTCTAAAACTGCCGTGGGATTCCTTCATGGCCAGGCTGACTGTTGACCCTCTATTTGCTACCACCTAAGTCAATATGAAATTCCTCTTTATCTTCAAAGAGCATCAAAACACATTGCACTATATTTAAAAATAGCAGTGGTGAGGTAATTTTTAAAGATGCAAATGTTTTAATACATACACCTCCAATTAAATAATTGCACTTTTTTCTCAAGAGCTCCATGATGCTTAATGTGATTCACTTTGCTATTGTGCTCAAGGACCACAAGGAAAAACACTATCAATCTCTCAAACTCCTTATTTGTATTGCATTATTTCTTATTTCACATGGAGTCTCACTTCAGTGAGATGAGAGAAATGAGCAAGCAGGATTCATCCCTTACAGTAAGTAATCAAATCATATTAATGCTGAGAAGAAATGATTGTCATGTCACTTTGGCCAACAGTACCAAGGATTACAACAATTACGCCTGCTCCGATATGAAGAAACAGGAAGATGTATTCTTCTTACAGTTCATTGATATACTCTCAAACAGAGATGTTTGCATGTACTCAGACATGAAGAGAAGGGTCTGCAGGAGTCTGGTTGTAACTGACATTGGTGAGACACTTAACATTTTGAATGTTTTTAAAGTTATAGGGGTAACTGGGGAAAAAAACAGCCCAGCACAAAGCCTAAGGGTCAATCTGGATGACATAAAGGCAGCATAAAATAGCATCTCAGCAGGGTTTGCAGCCTGGATTGGAGAGTTATCAGAGTGTGGTGTTTCCCCTGCTTCAAAGCCAGACATGACTAACCTCCATTCAAAATGTGTAGCTGAATTCAGGCTGATTGTGACACTGCTCAGATCCGTACACAGACTGAATCCCATCCATGGCTGAAGCAGCTGCTGCTGAGTGTGAATGGACTGCCAAGCAGGGACATTTTGTTCATCTCTGACTAGTGATTATGCAGTTTAGGGACTGTCCATCCCACAGATAGCACGAGCCCAGTAGCACAGGGAACACAAGGTTGCGAGATGTCACTTCGCATCATGGTGTAACCTGCAGTCTGAACAAGGTGCATCCTGCACTGATAACTGTGACACACCAGGGACCTCACCAGGGACCTGTCTGAGCCAAGAAATAGGAAACTCAAGGGGAGGAGGGGATACACAGAGTTTACTGTTCTTGGTAGCCAGTGTCATTCCAGGGCAGCAGAGAAGCATGCGTAGGACAGATTCTTCTCTGTTCTTCTCTGGTGCCACATTGCTTTGTCTCCTGTTGGCAGTAGGCACTGAAATATCCCTCTCTTGTGAAACATTTCTATCACAGTCCAATAGTTTTTTAATAATCTTACATTACGTCTTATTTTATGGGCCAGCCTGGACCATCTCTGGCTGTCCCTACTCTACAAATTGTGGAAGATCTAAGTGTCTGGGGGTTGCAGGAGTGAGAACAATTTATGGCTCTATGTGTTTTCTTGAGAGGAGAGAGGTGTGGACTCTGTGTTGCTCTGAGAGCTGATGTACTTATGCAAGGAGAATTCAGGAAGCCTCAGTGCCACACCCACAAGTCCCTGTAGGTCTCAAGGACATCCAGCTCAGGCTCGGCTTGGGGAGAGCCCTGAGGGCTGCATTTTGGACTTGATGTACTTGCACAGATGGTCTTTGGCACAGTCTCCTGCAGACCAGCTCAGATGTGGGTTCACAGCAAGGGTCTGGACCCACAGCCCTCTCTCGTCTATCTGACACTGTCAGATTTTGTCCCTCCCTCTGTCCCACTGCCCTAACAGACAGCCATAGTGGTACCTGAGCATAGGTTATTTCTCCAGTGCCTCCTCCCAGGTGGCTTTTGCCAGAAATCTCCATCTCTAGCACTTGCTAGAAGGACTAAATTTCAGTCCTTCAAGCTGCCACAGAGGTGGACATGCTCAGGAATTGCTTTCCAAGACCAATGTCATATTCCTCACAAGCACCTCCCCTGCTGGTCAAACTACTTCTCCAGCAGGTCAAAACCAAGCCCAGGGGTCTCAGGATCAGGGTGTAAGGATTAGCTGGGGCTCAGCACAAGGATTGCCTAACTCAGGACAGCTCTTCCTCAAGATAGGTCACCCCGCAGGTCTGTAACTTGAAGTAGACTTTTTTTTACATTTCAAACCCTGTTTATTTTCTAGTAACATTATTCTGCTCCTGTTATATCCTGGTTTGTTGTCATTTGCAGTTAAGCCCGAAGTACCATTTGCTATAAATGTCACATATGAAAGGGAGGCAAATGAATATCTTATTCGTTACTGTACACCACACTCAAGGAAGAAATACTTAAAGGACAAATTAGTACACCAAGTAGCCTATCGGAGGAAAGAAGGTATCTGGAAGGTAAGTGATGTATTGGTGTGCTTACACTAATTTCCAAAATTAAACATCATCAAAATTACCTTTACCATGTAGAAAATGATCAATTCTGCATTTCTGCAGATCTCCATCTAAAAACTTGGAAAGGTGCAATATTTGGCATTTGGAAATTTCATCAGTCAGAAGAGGTTTCATTCATTTGGGCTTTGCAGTGGGAATAGAAGACATCATGTGTTGAACCGTTCTAAGTTTGCTCTTTGCTGTGGTGATTTTGCTGTTATTTTCTGTGCTCATCAATTAGTAAAACGTGTGACCTCTTTACTTATTTTGCAAGTTTCTTCACGTCTCCTTTTCCATTGAAAAGCTTCCAGGCTTCCAGTGCAGTTCTGCAGCTCTCCCATCTCAGGCTGTCTGAGGCTGCAGCTGTGTGTGAACTGGGTCTGACTGGGGCTGCCCAGCTGCAGGGACCTCTGTGTCCCCTGCCACCAGGGCAGCCATGCAAAAGCTAGTTACAGTGTCTGAAAGCATGGATTACGTCTGAGTTTTACAGAGGGAACACAGTGTTGTCCACAAAAATCAGTTTTGTTACCTGGAGTGCAACAAGCCAGTAATTACACACCTGAGAGAGATATTGATTGTTCCAGTTGCACAAGCCTGGATGCTCAGTGGTATTCCACAAATCAAGCACACCAACTACCAAAACGTTTTACTATTTATACATTTTAGCAAACAAACTAATTAGTGTCCCTTGGCCACAAGTTACATAGTTCTCTTAATAATTAGTGTTCCATCTTCTATCAGTTAATGATTCTCTCACATCTCATGCTAATTAGCCTGCAGGCTCAGTCTTGTCTTCTCTTGAGTTGGTGGGTCTCCTGACCCGGTGGGCCATGAGTCAGCAGTCATGATCTGCTCCCTCTAGAATTACCTTCTACCCAGTTAGAGCTCATTCAGCACAATCAACAATAAAGTTGTCTTTATTAGTTTCTTCCTTATCTTGGGACTTCTGCCAAATGTCCTCTATTATGGCACAAAACAGAATTACCTTCTACCCAGTTCAGAGCTGATTCAGCACAGTTAACAATTTTTGTCTTTATTAGTTTCTTCCTTATCTTGGGGGTTCTGCCAAATGTCCTCTATTATGGCCCAAAATTTCTGCACTCTTTGTGTCCATTACCATCATTGTATCTTTCCCAAGCTTTGTTAACCTCCTCCCACGTCCCACATCATCAAAGCATGTCAAGACCCAAGCCTTAACGAGGCAATTCTACCCTCAAGTAATTTATTTTTCTAGCACCTGAACATCACTTAGAGCTTGCTTATTAACTGTTCTCTGTTTCACAGATTAAATCTCCCTCCTTGTTGATTAGGGTTGAAAATATACAAAGATCAAACAGCAAAGAACTTAAGGGAAAAAGAAAATGAATTCAGGCAGCAAAATACATTAAAATGGAGGGCATCACAGCTGCACTGCAGGATTTCAGCTTCCTCCCTGTAACTGCCCTCTCAGACATTTGTCTTTTCATGCTGCAAAAAAGTATTTTTTTCTTCATATCTCCTCTAACCCTTTTCAGAGAAGCATATATCTCTTACTTCAGTGTCAGCTGCTGCAAAGCACAGTTAATACTCACAGCTGTTTTCCAAAAGGCTTTTACCTGGCATTTGTCTCTCTTCTCAATACTTTCTGGACTATGCTGCTGTTTAACTAGGCTGATGCCCTGATAAGCACCTGCGTAATAGCTAGAGAGATGGAGTAAACAGCACAGTATTTCAGGGATGCACCTGATCTCATGTATTTTGATGAACTCGAGGATAATTCTCCACTGCCTGCTGGAAAAATAATTGTATTTTTTGTGTGTGTGTTTAGACAATAGAGTCACCATACCTTCAGATAAAATTGCTGGGGAAAAACCTTGAAAATGAAGCATCGTATGAGGTGAAAGTACGTTCTCAGCCCAATGGAGATTATTTTAAGGGCACATGGAGTGAATGGAGCACTTCCAAGAGCTTCAGGACAGCACGAGAGCAGCGTTCCACAGAAAGCTGTAAGGGCTGAAAACACTTTGGTCTTTCTAAGGAAAGTGGAGCTGGGGCCGGGGCTCCCTGGAAAGCCTCAGCAGCAGCATGGATGAGCAGAGAATGGGGAGGGAAGAGCCCCCGGCCACAGCAGGGTCAGCCCTCACAGACAAGGAGGTGACTCACAGAGCAGACAGGTCTCTCTGGTCTGGGGCTGGCTCTCCATGAAAATATAAATCTCACTCAAAGGCAATAAGGTCAGAGGAAATGCTGCCCTGAGAGCATTAGGGTGTGGGTGCAGAGGCAGATGAAGGCTGACTCACTGCTTGCTGCTGGCTGGCTTGCCAAGAGAAGGAAGAGCTTGCACCAGGCATTTTGCGTAAGGCACAAAGAACTGTGAAACACAACCCTGGGCTTGAGTGTGAATATGGCACTTGAACCACAAATGCAACACAGGATAAAATCTCATCACTGCACATGAATAATCTTTGTGGTCCTTGGGTGCCTTCAGTCCCCAGGGGCACCTCGTCATTACGGGTGTTAGAAGTTATCGCTGTGCTGCTGTGAGGACACCGTGAGTGCTGGTTTCGGTGCATGGGAAGTGACAGCATATTTCAAGCTGCTTTAATCCAGTTTGTGAACCCAACTCAAAGCGCAGTCAAGTGCTGATGCTCTGGCAGCCTATTATTTACCTACTTCATGGATGCAGGAGAAATGAGCCATTGCATCAGGCCAGTGATAGGCAAGTGGAATGCTTGGTTTTAATTCCTAATTTATCATCTGAAAAGACATCACAGTGCTTAACAGTGGCTTAACAGTGAGATGTTTACATGCATTGGCTGATGTTCTCTGTTTTCCTTTAGATAGCAGTGTGGTCATGGTTATACTCTCCATCCTGGGATTCATGCTGTCCATTGTCATGATTGCACTGATCGTGGTTTTTTGGGAAAACAGGTAATCTCTTTGTAGAAGAAAAGGTGTTGGAACCCAATCCTGTTCTGACAGTCTTGTTGCTTTCCCTGTTATACTTGTGAACTATTCTCTCTGCATCTCTGGAACTCTGTATCAAGCTGATGGCAAGCAAAGAGTAGAAAGGAGCAATATAAGAGACAGTGTTGGCAGGCAGAAGATGACCTGCCACTTGGACCAAATTTCAGTCTTGAGGTCAAAACACTGGGAATTTTAGTGAGCCAAAGTCACCACAAAACATTTAAAGACTAAGTGTTCCACTGGAGGCAAATCTGTCTCACAAACTTCAAGCAAAATCCAGGAAAGAGAGGGACCTGTGGGTACTAGTAGACTCCTAAGAAGTGTGGAAATAGCACGCCAGCATGATGACCTCTTTCACTTGCACAGTTAAGTCAGCAGGATGTTTGCTCTGCAGTGCTTTCAGAAGCAGCAGGGCAGAGCCCTCTGCAACTAGGGCTTGATGGTGTCAGACACCAAATTCTGGCCAAATCCTCTTCCAACCAGCCATGAGGCGAGATCAGGCAGAAGTGGGACTAAGGATACATTCATTACCCAAGCAGTCCTTGGTCTGCATTAGGGTTTTTTCATGTATCTGCTACACAGGAGTAGATGGATAGCTGTAAATACATTTTTAATGACATGGCTCACTAGAGCTGACAACCTTAAGAAAATTAACAGATATCTAGATAATGTTACAAAACTAGAATCTAGAGGGATAAAATCCAAGTTTAACTGTAGAAGATTAACTCCTTGCAAGACAGAGAGCCCAAGATGCTTTAGTGACATTCAGAGCAGTCTGTCCATGACACCCAGCTCAAGAGAGGTAACTCTGCGTGAGCTGCTTTTTGGGGCAACACTTGAGCTGTGCTAACTCCAGAGTAACACATGAGGATTACCTGGTCAATTTTAGTCGGCCCCAGCCATACCATGCCATGCCACGCCACAAACAATTTTAATAATTAAACACTTTAGGCAATGGAGTTATCTGCTCTAGTGTTCCTTTATTCACAAGTATAGAGGTAGCTGGGGATTTCTTGTTTTTGCATTTTAATGTTGCTAGGAACCTGCAATTCTCTAACTTTGCTACAAGGTTTTGCTTACATAAAACTGCAGCAAAAACAGGTGAGACTTTTTGATCCCAGATATTTGCATTTTAAAAAGAAGATGGTTTTATACATATGCATAGACACAGCCACACAGACACATAAATAAAATTAAATATATATTCATAAACATGTATAATTATAACACAGTAATGATTGAACATCACTTGGACAACATTCTCTAAATGCATCATAACTGAGAGTAACAAACAGCACCACATGGGAACTTTGCTAATCAAGGCAGTAAAAATGAGACCTATGGAACAAGGCTACCGGCCAGATGTCTGAAGCTCAAATTGCCAAGAAATGACATTTTTTGAATTAATTGAATATGCAGAAGCAAGTATCAGCAAACTTCCACTTTAACCACAGCAATTTCTTGCACATGTAGAAAACAGTTTCATTACACAGAAGCCTATTAAAACAGCTCGTTGAAAACACGCATCAAACTCTTTGCCAGCATTATTTGCTGCATTTCCAGTACTTAGGGAAGTGTCTTCTTTTAACTGTGACAATTTGTGCAAAGAACAATGACTTCTTGGTGACCTTTACAATTCCCCTTCTCTTTTCTGGTTTATTCTGAGGCTTCTCTCTCTTTATTCTGGATAATGCCAGCCAGCCCTGAGGCTTTGTGAGAACCAGCACAAATGATGCAATATGAACCTCTGTGTTGAATATCAACATAGCCCTCTTATGCTGCTTTTTTTCTACTGGTGCTGTTTCAGGATCAAGCCTGCTGTATGGCCAGACCTTCCTGACCACAAAAAAACACTGGAGCAACTATGCAAGAAACCAAAAAACGTATGTTCTTCCACTATTCTTTACACCTGAGTATAGACTCTTGGGGACAAAATTAACACTTCTGAGAGACAGTATGTGCATTTGCTGAATGAACTAGGACAGACATCTTTCAGAAATTAATTCTACATTTCACTTAAGAGAGGCCACACTTGCTCATGCAGATGTCAATCAAAGGTATTGACAATTGGCAATTGGTACACAATTGACCTATTGCCCGAGATTTCACTTGTGCAAAGTAACTACAGAGGTCTTGGGAAGTTGATATGTGAAGAAAGGATGAAGGAATTAAGTTTGTTTATAGAATCAAAGGAAGCTTGGGGTGGGGAATACTACTTACAACCTTCCAGCACCTAAGATGTATGTAGAGAGGTGGGAAAGGTGCTCTCACCACAAGGCTGTATGGTGACAGGACCAGAAGCAACAAGCATGTGTTGCTTCAAGGCAAACTTCTTCCAGATACAAGGAAAGAATCTTTCTTCTGTAAATAATTAAAAAGAATCTTTCTTGTGGAAGAACCTTTCTTGTGAAAATAATGAAACACTGCGTAGCCTGCCCAAAAACAAGGCTGGTTCTCCTTTGGAAATACGCTGACGGCTTGGCTTGTTAGGGGTCTGAATAGCCTAGTTCAGGACCTGCTTCAGGCAGATGGTTGGACTCCCACAGCTCCTTTCCAACCAAGATGCAGTGGTGATTCTATGAAACTGTGATCATGGGGCTGGATGGGGACTTTTTGCAAACATCCCTGGTGATGCCCATGTACCCTGACATGGCCAGCAGCATTGTTTATACATCATGCAGTATATGAGCTGCTTTGCCAGTTAAAAGCCAGACGGACAAGTAAGTCGTTAGTGCGTTTCAGTCCTGGTACACTAACATATTCTTAATTTCATACGAGGCCTAACACAGCTCTCCCAGCCCCTGTGCTCTCCAGTTCAGGGATTCCTAACGTGTTACAGGAAGCTGTGGCAAGTTTTTACTTCCCTTGTTGTTAAATTGGGAAGGTAAAACTGAAAGAAACCATCTGGGTGGGCATACTCCTTCCTGTGAAATGGCAGGCGTGCAATAAATGCATGTCTCAGAAAAGTCTCTGAAACACTGTATAGCGTATAAAACACTCTCCAGGGGTACTGCCTAGAGGAGGACACAGGATAGATGAAGTTAATAAGGGAAAGAGATTTTCAGACATGTGATAACATTTTCAGACATGTGATAACATTCTGTGCTAACTTATTGTTCAGCCTGCTCAGGGTTACAACTAGAGTTAAAGAAATAATCAAGACCCTTCTAAAATCAAATAAATCATTACATTTATTTATCTTTTTTTATCTTTTATTTATCTTTATTTATCTTTTATTTATGTTTATTTATCTTTTCTCTTAAGTTACCACACACTGTTGACTAACTGTGCTGTTCCCTTTGTCACACAGAATTTTGATACAAGCTTTAACCCAGAGAGTTTTGGTAATGTTCATATCCATAAAGTGGATGGCCTTTGGGCAAAAGCTGAACTGGAAAATTTTCTGCAGCCATCAATTGCTCCAGAGACAAGCCTTCCAGAAAAATTCAGGGGTGTATCAGACCTGAGGATGATCCCTGTGATGGCAGACAAGAACAGTCTAAACCTGCCGGTGTCTGATAAAGGAGTCTGGCCAGCTGAAGCCCTGCACAGGCTCCTGGGCACCAGCCAGTTTGCAGTCACTGAGGGCAGCTGCAGCTCCAGCACATATGAGGTTTGCCACGGCAACAGGGTGCCCCTGCACAACACTGCTTTCAACCTTTCCTCCACTTGTTCCCTGGATCCTTCTGGCCAGCCCCATCCAGAGCCCCTAAATGACGACACCGTAACCCAGATGCTGCCTAACAGTGACATGAGATCACCAAACAATGAGGAAGCCTATGTCACAATGTCCAACTTCTACAAAATTCAGTAAACCTCACAAGAATTACAGCATGCATTTTTTTCTCTACCACAAGCAGGATACTGAAGCTTTCTGGTTTTGTTTTCTTGTATCCTGTGAGTTCCCACCTCCCTCGTGCACTCTGCTCATGGTGCAATGCTACACCTGCAGGGAAGTGGGTTCGCCTACATTCCAGTGAGAAGTACCCTATCTCAGCATTCAGTAAGCTGCTAGCAATCTTCACTGCAGCAGAAACTAAATTTAATTTGACCTGATTTTTATCTTCAAATCTGATTAATCCAGAGCAGTGACAATGCAGTCTCAGCTGAGGATCACAGCATGTCTCATAGAAATTAATGAACTCTTTTGTTACCCTCTTGGTGACAGAGTTAATCTCTTATTAATGCCTTAGCAAGAAATATACCAATAAATAGTTTTTAAATAGAATCCAATCTCTTTTAAACACTGGTGGGTCAAGACTAATTTCCCCCCCAGCCAGACAAAAGACAAAAAGACAATAAATTAGAGTTGCTACCAAGTATTAGGTGTCTGGGGATTCAGGAGCTTGAGCACCACTATGAGAATTAGCTGAGTGCCCAGCAAAAATATTACATGGGCCCACCTGAGGGAGATGTTTCCTGAGATGGATTTAGTTTTTGGTTTTGGGTGGTATTTTTGTGGGTTGGTTTTTTTCGTTTTTTTGGGTTTTTTGGGGTTTTTTTAAGATGCAAATTAAAACAAAGCAAACCCTAAATCCCACTGCTTTGTGCTATTAGCAAAGATCTGCCCTTAAACCAATTACTGGATTCACAGGTATTTCTGCTAATACTTCTGAGGTTTTCAACATTTCATGTACCAACTAGGTGAAGCAAATTCCTTTTTCTTCCTAGAAGTTGAATTAGGTCTGTAAATTGCATAATGCTGTCTTTTTCTGCAGCTCTTATGCAATTATTAGTGTAGCATTTCAGAGTGCTTTCCATTCCAGAGGCTGGGCTGACCATGTTTGCTTATTAGCATTATTCCCAGTGGCTGTGACTGCACACAAATACTATGAATTTGGACAGAAAATCTTCTCATGCAACATTTGACGTAGGAAGATGGATGGAATGTCATGGATCCTGCCAGTGATCACAAGACCTAATTTGCTTTTCTAAAATAACTTATAATTTGCCAAGAGATGTTTTTCATTTGTTGGGGGTTTATTTGTTTTGTTTTGTTGTTTTGGGGTTTTTTTGCATTGTGACTTTTTTCCTTCATGGTATTTCAATTTTTACATTATGGCTGAGCCATTTCACAGTCCTCCTTGGATGCTGCATATTCTGGAGCACACACTTGGAGATAAAGCTGCTACAGCCACATGGTTGCATGACAGCAAAACAGTGTGGCCATGGGACATCCAAGCTGCTTTCTTGCACTCTGGACTTGGGGTTCACCTCATTGTGCAGTCTCAGTTTCTCTAGCTCTTTTAAATTCTCCTTTACCTAGTTATATTCACATTCCCAGAGTTTAAGGATGAAAAGAGTAATCTCCTATCCTCAGAGGATGAGATGCTCAGATTTGTTCTGACTGGTAATAGTCACGAAGATATCACAAAACCTCAGCTGCTTCCATCTGCCTCTGCCAAGACAGCTTTGTGCCACCAGAGCAGAAGAATGAATCAGACCACTGAACATCTCTTGTGGCCTTGTTTCAAGAATATATGGGAGAGAGTGGGGCTTGCATTAAACTCAGATGCTTGAATCAGAATTTAATGCTGCAGGAGACAGTACAAGCCAAACAGCAATTCTGGACCACATCAAGCCAAAACCAGCCTTCCCAAGACAGCACTCCACCTCCTCCATCTCCACCCAGCACCAGGGAAACTATCCAGTGGGGAGAACCTAACAGCTACTGTGTGCAAATGGAGCTCGGATTTGGCTCAAGACATTCCAGTGACATTTTACAGAATGTTTTTTATTGCTGTTTATGGCTGAATGAAGCATTAATTGATGCAGAAGAAAAATATCAAAGCCCTGGGCATTCATTTGCTTTTTAGAGCTTGTATTACCTTTCAAAAAGAGCTGCTGATAATGCTTATACTGTGAGAACTTGCACAGTGTGCCTGTAGATACAGACAGACTATACTGGAATGATACCTTCTTCCAGTGACACAGTGACAAACAAAAAGGGGATAGAGGAAGGAGCAAAAGCACATCAGCAAAATCCTCTGCAGTATGTGCTATGCTTCCTTCAGTTTTTGTAATTCTGTAACACATTTGTTGGATGTATGCAGATATAACCACTTTCAGCTTTGTTTTGGGAAAAAAGAATAAAGCCAAATATGCACCAAAGCCAGAAACACCACAAGCACTTCCTGTCTATGACCAAGTTATATGTAGTCCATATATAAGGATACAGCTATGGCTATGTCTGAACAATCGTCAAGTAGCTTCCTTTTTCTACATGGCAGTTTCTCCAGAGCTGTCCACAAATTCCTTTAGTAATCACACAGGAGTTTCGTTCAGCTTTCACACACTCCATGCACTTCCTTCAGCACAACTTTCCTTCTCCCCGTTCTGTCTCCTAAGTGCTCTTACTCAGCTCCACACCCAGACCAAGCCTGCTGACACTGGTTTCCCTGTAGCTGCTTTATGACACAGTGCCTGGAGCTGCCTGCTCCTTCCTGCCATGTGCCACTGAGCTCCAGCCCCTCTTCTGAAGTCGTGGTGCCACACAGATGCCCTCCCATCTTTACTTCTCCCCTTGTTAATATGCAGGTCATGCAAATGCCTCCTAGCACTATGAGCACTCTCTCTCCTGCACTATACAAATGTCTCTTAGCTGCACACAAATAAAGTTAGACTATTGTCAGTTATAACAATGAGTCACAGCCTAATTCTAATGATGCTGAAAAATCCTAATTACATATCAAGGCAATAGTCATCCCTGGCTTAAAGCGTTAATTTGTTTACCACCTTTACCAGTTTGTTCTTACCCTTGTGCACATTCATTAGACAGGCTGAAAAAACACACACAAATGCTGCATGTGTCAGTGGGGGAGAAGATGACCAGATAAGTGTGGGGAGCAGGAGGACTGCTTCCGCCAGGGTGGAGGGATGGTTGAATGCCTGTGATGTGCAGTAAAGTCTGGGCTACAAACTAAAACTAGAAAGGGTGGCCGGATGAGCACTGCCACAGGGACATGTGGCTGAATCCAGGGCAATTTTTGGCAGGCAGAGGCTGACTATGAAGCCATCTCTTCCGGCAGCAATGAACATGGTGATGCTGGCAGGGTATTTCTGCAGGGCAGGAGTACAGCTTCTTAGCAGTAGTGTTTATTGATTTGAAGGCCTGTATTTGTACAGCGATACAGCAGTGCTGCAGCCTGGGGGGAGAAGCAATTGGATTTTAGTCAATATACTTTTAAATCAAGCTAGTTATCTCTGTGGTTGTGGGGTTTCTGAAACTGTCATTTAAAAACAGATAAAATACGATATAAAGAAGACTTACCACCTCTGTGAAGAATTATTGTAGAGTCAAACACCTCCTTATTACTATGATCATGAAACTGCCCAGATTAACACTCCTGTGTGTCGCAGAGCATTGGCAAAACAAATCTAATGTACAGACACACAAGAAAACAACTGATAATGCCAGAAAATGCAATTGCTAAATTATACTGGCTATATAATCCCTTGCTCACGCGGCCGCCCCAGGTTTCTATCAGGATGGCTTTTCCTTGGCTTCTAAGCGCCACCTGCTGAAACACGAAGCCACATGTCGGAGCCCAGAGCTCGGACACTTGCTGCTGCCATCACATCGGGCGGCTCCGAAGGCGTCGCTCAGGTGGGACCTGGGGGAAAAAATCAAGCCCACAACAAACTAATCGGTAGTTCACTTATTTGTAGTTTATGGCCCTAAAGAAGTTTGGGCAAAAAAAAGCAAAAGACAGAGTTTCTGGGATTTCTTCATCGTTAAAATGAAGTTGGCATTAGGGTCCACAGAAGCACTAAATGCATAGCAGTAATTCAGAAATTCACCTTTTGTAACCTAAGAACGAGAAAACCAGTGTTTACAAGGGTGATGGTTATATACTGTGGCTCAACAGACTCTATACTTTGCAAATACTTCTTTTGCATCTTCCAGGTAAATCTGATTTTTACATCAGACTCTTCTAAACTGATATTAGGATTTATGGCTGCAGCAAGCTCCAGTGCAGAATTTAATTAAGTGACCCTAAGGCCAATGGATTTAAAAAAAAAAAAATCCAGTTATTGTTAAATATAGATGGCATAACTTACATGTCACAGTGAAATTAGATTAGTCCAACATCAGGCCCCAAAAGTTTGTCAAACAACAGAAAAAATGAGACACAAAGCAGAAATGCATTGATGAAAATGTCTAAAGGAATAAATCTATGCCACAAAGTTGGAGCTTCTTTAACATATTCTGACAATTGTTTTTCCAGAAAATGTACATAAGCTAAAAAAAACCCCACTCCAACTTTTAAAAGTTTATATATATATATATATANTTGGAAAAAATACCATGTTTTCAATGAAAAAAGGAACAGATTTATCTCAGGAAAATGAACACTTCTCACATTTTACCACAATCTCTGTTTTTCCACACAAGACCAGACTTGATTCAACTTCCACAATACCTTGTGCTTTCTTCTTTCCAAGATATTCAACAAAGGCTGGATCCTGTCCCTCATCTCCAGCTGCAGCTCCTGTTAGGATCAGCAGCAGTGTTGCAAGCTGGAGTGAAGCCTGGGTCCAGGTTTTTGTGGAGGTGAGGCTGCTGTACCTGGCATGGCTGCAAACTCCAGGCATGAGTGTGGAAGGGGTGTTAGAGCCAGAACCAAGCTCTCTTTGAAACCACATGGGTTTCAGACTTGGCTGAGGCGCACCAGTATGGCCAGGGGGCTGCTGCAAATAGGCAGCTTTCAGCCATCTGAGGACTTGATGCTAAGCACAGGCTCCTGGGGATCCTGCTTTCTACTCACCCTACAAGAGAGGAAAGCCAAAGAAACGGTGAGGTCTAATCACAGTGACATAGACGTAGACAGTAGGCAGCTGCTGCTAGTGCCAGGTTACTCTTGGCGTTACCTGTTTTACTGGGAAACCAGCAGTGTGCTGGTGCTGCTGCTGCTCCCGCTCCCAGTGTGGAGGACAGGAGCTCCAGGCCAAAAATCAGCAAAATCACTGGTCTTGCTCCTTCATCCCAGCTCTGGGATGGTAAAGCCCTGCTCTGCCCACAGGACTGCAGAGATGTGAGGCAGCACTGTGTGCAAGGAATTACATAGAGGCAAGTTGGCTCTTATACAGCAATGTGCACAGGTGGTTTCATCTGCAAAGCTTCTGCTACTTCCATCTGCCTGTGCCAAGACAGCTTTGTGTCATGAGAGCAGCAGAATGAACCAGATCACTGAAAATCTCTTGTGGTCTAGTTTCAAGAATATATGGCAGAGAGTTGGGGCTTGCATTAAACTCAGATGCCTGAATCAGAATTTTCTTCTGCAGGAGACAGTATGAAACAGAAAATATTTCTGTATCACATCAAGCCAAAAATTTCCTGTCACAGATAAAAACATGGAGCTACAGAGACCACATGGAGGGCAGAAGGAAAATACAGTGAAGGAAGCTGCAGAAGTGCCACCTTTCCCAGAGGAACACACAGGGAGTAAAGGCTGTCCCACACCTCTTTTCTCCTGCACCTTGTGCTCTTTTGGGGTAGTGGGGTGGTGTCACCAAGATGCCCTGATGGGTCATTCAGAGGCACGAAGTGGGGGCAGAGTTCTGGAAGAGTTATAAGGGAGCCTTTTCCCTCTTTCCTGCAGGGCTTTACCAACATTTTTGCAGCAAACTTCAGTGCTGGGTGTTGGGGAGGGCAGACCTTATTCCTGACAAGACACTGTGCCATACAGCAGGCTGGAACTCAAGGTGCAGGCAAAACCTCCACCTCTGGGACTGCCCCACAGCCCTGCAGATTCAGATGTTCCTGTGGTTTGTGCCATCCTGTTTAGCATCTGTTGCACAATCAGAATGAAGAAATAGTGCTTTGAACGGTAAAGCACCAACCAAGATCTCCCATCTTGATGCTAGCACCAGATACAATGGTGTGCATTGCTACCTATCTCTCAAAATCTGCTGCGTGTGCTATAGAGCCACAGGCTGGCAGGACAGCATCACCACTTATCTCCTTTATCTGCTGGGTCTTCAACCAGCACACTGCAGCTGCAACTGAACAAGGGCCTTTCTGCTTCATTTTTGTGTCTCCCAGATCAAAGAGAGGGAGAGTGAAGTGGTGAAGGGAGGATCTTGCTGTTAGTCTTGAAACCCATCTTGCCTCATTCAAATCCGTTTAACTTTCCTTTAATCCCTGAAAAGTGCTTCCTCTGGATGTCCAGTGTGTGTGTCCAGTGTGCCATTTTGCCTGTATGTTCCCCAGCAGATACTTTACTATCTAGCAGGTAATGCCTGTGTTTGTTCCATTAATTTGCACACATATTAATCAAATTACATTTCATACAGGACAGATTCCAATTTGAGTTCTACAGCATCTGTTTACTAGTGAAAAATAATGGGTTTTGTTTCCCAGATTATTTATTTTTTCCTGAAAGCACTATATCTTTTCTGAAGTTACCAGTTGTTACTCAAACTGCTCCAAGAACAACTGTGTTCCCACAGAAGTGAAAGGAAACTTTGCCACTGACTTTGAAAGCACCTGAAACTATCCCTTGGAAACATGGTTCTGTACAAACATTGAAATTACTCCATTGGGAACCATGTTCTGAGGAAATGTATCCAGTAAGCAATGAAGCCCACACACAGGCAGACCTGAGCTGGGAACTGTTCTGAGAGCACCAGGGATACACCACCCGGGTGAGGGGGTTTAAGCTCTCCCGGATCACGTCCTTCAAGTCCCCACACAAATCCCATTAGTCCAGCTCAGTATAGAAATCTTGTCCTGGAGCACAGGATTTTCCTCAGCTGCCACAGGCTCAGGTAAGGCTCCCAGAAGCCAGTGACAAAACTTCTGCTGGTTTCAAAAAAGCATAGTTACTTTCAGTACCAATCCTCCCTTCTGAAAATGTATATTGGTTTGGGATTAAAAAAAATTGCCAGGTATTAATACCAAAGACAAACTAGCTGCAGTTATTCAGATTAAAACTTCCACTTCAATTGAACAAATATCAGCCTGTCAGATCACTGCAGAGTGTGAAGACATGAGATAGCAAATCAAAAGAAAGTGTTTCTTTCATTTTGTGATTTCCACAGTCCATCCACATTACTTTCTTTCTGTTTGAAAGAGAAGACAGATAGCATGACACCATGCTGTGAAATTAATTAATAAAAGAGAAGTGATTGGATTCTATTTAAGCTACCAAACCACATACAGCCCCTATTTGATAGTAAGTTTGTTTTTCACATATATTAGCACTTCAGTAGCATTGCAGTAAGTAAAGGTTTCTCTTATGATGGCTGGCAATAATAAAGAGATTTTCTCCACCAGTTTCCAGTGTCAGCCAGTATGCAAGTTTCTGGAGGCTTACTGGTCAAGAAAATAATAGAGTTTGCACAGTCTTCACTAAGGAATTGCAAGCAGCTATTGCCCATAGTGAGATCATTGCTGGACAAAAGAAAAATAGGGTTTACAGAGGATCAGTGCAGCAAGAACTCAGGGCTTCATTATTTGAACTGTTAGCAACACAGGCTAAGACCTGCGACTTCATCAGAAAGGCTTTGAAGTCCATTCTACAACCCTGTACTGCTTTTAGCCAGCTGCCAGCCTGAAATGAAGCAAATGCTGCCATGCACAAGCCATTTACTCTTTGCTACAGCAGCAGCTTCTCAGTCTGGAGGAGCAGCAAAATAATGAGAGAGCAGCAGAAAGTAAAAAAAAAAGGAAAAAGGTATCAAAGCAGGGAAAATTAGACACCACACACTCAAACACTAGGTTTTTTGGGGAATTTTTCTTACAGTTTCCTTTGTGTACCATTTTCCCCCTGTTTATATGGACAAAGGACAAAAGATGAACTGAGGCAGCCTCATTGGTATGACAAGGAGGGTAGGATCCCAGTCTTTATTCAGCATCAGAAACAGAAGACAACAGGAATGTTATGAGTTCTTCACTTCCCAGAATGCTTCCTGAAGTCATATCTTGGTCACAAAACACTGCAAAGACAAATAAGTAGTAAACAACTTTCAGTGTAGGTATGTACAGGCAACAGCTACCAGACCAGCAAATATTCCAGGAACAGAGAGAAAAAAATACTGTAACACATGTATCCCCTTTGAAGAAAAATATAAGTAAAATGATCTCACAGTACAGAAATAAAGGAATCAAAGAAGGAGGAAAGGAGTGAAAGTCTATAAGAAGCTGCCAAGGGGGTTGGAACATGGTATGCACAGGAAAGTTGTCTGTATGTTCACTTGTAAGCCACGGAAAAAACCCAGGGCTTTAGAAAGCATTTTGCATTTATCCTGGTCCATGTCTTCCCTTCTTCCAGCCTCCCAGTACTGGGAACTCACATGTTCCCAGCAGCAAGATCAGCAGTTCCTGCATCACACTAGTGAGATCCATGAGGCCTAGAGATACTGCAGTGCTACAGGTGACAGGTCAACATGTCCTTCTTGGACAGACTTCCTTCCATTTATAACAGCCTGTCCAAGACTTCCAGAATATTTTGGTTTCCATTTCTTGCATCCTCTGCCAAACAGAGCTGTATCTAACATTTTAAGAGGGAATGTCCAGGAGTCACAGTGACATACTGCAGATGAAAGAAAAGAAAAGAAAAG